>CM055403.1:45202853-45321838 GCA_029228625.1 Pseudolycoriella hygida | reverse complement strand
ATTTGAGTCCTTGGACTTAGGCACTAAACACGAGTCTCTGCTAGGGCTCTATGTGTTTTTTGTACCTAACTCGAGTAAATCTTCACCGATTTTCAAATTTTTTTTTTGTTTGAAAGATCTGGGCATGACTGACAATTTGTGGAAGAAACATTTTTCGATTTGAGTCTTTGGCCTTAGCTAGGGCACTAAAAAAGAGTCTTTGTTAGGGCCCTACGTGTTTTTTGTACAAAACTCGAGTAAATCTCTTCCCATTTTCAGAAACTTTTTTTTGTTTGAAAGATCTCGGCACGGCCGACAATTTATAGGAGAATTTTTGCCTGTGCTTAGGGCTCAAGTGGGCCTCATGTCGGTCCTATGGTCGGCCCTAACATAGAAAAATGTTTTTTGCTGTGTTGCAAAGCAAATTGAGGGAAACATTTTGGTCTATGGAAGTATGTATCCGAAGCCTCTATTTAAGGCCCTAGGTCAGTACTAAGGTCGGCGCTAGCCCAAAAAATAGTTTTTTGCTATGTTGTAGACAAAATTGAGGAGAACATTTTTCTCTATTTGGAGGTCAATTTTGTGCGTTTGGAGAATTTTTTTACACCGTTACTTCGTACGGGTTTTTCAAAATTGCCCTACGGGCAATTTCCAATACAGTCTAATGTGAACGCAACATTTACTTAAATACGTTCCAGTCTTTTCGTAACATCAACTCTGTTTGCCGCATCTATTCTGATACGTACGGGTCCCTTCTATGTTTTTATATGGGATTTGTATGGGAGCTTCCAGGAGCCCTAGCGCCCAAACGAGGCCGGTGACCCCATTTTTTAAAAATCTTAGATGGCGTAGAATGCCCATCCATTTTCGAGAAATCGCGAAAAAGTCGTTTTTCATACAGACGGCTCTGCTCTGGAACTACTAACTAACTAACTAACGAACGAACTAACTAACTAACTTACGTAGGATATAATTCATTTTCTTTTGCTTCTATGAAGCAGCGCATTTAGTATGGAAAATGACGATTTTCTAAAGGTCATATCTTCGGATCCACTGGACCGATTTTAATGAGTAAAATGTCGATTTCAATCAAAATTTTACGTAGAATCCGATAAACTGGGTCTCAGGGATGTACGACGCAAGGGAAAAAAGTCAAAACTTAGCTGTATATATGGTTCCGCAGTCTACGAAAAAAAATTTCTGATTTTTTTGATCGTATTAGAGGCGGGCGCTGATCGACTTTTGATCGGCGGTGGCTGTAAAAATTTTTGGAACCATCGGCGGCGGCTTGAATCGGCTTAAGTATTTTTCTCGACGACTCGCTTCGGCGCAAGTTAAATTGATAGTCGGCGGCGGCGGCGCATTTCGGCGCGAAAATCGGCGCTTGTAGAAAAGTGTTGAGTTTTCAAAAAAATAATTATTCTCAAATATAATTTTGCTTCAGATCTTATTATTAGAAATTTTAGGAATATTTCGAATAATAAGTTTTTAGACCCGTACGAAGTACGTAGGTCTTATGCGTTTGCTACCACGTTTGTTACAATGCGAATTCGAACCCGGGAGTAAGGGGAAAATTTTTTTGTTGCCTCCAGATGACAAATCAGCGAAAAAAACAATGTCCGTCTGTCGGTCTGTCTGTCCGTCAACACGATAACTTTAGTAAATCTTGACCGATTTTCAAAAACTTTTTTTTCCTGAAAGGTAGTCGAAAAATCGTTTATGGGATTGAATCTGGGCACTGTCGGCCCAAGGGCCGCCGAGCTAGGGCTGTTTAAGTGGTTTTTGGTCTTTTGCACATAACTCGAGTAAATCTTTTCTGATTTTCATAAATTTTTTTTGCTTGAAAGATCTCGGCATGACCGACAATTTGTGGAAGAAACATTTTTCGATTTGAGTCTTTGGACTTAGCTAGGCCACTAAAAAAGAGTCTTTGTTAGGGCCCTACGTGTTTTTTGTACATAACTCAAGTAAATCTCTTCCGATTTTCAAAAACTTGTTTTTTTTTTGAAAGATCTCGGCATGGTCGACAATTTATAGAAGAATTTTTGGCTGTGCTTAGGGTTCAAGTGGGTCGGTCCTAGCCAAAAAAAAATTTTTTTATGCTATGCTGCAGAGCAAATTGAGGGAAACATTTTAGTTTATGAAAGTATGTGTCCAAGGCCTCTACTTAGGGCCCTAGGTCATATGAAGGTCGGCCCTAGCCCAAAAAATAGTTTTTTGCTATGTTGTAGACAAAATTGAGGAGAACATTTTTCTCTATTTGGAGGTCAATTTTGTGCGTTCGGAGAATTTTTTTACAACGTTACTTCGGACGGATTTTTCAATATTGCCCTACGGGCAATTTCCAATACAGTGAACGCAATATTTACTTAAATACGTTCCAGTCTTTTCGTAACATCAACTCTGTTTGCCGCATCTATTCTGATACGTACGGGTCCCTTCATATGTTTTTTTAATATTCAGGATATTTTTCATTTAGTATTTAAAAACTTGGATTAACTTAATACACTTTTGAAATTTTCTTTATGTTGACGACATTTCTATCAAAACTTATTTGTACAAAAATGGTATTTTCAGTTATAGAAATTTAAATTATTTCGGAATTCGGAATTCGTAGTTCCCGATTAAAAAATTTTTGAAATGAGTCATCTGATAATGTCGGCACCTATCGAAAAAAGGAATTTCAGTGAGATTTTTTTTACAAAATTTGACTTACTGAGATCAGTTAGACATCGTAGTTCGACAGATTTAGACATTAGTGGATAGAAATGAAAATTGAAAATTAGAACTTTCAAAAGGATTAAATTAAACCGTCTGAACAAAAATACCAAATTTCAGATGAAAAAATAATAAATTTCAGTTGAAACGGTTAATCTGTCAGATATTATTTAATAAATGACTGATTCAATTTTTTTAGGTAAAATTTATTATAATTTTCCTTTTACGAAATAAAATTTTCTTTTTACGAACAGGAAATTTTATTTTTTTGAGGTGTCGGTTAATCCTATCCCTTTCAACAGCGAGGGGCAGATAATGTGGCTTTTCGATCCAATCTGTTTTTTCATATGTTTTTTAAATTTTTAGACCCGTACGAAGAACGAATTTCTTCGAAAAGGGGTTTTATTGGTTTAATAAGACATGTGTAACCAGTCGAATTTGGATTCGGGAGTTGGTGGGTTTTTCGTTTTGGGTTTTAAATAAGACAAATCTGCAAAAAAAATTGTCCATCTGTCTGTCCGTCTCTGTACGTCAACACGGTAACTCGATTTTCAAGCTTTTTTCCTTGAAAAGTAACCGAAATGGCGAGATCGAGTTCTAAAATGGGCATTTTTGGGCCAAGGGTCGCCTAGCTATGGTCGCTTAAGTGTTCTTAGTTCTTTTGTGCATAACTCAATAAATCTTTTATCATTTTCATATATCTTTTTTTAATCGATAGGTCTATGAATGCCCAACAATTTATGGAATAACGGCTAACAGCCCTTCGAGTTTTTCCTATATAAACCATGTAAATTCTTTTCGATTTTCTTGATTCTCTTTCTATTTCAAAGGTAATCGAAGGCTTTACAGCATTTAAAAAATTGAGGCCGATGCATTTACTTAGGGCCAAACGAAGGCCCAAAAATTTGCCTTAAGGCCCTAGCCCAAATTTTTTTTTTGCTACAATGAAGTTTTTTTAACAACACTCAACATTACAGCATACACCAAAGACGTAATATTCCAGCGTCATTCACATCTCGCCCAAACACTTCTCTGGGGTGATTAAGACGTTTTTTACTCGGGTAGTTCACAAGTACTCCCTGCGAATATTTGTCTAATGCCTCACAAATTAAGCGAATTAATGGATTTCGAATGCATTTTGAATCCATTCCCAGCATATCTTTTTAGTGACAGATGATGCATCACTTGAGTTCACTGCGTGAGTGAGTGCAAATTCGGCACAAACTCAAATTTCCCTGGCATTTTTAAATATCTGCTGTGTGAAAGTAACGTAACGTATGCTGTTTAATGCATTATTTAAGAAACACAAGATTTGTGTGCAAGTTCTCTCGATTTTACCATCAAAATGTTGTAGCCAAAATTTTTGAAACCGGATTGTTAAAACCGGAAAAATTAAGTTAAATATGGGACAATGGAAGTATGGAAAAACGTCGGCTCGATACTTAAAATTCCCGGAAAAGTTGAAATATAACTTTTGAGAACAGGATCCTGGGGCACAGTACATTAATGACACAGAAATTTTTTGAAAATCTGTTCTGACTGTTTGCAAAATAGAACGTTAACAACTTTCTAGTGGTATTTTCCATGCATTGAAATTTTAATTTCGAAAGTCAATTTTAAACAGGCACGCCGACGGCGCGCCGCCGCCGCCGATGTTTTGTAAACTTCGCCGCGCTGCCGCCTACTAAAAACTAATCGCCGCCGCCGATCAACTATATATCGGCGCACACCTCTATCCACAGTTCGAAAAAAACAGGTCATTTTTTGAATTTTGGACTCAAGATTCAAGATATTGTCTACTGGAGAGAGCAGAAATGATTTATTTACAAAATCACAACAAAAACCCTTTTAAAAAGGAAGTGTGACACAAGTCCTTGTGTTTACTTCCAAAACATCTTTGCACAAATGCCCTAATGTTATAGTTTTTCTGTTCTTAAAGTTTAAATCTAAAAATTTGACTTTATGGGTTGTATGGATTACTTTTGTAATGGAGGTCAAATTTTTGTGTGTGAAATGTGAAAGAGTAGAAAAACTATTGCGTTGGGGGCTCCGGTATTTTTGACGCATTTTTAATGGAATTTAAAACCGTTTTAAAAGAATTTTTCGCGGATGGAAACTGAAAGCGTCGCCCCAAATTGATCTCAGATGTTTTGGAAGTATATACAAGGACTTGCGTCACACTTCCTTTTTAAAAGTTTTTGTTTTGGTATCAGCAGTTTTGGAAGAAGAAATGCTTGATCGGATCATCATGCCAAGATTAACCGAAAAATATCAAAAAATCCGATGGCACATTTTATGACCTCAATCATATCGAGAAGACCGGAAATTATCAAGAAACCCGACGGAAATCGAAAAGTGCTAGAAAATTCCACGTTCACCCCAAATTCCTAGGAAGCCACATTTCCAGTAGCCCTAGCTCCCAAACGAGGCCAGTGAGGGAACTTTATTTAGGCTCATATGTCGTAGAATGCCCAGCCGAAAATCCCTGCAAAATTTGAACTAGATCTGACTGCCAGTTTTCGAGAAAAGGTATAGCTCTGGAACTAACAAACCGACTAACTAAGTAACTAACGTAGGATATATTTTCATTAAATTTGATTTCTATGGAAGATGACTTTTAGTACTGATAATCACCGTTTTGTAAGGACCATATCTCCGGATCTAGTGGACTAGTGGGCCGATTTTATTGTAAAATAGGTCGATTTTACGTAGAATCCGTACTTAGTCTCAGAGCTTAGTCTCCCAATCCCCGTATATAGCCACTTCTAGAGCCAGGAGTGTCTCTTTTCTCTATGGCAGTTAGAGTTTTTGACCCATGCTATGTAGTTTGGGAGGGCTTTTAACATTAGCTTGGGTGATTTAAGTGAACGATCAGATCCTGATGGCTCTAAAGAAATTCGAAAATTTTGGTTTTCTTGCTCATTTGAAAAAATTTGCCCGATCTATTCCGATACGTACAAGTCCCTGCATATGTTTTTTATTAGCTTCAGTAATGACGTTATTACATCTCTGTTATGTTTTAACCACTGAATTTATTAATTCCGAGCGTTTTGGTTTTCCATTTCTCAGTCCCGTTTTTCATTTCAAGACAAGATTTCCGATTTTGTTTCCGAAAATGAATAATGCACTTCACTATTTCACTTAATGATTAATATGTCAGTTTCCAAAGTTGAATCTAGCCGTATCAGTTTGCGCCGAAAAAGAGTCGAAACAAAACAAAGGTAATCGAAAAATCTTTTATGGGATTGCATCTATGCACTGTCGGCCCAAGGGCCGCCGAGCTAGGGCCGTTTAAGTGGTTTTTAGTCTTTTGTATATAACTCGAGTAAATCTTTTCCGATTTTCATAATTTTTATTTATTATTTACTAGGGCGCTTAGAACGAGTCTATACTAGGGCCATACATGTTTTTTGTACATAACTGGAGTAAATCTCTTCCGATTTTCAAATTTTTTCTTGATCGAAAGGTCTAGGATTGTCTCCCGTTTTATGGAAGAAATTTTTTTGATTAGAAACCCTTGGACTCAGTCAGGACCCTAAAACTGAGTTTCACTAGAAACAAACGTGTTTGCTTACATAAGTTGGATAAATCGTAACTGATTTTGTTGATTCTTTCTCTATTTGAGAGGTAATCGAGTACCGAATTATATTCAAAAATAAATTTAGACCCGGTGCCTGTGCTTAGGGCTGAAGTGAGCCTCAGGTCTGTCCTAAGGTCGGCCCTAACCAAAATTTGTTTTTTGCTATGTTCCAGAGCAAATTGAGGGATTTTTGCCTATGGAAGTATGTGTCCGAGGCATTTCCTTATGGCCCTAGGTCGGTCATAAGGTCTGCCCTAGACAAAAAAAAGGTTTTTCACTATGTTGTGGAGAAGATTGAGGCGAACATTTTTCTCTATTTGGGGGTCAATTTTGTACTTTCGGGAAAGTTTTTTTTGCACCGTTTCTTCGGACGGGTTTTAAAGAGTTACGGTAGAATTGAGTTGGAATTTTGTCCGGATGTCCGAATGTCCCGGCTATCCAGATAACCGGATGCCCAGATGAGATGTCCACACATCACAATAACAATTTTGGCAAGAGATGGATTATTATTATTAGGTGGATAATCTTATATTAATCGATAGGTTTATGAAAGTCCAACAATTTATAGAAGAAATTTTTTTGTTTGTGCCCTTGGACTTAGCTTCTAGGGCCCCAAAAATTTATTTCTGCTAGAGATTTATATGTTTTTTCGATGTAAATCGGATAAATTCTTTCAGATTTTCTTAGTTCTTTTTCTTGGTGAGAGGTAATAGAATGCCTAACAGTATTCTAGAATAAATTTAGTGCCGATGTCGGCCCTAACCAAAAATTTTTTTTCCATTGAAGTATGAGTCATAGGTCAAAAGTTTTTTTTTACTTTTTTTTTGAGTAAATTGACGAGAACTTTTTGTCCATGGAAATGTGGGTCACAAGTTAAAGCACTCTGATTAGTGCTTTAGGTCGTCGGTTCTAAGATCGGAATTTATTTGGAATTTTTTTTTGAAAATTTGAAGTTTGTACACGCAGTTACACACTTTTTTGCATTTTATGTGTTCACAAAATTTTGTAATTGTTGTATACTCTAAGCGTACACATTGGCCATAGCGATATGTTTTTTAAATTTTTGAGGTGCATAACGTCACACCCCCCGGAATTTGTGCTGAGGAGAAATTAACGTCACTGATGCGCCTGAATTTGTGCTGACGCATGGTACGAAAGAAAACGAAGAAAACGGAAATAGCGATCACTTTTTAGATTTTTTTAGCGATCATTTCTTTATTTTTGGCGATCAATTCTTATTTTCCTTATCATGGGCACGCGGTAGCAATGCGCCCGTGACGCAAGTCTTACACGCCAAAAAATTCACAAGAAATTTTTTCGTAGACTAAGGAACATATATACAGGAACTTTTTGACTTCCCCCCCGAGCGACGTACCCCCGGAAAATATTTTTCCCGGATTCTACGGAAAATTTTAGGCCGAAGTGCCTTTTCACTCATTAAAATCGGTTCAGTCGTTCCGGAGATATGAATTAAACAATTTTGCTATTTTGTATGGAAATGGACTCAAATCGAATATTTTTAACTAGTCAATTTGCTAAACCTTTCTTTCTTTCTTTCTTTCTTTGTGGCAATTTTTGGCAGGATGACCCAGATCTCCTGAACTATGAGAGTTAGAAAGTTGGTTCCAAAGGCGAAGTTGTAGAGAATTAAATTTAAGCGAAGACGTGTTTCAGGGTTTTGGGGAAATATGGCCCAATCCTGCTATTTGGCCACTTCCATAATTAAGCAGGATGACCCAGATCTCCAGAACTATGAGAGTTAGAAAGTTGGTTCCAAAGGCGAAGTTGTAGAGAATTAAATTTAAGCGAACACGTGTTTCAGGGTTTTGAGAAAATATGGCCTAATCCCGGGATAGCGTCACTTCCAGATTCCAGAGGGATGATTCATACCTCCAGAACTATGACATCTAAAAAGTTGCTTACAAACTTACAAAAGTACTGATATCCGCAAAAAAAAAAACCTCTTACAGAGGAGGTGTGACGCAAGTCTTTATGTCTGCTTACAAAAGATGTGAAATCAGAAAAGTGTGACGCATTAATCATTTAAGGTAAAACTTTTTTCTTCCAGTTACAAAAGTTCTGAAATCAGAGGGGGTGACGCGACGCATTAAGCTTCGATTCGCCACAAACATTTTTAAACAAAATTATGTTGAGTTCAAAAAATTGCGTCACAAATGCCAGACCCAACGACGAAACAATTTTTCTGTACTTTCAGTTTTTACGCGAAAATTTGACATTTATTTCTTATCACATCGTTTAGGGTAAATTTAAATTTTTGCGTCTAAAAATTTGGTGTTGAAAAATTATTCCGCTGGTGGGTCTGGCATTTGTGACGCATTTTTTTGAACTCAACATAATTTTGTTTCAAAATGTTTGTTGCGAATCGAACCTTAATGCATCACCCCCCTCTGATTTCAGAACTTTTGTAACTGGAAGAAAAAAGTTTTACCTTAAATGATTAATGCGTCACACTTTTCTGATTTCACAGCTTTTGTAAGCAGACATAAAGACTTGCGTCACACCTCCTCTGTAAGAGGTTTTTTTTGCTACAAAATGTTATTAAATAGCGATCAGTTCATTACATGCCAATGTTATGTATGTAATGTTCACAACAGAAGTAGCTGTGTCCATTTTCTTGTGTTACGTTTTTACGTGTGCTCAGTCCTAACATAGGACTGATGAAAAATCACTGTACACTAGTATTTTTCATTTGAGACCAACTTCTTTTTTTCAACTTCCGGAGTTTTTTTTCTGATAGATAATGTAGACCAACTAAATCTGTCTCTTTGTAACCAATGCCTTAGCATAGAAGAGCGAAAGTCGCGTGCAGGGTATCTAGACGAATTTTTTTGAAAAACGTTGCTCTACATTAAATTATCTGCCAGAAAGAAGACTCCGGAAGGTGAAAAAAGAAGTTGGCTCGAATGAAAAATGCTACTGTAACCTTCGATTTTTGAAATTTCCATTTCTCACTTTTTTTGTATGGAGAGCCTCTCCATTTCGAGTTTTCTTTTAGAAACCTTTGCACTACAAATTTGTGCTGGCGATTAACACCAACCCCAACTTTTTACAACATCTGGTCACCCAGTACAAATTGAAAAAAATCGTCGGAAAACCATTTTTGACACAAGAGCTAGCACAATAATCTACATCCATATCCAAAAAAATTAAGTTTTCGAATAATAGATCCAGAAAAATTTGACGTTAAGATTTTCGTCATGGCCCATGAATTTAACGTAAAGAAAAAGCACTTCTAATGACATTTTTCGTTGTTATCTATCTTTCTTCTTAAAGCAACCCAATTACTCAACAAAATTAGAAACTCTAACATTCTTCAAAGACTTAGGAGTAACGGGTATGGGTAGTTCAATAACACCATCTGCTCCAATGAATAAAATTCCAATTTCATAATGCATTTAAAGTTCTTTAATTTTACAAGTGCGTATTTACATGAAATTTTAAAAACGTCTCATATAGTTTTTTTTAATAAAAGCATCCCTTTTTCATTGGTATGGAAGTATGGCTCAGAGGATTTAAAATCATAAAAGGGACGAAAACGTATTAATACACCAAATATTTACCTGAAATTAATATTACATACGATGCGCTGTGTTCGACTTCCAGCAAAAATGCCAAACATATAGGCTGAGCTGATTAATACCAAATAATAAAGAATCCACTCAGGGGATTTTTTGTTGAAAACTGGGGTAAATACTTTCTATTCCAACAGTAAAAAAAAGAAGTGGAACTATGGTTTATGGACAATAAACCACCAACGCTTAATCCTTTTTGCAATGATAACATGAACATTTGGTAGCTGATTTGAATGTTAAATTCTTTGGTCCACCTAAGCAATTTAGTCTCACATGAACATCTTCTGCTTCCATAATATTACAGCATTGTCCTATCGACGTTACCGGTTTAGGTGAACGGATTAGTCCAGTTGATAAAGGTTGCGATGGCACAGCGTACGATTCGCAGAATCCTCGGCATGCTGTGGATATTTAATTTAAAATCTTTTTGAGAGAAATGTATAGAGAGGAACAATAAAGTTTTACAAAAAAGTAGTTTGTGTACAGTAGCATTTTTCATTTGAGACCAACTTCTTTTTTCACCTTCCGGAGTCTTTTTTCTGGCAGATAATTTGATGTAGAGCAACGTTTGTAAAGAACGTTTTTCAAAAAAACTCGTCTAGATGCCCCGCACTTTTGTTCTTATATGCTAAAGCATTGGTTACAATTAGACAGATCTAGTTGGTCTACATGAAATTATCTAACTGAAAAAAAACTCCGGAAGTTGAAAAAAAGAAGTAGGTCTCAAATGAAAAATGCAAGCGTATGTACAGCGATTTCTCATCATTCCTATAGGACTGAGCACACGTAAGAAAGTAACGGAAGAAAGTGGACACAACTACTTCTGTTGTGAACATAACATACATAACATTGGCATGTAATTAACCGATCGCTATTTAATAACATTTTGTAAAAGGAAAATAAGAATTGATCGCCAAAAATAAAGAATTGATCGCTAAAAAAATATAAAAATTGATCGATATTTCCGTTTTCTTATTTTATACAGAGAGATACATTTCGATTTTAACACTTTTTAGATATGTTTCATATGTCAGAGTTTTAAATGTCACATTACATAAGATGTATGCGCAAGAAAGAGACGCAACATGTACGTACAAAGCAATTATCTCAATGTAAAAGAAATGTGATTTGAAGTTAATGACATTTAAAACTCTAACAAACTTAAAACTCTTTAAATTGAAATATACCTCTCTATAGCGGCCAATTCTTTATTTTTAGTGATCAATTCTTCATTTTTTGCGGTTATTCCTTATTTTAGAATTATCGGCTTAAATTCTTCCCCGTAACATTCGCGAAACTGTTTCGAAATAATAAGTATTACCTTTACAAGTGAATGTTCAGGCTCATCCCGATCAATTTTCATTTTTTAGCGGGTCAATGAAGGGTCCAAGCCGCAAGAAAATTTTTTACAAAACTCGAGAGGCAGATAAATTAATGTAGAAAAACCTTTTGCACTCAAAAGAAAATCAACTGTTAAGAAAATCCTCAAATTTATTGAAAATCCTCAAAAAAGTCCTTTGAATTACAAGAAACTTCGTGGAAATCAGCGAAAATCTTTGAAAATCAAAGGAAATCTTTGAAAATCAAAGAAAATCTTTGAAAATCAAAGGAATTTTTGAAAATCAAAGGAAATCTTTGAAAATCAAAAGAAAATCCTTAAAAATCTTGCAAAAATGCTTGAAAATCCTCAGAAATTGAAAAGAAAATCCTTGAAAATCAAAGAATTTCTATCGTTTTCTTTGATTTTTTTAAGAAAATCTTCTTGCACTCAAAATACACGATTATCTGCCCCTCGATGAAACCCACATTTTCGTCCAAGTTGCGTGTAATATTAAGTTACAGAGCATCGTGCGGAAGTAATTCAAAGTGTGATTTGAAGCGAATAGCTTTAAGAACTGTCATTTGGACGAATGTATGGTTTGTATCTCGATTAGAAGGCGAGATAAATACACGAGTTCAATTCTCATTTTCAAACGAGATTTGCTTAAGAACACTAACACATCATTGAGGTTGCGAGTATCAACCTCATGCTACATGTACTACTACTGATTTTCTGAGCTTAGAGAAGGTTCTAGAGTAAACAATAATATTTTTCATTCCTGAGACGGAGAACTGCTGTTTTCCGTCCTATTTCCAAACAGAAAAGCAATTTTTGTGAAACCTCGGAATGAAATCCCAGATAACACAGATCACACTTTTTAATGTGGTTGACCACTGAATGTACATTAAATGGGCGAAATCCAATGTTGTTGAGAATATGTACATAAAATGTACAAAAAATGTGCCTGTAAAGTGGCACATATTTCGATGCACATAAAAAGCACATTTTTTGTGCTATTAAAACTCGAAATTATTGCACTAGTCACAAGTACATTTTTCGCACATTTTATGTGCTTGATAAGGTGTACACTATTCCATCACATTTAATGTACCAAAAATGTGCTTGTGATGTACTTTCTATAATTTAACACTTTATACAAATTTAACACACCAACACATAAGTATCCGGTGGCTCAATTGGTTAAGCAGTCGACTCATAATCCCGAGCGTCTTGGGTTGAAGCCCCGCAAATGGGAGAAATTTTTCTAATAAAAAAATGAGAGCTTGGCAAAAAAAATGTAGATGAAGGACGTAGCGATCATCAGAATAAGAAAAACCGAAATAGAAAAGTCGGAAAACTAAATTAAATTTTCCTTTCTTTTCTAACATAACATTTTATGTACATGAAATGTGCTAGTAATTCACACTAAAAAGTACATTAAAGGTACATTAGTTGTGTATTCAAAGTGTTTTAAATGAATATTAGATGTACATGTTATTCACATTAAATGCACTTCACGTTCCAAAGAAAAGATTTAACGGTAAGGGCGCTTTTTAATATACATTAAATGTCCTGGAACTGGAGCTCATTAAATGGGATCAGCACATTTTCCGATGGCACTTTATGTACATTTCGTGGGGTCAATTGTTATCTAGGATAGTTATTTGTGTGTCTGTTTTGGACAATTGATTTTAGGCATGCGAAAATGCCAAAGATCAGTCGTCCGAAACAGATACACAAAAATGTCTCATGCAGAGGTCCAGAATCGAGAGAAAATTTACAAATTGCCCTCGATTTTGCCCTCGAAGCATGAACAATATTGCAAGAAACTCGGAATAGTTATTTGTGTACCTGTTTTGGACGATGGATCTTAGGCAGTTTCGCGAGTTCACCGAACGAAGTGAGCTCTACAAGCGAAAATGCCTAAAAACAATCGTCCAAAACAGGTACACATACAACTTTACATGCAAACGGGCGAAATACAAAAAAAAAAACATTAAAAAAATGTCCTCATTTTCGGCCACGTCGCATGTAATAGTTATTTTTTCAAGCGTTTTCGGCCCTTGGGGTTACATTTTTCAACTTTCGTCCCTGATAGCAAGCATGAAAAACTTAATCGTCACTCGGAAATGAATTACATGCCTACTACCTCGTACGTAAATAACTATTTCGTACTGTGAGGACAAAATCGATGGCAATTTTGTACATCTTCTCTCGATTTTGGACCTCTGCATGAAAATTTTTTTGAGTGGCTGTTTTGAACGACTGGTTTTAGCCATTTGCTCATGAAGACTTTATTCTACTCAGTCTACAACACGCGAAATAGACTAAACTCAGTTATTTACGTTATCAGTTTAAACTCCAAAAAACACTCAATTTTTAATAGATTTAGCTGCATTCATCAAAAATGCATTGTCTGTTTTTCAGCATAACAACTGATTTTTTAGGGTGAAGACGAGGACTTTTGTTTTTCGCAACACCCAGAAAGTCTACCTAAAGTACTTCAAAGAATGTGGTGAAATACTTTAAATAAAAAAGCGGGTTCTAGGATGCAGAGCACCATGCAGGCAGTCAAATAGTCCGCCACAAGAGTATCGTAGCTCTACGGAGACGCGGAGTTGAGAGGTCAGAGCTCCTCCTCCAAAAGTTTCGTCAACAAAGCCAAATTTTTTGTGACCAATTTTTTGCATTTCTAGCGAAAAAGAAATCCGGCAATAAACACGTACCTCGACACGTACAAAAGTGTTTAGGAAAAAGAAGTGTTTAGGAAAACGAATCCGTTACAGTGATATAATCATTAGCTCAAGCAAAGTTTGTTGTTAACATTACCAACTGGTCAAATACATGAACACAACACAAGTAGAATTTGTCTTTTCTAGAAATTCGGCTTGCACATGAGAATAAACCACACGAATATCATCTCATAGATCAGAAGAGAAGAGACAAACGAATTCCACAAGTGTTGTATTCATGTCATGTTACCTACCAGCTGGTAATGTTAGCAAACTGTACTATACGTAGAAGACGTTGCAATCGAGATTATAACATAGTCTTGCATGGTGGGGTCAGATGGAAGGATTTCTTGGCAATTTTTGTAACTAAAAATGGTAGGCAAAGAGTGAGTTGCGTGAAATTTTTATGCCATCGTCGGTCGTGTAGAACACTTTCATGGTGAAAAATTGTTATAAACAGAGGTCTGTACATCAAAAGGGGCATTTTAGTGCCAAAAACGTTTCTATGACAATGTTGGAGTGGTAAACTAGTACATTACTATACACTCCAAGTTTCACTAAAAATTGTTAGTAAAGAGTGAGTGCAATTGCTCTGCCTCAAAAGTAGGAAATATGAGTGCCGCTGGAAAAATGACAACGAGGAAAATTTTAAGTGTGTAACGGCACTCTCGAATCGACTTTTATTCGGACTGCTGGTTCACGATTCTTTCACTTCTCACTTTTACGTAAATACATTTCATGGAATAAATCAAAATTCACCACAAAAGTAAAAATATTCTTTCTCCGGTTGCGTAAGATTTATCATTAAACTTTTAGTGATTCATCTAAAAATGACAAGCGTTACCTACCGTTTGTGTTAATTGTAAACTCTACACAATCTGGTATCTCAATTTTTCTAGTATGGCCTGTGTATTAAAATGAAATGTAAGCCACAAATTATATAGCGGACCAATTAGCAAATCACATTTACCAACTTTATGACAACCTGGCGACATCCATGGAGCTAATCCTTGCATATCTTTGGTTGTGACTGCATTGGCGAAAAGAAAAAGAGTTATAACCTGAATTAGCGTCATTGTTCCTACGAAATAAAAATAACATTTTAAACAATGAGTTATCCATATGTCTGTTGAGCGTTCGAAATTCAAAAAGAAGGAAGGAGTGTTGAGTGTATCCATTCCCTTACCAAAAGAACGTGTTGCTTTCGAAATTGCTAACCGTTTACTAACTATATGTCCACGAACAACGAATGCTTTTTAAAGGAGTTTCCATCAACTTTTCATCTACAATTTTAGCAGAGAAATGCGCATTGGACACCGGTGCTATGCTACATGTTAAGAATGAAGGTGATACACACACTTTAACTGAAGTTTCATGCTAAAATCGTCTATTTTTAAACAAATCTTGAATAATTTCGTGGAAAATTACTTTAAATTATGAAGCGAAAAGGGTCATTTGTATTCATTTAATTGTTGAAGAGTTTCAATTACAACATCACAAACGAACTGTCGCATTTTTACATTTTTACGTGTGTGGACTCAAGATAATAAACTGGTTGTTCTGTTCTCTAAATTGCTCCAAATCCAGGTGCTTTAGCAATTGAGCGGTGATAATTATAAGGACTCAGTGTCTTTCTGCATGTCCCTATATGCCCGTCTATCTTTTTATCTGTCTGTATGTCACAAATTACATTTTTTTGTCGACTGAGTTTTAGTTAACTAGATCCAGAGATGATAGAAACTATTCTCTCATTCTTACAACATACAGATCTAGTTTTCATTATGTAATCAAAATCGTTACAATCCAAGAAATTCCAAATCCAGCATGTGAAAACCCAACTTATCCCACTTATCTTTACATGCATGAATTTAGACGTGATATGTCTTGTTTGAGCACGCGTGAAGATAAACGAACAGTTTTTCGCTCGTTTGGTTCACGTGAAGGCTGTTGGATAAATTGGGCTAAAATACATTGTATGTGATAATTTAACTGCAATTTTGGATTTCCTATGAAAAATCATAAGAAAATTTCCTGCCCAACTCCCTCACCCCAGTAAAACTTCCCAAATATCCGGCAGCGTTAGTCCGAATTGCGATTTTTCATCACATTTAAAGTTCGACGTATTCTAGGAAATTAGATGAAATTTGAAATTGGATAACGAAATACTCAATTCCCTAAGAAATCCTACGGGGAATGGATATTTTCATAAGGAAATTATTTTCATGAGGAAAAGTTTGCTTAAAACTAATAAGGAACCAATCCTCTAGTGGAGAGCATGCGACCGTTTTCCAATCTGAAGTCATAGCAATATGTGAAGAAGCTCAAAAAATAAGGCTCCGAACAGGTCGGGTTTGACCTGAAAAATTCAGGTCAGGTCAGGTTCTTCTTTTAAATAACCCTAACCTGACCTGACATGATATATCGACGACCTGACCTAACCTGACCTGACCTGATGACCTGACTTGAAAAATTCTAAAGGCAATCATTCTGAATGCTTGTCCAAAGAATGTGCAAATAGAGATTTTAAATCAATTAAAAGCAATCTTTGTAAAAGCGATGTTTGTCTAGCGATAGTTTCGTTATAAAAATTTGTCATTTTCAAAAAAGTACCTAAATAGCTGTTTACACTCATCGTTCATTAATCTAGTAGTTGGGATACTTCTTGGTGATTACTTTGTTTTTTTGCCGAAAAAGTGTCTATAACAGTGTTACATGGTGGAATAAGTACGCAACTGTTCACTAGTTCCGAACTCGTCACTAGGCTGAGTACTTGATAAATTTGATTGACTGATTGAAAATGGGTCGGTGTAATCGAAACGACTGTCATGAATACTATTCGTCAAGTCGGCACTAAGCTGCGTTCTTAAGCTTTCGTATTATGAATGTAGATGGCAGCAACAGCCTGGTGCCAAATTGAAACTGATGTGAGATATATGATTCGCTCCTGAATACATTTTGGCGTAAACATATTTGCAGCACCAGGCTGCCACCTACATTCTCAGCTCTACCACTTAAGTGAGCAGCCTAGCGCTGTAAATCTGTTTTGCCAAATTGTAGGCAGGAGTAAATTATACATGTCAAATAAGTTTCAGTTCGGCACGCAGCCTAGTACCGACTTGAAATTTAAGCACGCAGCCTAGTACCGACTTGAAATTTGTATGACGTATAATAACAGCATTTTCGATTACACCGACCCATTTTCGGCACCAGGCTGCCTTCTACATTGTCAAGCAAATTTATCAAGTACGCAGCCTGGTGCCGAATTCGAAACTAGTGAATAGTTGCGTACTTTTTCCACCATGCAACATTGTTATAGACAATTTTTCGGCACCAGGCTGCTTAGTCTGAAATGCAGACCCATATTCTAGCGAAAGATTTGTAAAAAAATCTAAGGAATCACAAAAAAGTAGCTCCACTACAAGATTATTAAAAGTTGAGAGTAAACAGCCATCGAGTTACTTTCTTGAAAATGACAGATCTGTTCGATCCAAAACGAGCCATTCCTATACTACTATAAAATTAATGTTATTCTTTGTTCTCAGTCGACGATCCAGTGGACACTATTACTGAGTGTAGACTGTGTACATCAGTACACAAAATGTTGATGGAGATGGAGATAAGAAAAACTTGACATTACATGAATAATATGAACGGCAAAGTAAATTCGTAAATACTCGACATTTATATGAAAACTTTATTTCGTCGGGTCAACCAGGTCGGGTCAGGTCAAAACAGGTTCAGGTCAGGTCACAGGATGACCTGACCTGTTCCGAGCCTTACCAAGAAATGATCCGAGCTGGGATCAAAGACAAGAAAGTTTCGATACAAGAATCGCCGAAAGAATCACTGTCGTCGGTCAAGTTTTCGTCAGGGTTAGTTCTCCAATGTTCCATCAAAATAGGTAGGAGGCCTTGACTAGTTGCAGACAATCGAAGGGATTCTTGGGGTTCTGTAACAAAAAGAATACTAAGTTCCTTCTCAGTCTGGGCCGAGTCAAGCTTCGCACGTTGATTGGAATTCTGACGGGGCACGTGCCTTAACTATCACCTTAACAAGATAGGGATAGGGATCGTAAATGACCCAGACTGTATAGAGGCTGTGGCCTAGAGCCAGAGACAGCGACATATTTTGCAAAAACAAAAAAATGTTCTTCTACAAAATTTTCCGGGGACCATTACGGTCACTAGAAACTATTTCGAAATTGAATAAAAATGTTCGTCCCTTACAATTGTATCTTTAACGCATGGCAACTGTTACTGTTCTTAGGGGCACAGATCGGCCCTTGTCAATAAAAATTTGTTGCCATGTTTTAGAAAGACATTTAGGGGAATATTTTTGCCAATGAGAGAATGAGTTCGATGCCTATCTTTAGCCCCCGAGGTCGGCTGAAAAGATTTAAATTCAAATTTTTAAGTTAAAAAAAAAATAAAAATTTTGCTTTAGAAATTTTCTTTTACAATTTTTTTGAATGTTTTTAACAGATTTGCGTACATACTGCCGTACTAACTTACGTTAACATTTAACATATAACATATAAGGGGACATTCATAAATGGCGTCCGGTTATTTTGACAGTTTTTCGACCTCCCCCCTCCCCCCTCGTCCGTTTTTTTTGTACCTCACCCAAATAATGACGTCTGATTTCATTAAATCCCTCCCCCACCCTTAATAAAAAATTTGAGTTCACCAAAAAAATGAATACTTTTGCGATTTTTATGTAAATTTTTCTTCTAACGAACTGTCAAAGAAACTACAGGGGAATGCGGGAAAACGACAACAGAGATCTTTTTTATCATGTCTTTATTTCTGCCATTAATCAAAATAACTATTACACTACGAAAAGTGGTTCGCCGTTTTCTATCATCAGCTGTGTTAAATTAGCGACAGCGTTGAACATCATTGGATGTTTTTCAAGATTGTGGCGAAATATTTGTTTTAAAGCTTGAAATTGCTTAAGTTTGCGGTTCACATTTTCATGCCGAGCCATTATCCGTTTATGAATTTTCTTATTTCTGAAGTTTTTGGCTAAGTCTGCGTTTTTCTCTCGACAAACAACCTCGAGCATGCTCCCTGTTATAAATTGTTGGCAGAAATTTGACAAAACCACTCAACTGGACGTCACGCTTCTCATAACCCCACTCCCTCCCCCGTCGTCCGGATTCTATATTGCTATACCCCCGCCCCCCCCTCCTTACGACCGGACGTCATCTATGAATGGTCCCTAAGTGACATGAGATCTATAAAGCTTGTTTGAGCTTCAAACTAATTCTGAATTCACGTGATAAATCAGAAAATGTTACATTTATTTTTCGACAATGAGGTGACAGCATCTTAACTGGATCTGGATAATAAATAAACTGGATTGGATTATAGGTATGATCCTTCCACATTGATCGAATCTGGGTCTATTGTGCCTAGGGAAAAAAATCTACTGTTTTATCAGTCATTTTCCGCGCTTCCTGGGTCCCAAGTTCATGTTAAGTAAGTCAAACATGATTTTTGGATTTTTTTGGACTGTTGCTGCACACCGGTTTTCCAATGAGGGCGTGTTCAGTAGTTGAGTTAAATGTTTCTCGATACTCAATAAAATTAAAGTTGTATTGGATTCATGAAATTCCATCAAATTTTTCATTATGTATGCAATAAGAGCTTGAGGCATTGAGGAACAACGGGTATGTGTAGTTAAGAAAATTAAAGCGACATAACTCTCAACATTTTCTTTTAAATTTGGTATCAAAAAGTTTACGTTTCCAATTCTTTAAAAATCAGTTCGTTGAAAGTCAGATTCAAAGAATGTAGGTAAGTATCTACAATTAATCTATCAACAGAACAAAAAGAAAATAAATATTTGAATCACTGCAAAGATAACGCGTAAAAATAGCGATTTGCCTTTTTTCTTTTCGATAAGAAAATATGCAACGCCAGCGACACGTAAAATGCGTATTAAAATATATCTCAAATTCATCGACAAGAAATTCAGTCATGTGCATTGTGTAGTGTTTCTCATTTTTCGTCTAAATTTCGACAATAAGAATGTTGCAGGCCTCCCACACCACCATATTTTCCTCATTTATGATGTTGATGAGGAATTTGTTGTCGATCGTTGAAATTCGTGTCTTTTGAGACCTCACTAACAGCCTTTTTACAAGTGCAGTCTGCGCAATTAGCTTTATTTATTATTTCAGATAACGACATTGACCTCTCTAAACAAACTATATACTACACTATAACTATAGCGATACGAGCGTTCTTCATACTAGGTTGTGGCCATAATACTAACTAAGTGTCTGTTGCGATTGAGGACTGACGAAACCATTTTGGGAGTTCATTTATTGTCCTAAATTTTATGTTAAGGTTTCCCTTATGCAACAGTGTTGGACATAAAAATGTTTGTTAACTAATAATAATTCACCAAAAAATATAAATACTAGTAATAAAACATATAGAACAAAGCTGCCGCACAAAGCATAAAATCCTTGGTGATATCAAAAGAAGAGAGAATTTCATACTTTTTCTCTCTCAAAATCTGCCTTCCAAGGTTTTTATGCTTTGCACGGCAGAAAGGACTATAGGTAAATCAGTTAAATTATTATGAATTGAGAGTCTAGGCGAGGTATTATTTGGCAATGGAAACTTTGTTGTCAGGAAACAACAAACTCTGAGTAATTTTACAGTAGAGAAAAGAAAAGAAGGGAAATAGAGCATAGAAAATAAACATAAAGCAAAGAAGAAAAGAAACTTTTTCGAATTTTAACTTATGGTCTCAGCCACGGCGGGCGGGCGCTAAAACTGAAACTCCACTAGGGCCCGACGTGTTTTTTCTACATAAATCAGGTAAATCTTATCCGATTTTCAAAAACTTTTTTTTTTCCTGAAAGATAATCATTATATTGATTACGGAATTGAACTAAGGCAAAATCTGTCGAAACCTTCGAAGTTACGGTCGAAAAAGTGGTCAAAAACGTGGTTTTTCGAAGGTTCGTGGAACTTTCTCACTTATATCTCTGCGAAATTAGAACGGAAATCGATCTTTAAGATTTTAATTGAAAGATGTGGACATCAGAAAATCACGAAAATTAAATTAGTGAAAATCTGTTGAGTAGTTCGGGCTGTAGATCCCTCAGTATGGGCCCAACTCATGCTATGCGATCCTACACGATATTTGGTGGTTTTGTGGTGGTTTGTGAATATTTGATCAATGATGAGGTTTTTTGTGCTGTGTTGCAGAGAAAAAACAGGCGAAATCTTTTGTTCATGGAAGTATGGATAAAGGCCTCTCCTAAGTGCTCCAGTTGCCTATTTCAATTTTATTTACATTTTTTTTTAATTTTGGGCATTTTTAAGGATTGGAGATGTCTTTTGCGCTGTTTCTTCGGACGGGTTTTTGAATATCTCCTCAGCAAGCCGGCGTCGTCTGCGATATGTGGAAATATTCTGATTTGGTTCGAATCCTTCCTGAGAAATGGAAGCAATGTGTCCGATTCGGAGGAAGCACATTGGAAATTTTCATGCCAAGCTCTGGGGTAACGTAAGGGTCTCTACTGGGTCCGCCGCTCCTATTTATAATTCATGTGAATGATCTGCCTGATTCGTTGTGGTCTAATAATTTAGAGTATGCCGATGATTTCAAGATCTTTAGACAGATACGATCGGTACAAGATTGTTATGCATTGCAGTCTGATTTGAGTAAGCTTGCTATCTGGTCAGAAGAAAATGACTTGGACTTAAACGTGCAGAATTGTTCTATCATCACTTTTACGCGCAAAAAGGACGTCATGAGTTATGATTACAGGGTTAATGATCACATCCTTCAGAGAGTGAATGAAGTCCAGGATTTGGGAGTTTTCTTTGATAGCAAACTATGCTTTGACATGCACATTAAATATATTTTTAGGAAATGCTATTGCTAGGTTTCGTCTTCAGGACTTGCGTGCGCTTCAAAAATGAAAAATCGTGTGCACTCTTATATAACTCTCTGATCCGTTCGGTAATGTAATATGGATTAGTTATATGGAACCCCTTTCCAAATTGGAACGAATTCAACGCAACTACACCAGAATGGTTTATTTTAGAATGAGGTATAAGAAAATATCATATGAACAAAGGCTGATTGCTTTAAGCATGAGAACGCTAGCAAGGAGAAGACTCATAACAGATGAATTGTATATTTCCAAGATTGTAAATGGACATATTCGATCTGAACTCTCCAGTAAGGTGAGTCTTGCGTCCGGACGCGTCCTACGGATACTCTATCCGAAGTATGAATCAATTTATGCATAGAACACCTCATTCAAACATTCTGCTCAAAGCGCCATCTGTCAGGCTCACTAGAAACCATGAGCATACTTGTAAGGGCATTACTGTCCGAAGTTCTATTGGCATGTATAAGAATATTATATCAGCTTTTCACATTGTGCCTGGATCATCGTAGGTTTTATTATATTAATGTCTGGTTTTTAACCCTTTAGCGTGTGATCTTTCATTACTTTTATTGCAAGTTCGACTTCGCTCAGACACATCGTTTTCTTGCTAATTTGGTGAAGCGGTGCTTCATTTCTCTTCGATTCTTTCTTCTTAATCAAATTTTCTACCTACAGAAAAAGGTGAATTTTACCGAAAATTTCTTAAAATTTCATCTAAAAAAGTTGCTCAATCTTATTGAGAGGGGCTCGTTGGAAAGATCTTGACTAACTCTAGGAAATAGGATAAAATTTGAATAAATTTTATACTATTGCAAAAATGCGCCTAAAATGCCAAATTCGACCCTAATTTCAACGAAAAATGGCCAAATCTCAACACATGGAGGCTATTTAGAGAGATCTGGTTAAGTTCTACCAAACTGCATCAAATTTGAGAAAATTTAGCGTCAACAAAAAAAACTTTACGAGACTATAAGTAAAAAAGTGCTACAAAAAATGAGGAACTCAACGAAAATCTACAAAAAACCGATTCATTGGAGAGCTCTAGTCCAGACGAAACTAACTGCATTAAAATTGAAGAAATTCGAGGATCATGAACGGTAAGAACTACAGAAAGGCGCCAAAAACAACGATTTTCGACGACGTAATGTAGAATGGTTTGTTGAAAAATATAGTCGTAATGCAGAAAACTTGATAACATGTGGATCTATTAAGCAAACTGGGCTAACACACTCAAGAACATGAACAATTTAGGAACTTTTTGTGAAAAAAAGGAAGGTTTTTACAAATATAGGCTTTGAAGGTCTATCAATCAAACATCATCAGATTAGAGAAACCTGAAAAAAAGACCAAACAGAAAAACGCGACATATTCTATGCTGTTTTGTAAATATTTCCTTCGTATCTTCAAAACTGCCCTAGAACATCACGAGCTTCTAATGAAGATCCATTCAAAACCAACGTAATTATTCGGTCTGGTAGTTCTAAAACTATTTGATCTCAAAATTCAGCTGATTTTAACTCTTACCGCAATTATTATCTTTTGTTCCTATTGTTCCGTGTTAATTGTTAGATTTGATCCTTAAGGTTATCTCTGTTTTCAATGTTTTTTTGCATCGATAAAACTGCGAAACGGCTAAAATTGTACATCCAATAAAAAAGCACGAGATTGTAAACTTTCAGTTTACTAGAGATAATGAAATTAGAGGTTCCTCAAAACTTATAGTTCAATAAATTTTATAAACAATATAAAAGCGAATACCAACTACTCATGAATGAAGTTTTCAACAATTATTCCTAAAAATTTATAAACTGTGAAACAAATTAAGAAAAATTTAGAAAAAATCTTGTTTTTTCATTAATTTCCCACACCTCCCTCAGCAGAGATGAGCAATTTCGAAAATTTCCAATCCAATTTAATGCCGACGTAATTTCACACACTTAAGAGTTAAGGCAACGTTTACTTAGAAACGTTCGAATCTTTTTGCAACATCTGTTCTGCTTGCCACATCTATTCTGGTACGTACGGGTCCCATGCATATGTTTTTATTGTTGATTAGTCATCTAAGGACCTACGTTACATAGTACCACTTTTCACTTTTTTTTAAAACGCGAAAAGTGGTACTAATGTAACGTTTCATATATGTAACGTTACATTAGTACCACTTTTTTAGGAAGATAGTTCCACTTTTCCCGCTTTACAAAACTAAAAAAGTGGTACTATTGTAACGTAGGTGTCTAAAAATGTCTCTTAATTGAGGCAAAAATGAGCACACTCCTCATTTTTGATGATGATGATGACTGTCTCAAAGCAGTCTAAAACGTTCGAAAATACAGTACTCAGTGCCATACACAAAAACAGTCTTAATTTCAGTCTCAAATCGCATGGTTTTTTTACTCTGGTATGCATGTGAGATAACTTAGCACAACACAACATGTTGAGATCAGTTGTGTTATTTCAAGAAAAGCGTTGTGATGAGTTGTGTTATCCCAAGAAAATTTAAAATGTGAGGTGGTGAGTATAACATTTGAAAGTGGTAAAAATATACACAAAAGGCAAAGTTGTGACAACGTCACAAATTCAAAATGTAACCTGAGAAGCACAGTTGTGATATCCTAACGGCGTATTGTCTGATCTTACAAAAATCTAAACTTATGACATCACAAGGACCTTGCTTTTCAGTTATATTTTGAATTTGTGTCGTTGTGATGTCACAACTTTAGATTTTGTGTATTTTGATTAGACAAAACGCTGTTGGGATATCACAACTTTGCTTTTCAGTCATACTTTAAATTGGGTACTATTTAAATGTCAAAGTTAAAAAATCAAAATACTTTTTTTTCAAGTTACGACATTTTTACTACGCCACGACGGAACACTCCGTACGTACGTACGTTTTGGTATGCTCTTTAAGGCGGGTTACTAAGGATTAATAATTGATAAAAATACATTTTGTAAAAGGAAAATGTCCAACTTTGCAAAATAGCAAAATAACTTGACAAAAATTAATTTTTAATTTGTCCCAATAAATAGTTCCGCTTTAAATTTGAGTTGCGGGAATGGTTAATTACTTTCATTTTAGCTATCGCAACTCATAAACACAACGTAAAAACTTCATCTTTGTTTTCATCGAAGCTTTTGTTAGTGGGCACGGAATACGACACAATTATACGAATTTAAAAGTAAAGAACGAGTCTTTATTTATTTAAAATTTTGTCTTTTTTAAAACTTTTTCCAACTAAGTTTCGAATGCTAAGCATTCATCATCAGGGACTTCTTTTTCGGCTATCGCAGTTATGCATTGTACACTCTTGTCGACTTTATTAATTTAAACCTTAAAGCTCCAAAATAAACAGTGAAATGAAATTTAGAAATATATAAATCGCTATAGGGAGATTTCCGAACAAATTAACCGATTTTTGAGTTTTACACTAATCAGGGCCGTAGCTAGCGACCATTGACAGGGGGGGCTCAAGCCCCGAACTTAAAAAAAATCATGTGTTTACGTGAAAACGCCGCGAGCGGAGCGAGCGACATTTTTTCTCGTTTGTTGCCTATTGTACTCGTGAAATGAAATGTTTCGAGGTTGTTGTATTACAGAAATGTTTACAACTTGACGCTACAGACTTCGTAAAACAGAAAATAAAACAATGAAGTTGGTAGTTCCTCTATCGTAATTTTGTACAGGGCCATTCGCAGCGAATTCGATCCCAAGGAATAATATGAGGCGATTATTTACGAAAGTTATGCATACTATTTATCAAATAGTTCATTTCACTTTTTTTAAATATGGGGTTGGAAGAAATTCTTATCACAGCGCCGCAGGCAAATTTTTAGGTAGAATAGAGATTTTACACTATGAATTCAAGTGAAACAAAACAGTTTCTTAGCTTTTTCTTAGATAATTCCTTGAAAAACTATTGTTTTGTAGCGCCGCAGGCGAAAATTTTGAGGTGAAAGGCTGTTCGAATGCAAGATTTTTCATAGAATAAGAAAACAGCCGGTGTTGACATTGAAAAGTAAAAGACACAAATCTAAAATTAGTACAACTTTCTGAGTGTCAGGGAGGGCTCAGTAGTGGTCCAGGGGGGCTCAGCCCCCCCTAGCCCCCCCGTAGCTACGGCCCTGACACTAATTTTTCCCAGCTAGTGAGTGGCTGCGGCGGGATCAATTTTTCTTTTGGAACCAATTTAAATACGACTAAGTAAAGCCATGAAACATGACGATCAGAATAAATGAAAAGAAGATCTCTAAACATTTGTGTATAAATTATTGATTTTTCAGGCTTTTGACCCACTTTTTAAATTTTTCTTGATGTTGCAAGCTTAAATGTGTCACATTTGCCACATTTCTGTGATGAAAATACTTTTGATGAGTGCCACAACAAAATAATCCATGAAATTTGAAAATAGATAGAGGTCAAAAGATAACTATACCCAAGAAAAATGGTAATTTGCATGAAAGTTGCTTTCTTTCAGAAAACGACAATATCTTTTTAAAAAATCCTTCGAATTTTATGACTTTTGATAAAATGTTTGATGCTTAGAAAATTATACTTTAACAATAAAACACGGGTTACAACTTGCTCGTATGTAAGGATTACTATCAGGTCGGGTCGACCTGGTTAGATTCAGGTTCGACCCGAAAAAACCAGGTCAAAAATGACCCGTTCTGGTTTTGACCTGATGGAAACAGGTCGACCTGATTTTTTTTCACCTAAAATAATAAAGCTGGAAATAAGTTCCAGGAACTTATATTATGACTGAAACCGATTCACATAAAGTTGATATTCACAACTTCAGATAAATACACATTGCAAAGTAGCCTACATATTCGTTTTTCGATGACTTCACTGAATCAAAATATTTTTCTAAAAAAGCAGTACGACAATTATTGTCAATATGTTACTTGTGAATAAAAAATTGCTTCGGATGATGACACAAATTTACGAGAACTGCTCAATTTTGTAGGAGTCGGTTTTGGTTGAGCTATCACCTACAAACCAATTTTTTATTTAAAAATAACATATATTACCAGTGAGAATTGTCGTGTTACTTTTTTAAAAAAATATTTTGGTTCATTGAAATCATTGAAAAACAAATATTTTTGCGCACAAGTGTGGGCGACAAATTTGCCAAGCGTCCATTGATCTTAAAATTTGGTTGGATCAAACAAATACTGTCAGATAAAATTATTACTCAGATTCTAAAAATAGTTTATCTCTACACTCAGAGCTTTTTATAAGGATTTTGGACTGGGAGATTTTTCATCGAGGTATCCCAAATTTTGTATTGAGAGGGACCAAATTTTCAATTGAATGTTCAAACTTTTTCAATAAGTAGTGTTGTCTTTTATGCATACTTTTATGTTGCTTGTAATGGACAAAGATCGTGTAAGAAGCGCGAGCGAGAAAATTTTACACTCGCGAGGATTTTGGATAAAAAATCCATACTTATTATCTATCTCTTTGTTGGAAAATTCAGTTTAAAAAGAAGAAAACACACTAAGAAAAAATATATTGTAAAGCGCCGAAGGCGAAATTTTTTATTTCAAATTGCAAAATTTTGGGCACAACCCTGTCAGAACTGTTGTCGACTGTAGACTACAATTCTTTAATTATACAAAAGAAAAAATGCATGTTCTCCACTTTAGAACCTATTTTCAGTGAGAAAATCTGTCATTTTTGTCCAGCTGAACATTAAGAATCATTATAAAGCGACGCAAGCAATTTGTTTTAGTTGAAAATGAGTTGAACTTTAAAGTTGAAAATGAGTTTCACTGGGATGCACTGGGGTGGATCTATAAAAAGTGGGGTGGAGTGACATGGGCTTGGGGTATATATTTCATCCGAGTTTGTATGTTTATGAAAGGCCCTGTCTCTGTAGAGTATTTGATTGCAACGCACAACCTGCAAAGTGTAATGAGGTGAACAACCGCCGAAATATCTCTCTCGACCTCTCAGTCGACGATGAGCTGCAAAAAAATTGAGCTTAGGAACGGGCATCCTTTTTCATCCAACTTCCAAAAGCTCAATACAGACGCGAAAACTTTGCTGGAAATTGTGGTAGTCCCAAATATTTTTGAAATTCTCTATTGATCGATTTATTTTAAGATATTCTATTATTTTGTGTTACCTATTCTGTAAGATAACATTCATGTTAACAACAATTTGGTCAACATCAATCTAGTTGAGCAAATACTGAAATATAAAAAAAATCAAATCTTAAGGTTTTTTTTCGTACTTTATGCAAAATATTCTTTAATTTTTATTTTTTGTTATTGCATATCTTTTCAAAGCATAGGAGTACAAAATTTGCTTCAGCTTAGAAAATTGGTTGTTCCTTACTGAAGAACTTTTCGGATTATTTCAATAGCTTTTCTACACACAGACCCCGCATGTTTTCCATCGTATCTTTTTAAAAAAATTAAAATCTTCCGTCAACAAATGTCAGGCTGTACAGTACAATTTTCAAGGCGTATAATTTTAATATGAGTGTTTTGAGATATTTGCCCGATGATCAACCTTACTTTTCGGTACTTTAGACTTCAAAAAATTATTGAAAAAATATTTTCTACTATTCGTTATATAAAACCAAGTCCACCAGGTCAGGACCCGATCTGGTTGTCTTCCGACCTGGAAATCCAGGTCAGAACCAGGTCAAAAAAATTCAGGTCAGGACCCGATCTGGTGGACTTGATAGTAATCCTTACTCGTATGTGCTTTCATCGCAGATTGATATTAACAAAAAATGAAAATTATTAATGATTCCCGCATCTCCCAGCGACATTTTCTTGTGTTGTGCTAACTTAACCCACATTGGTATGCTAAGTCTTCTGGTTTCTCAATACTGGAACTCAGAAACTTCCTACAACTGATCGTGAGAACAGGGCTCGACATGCTTACTTCATGCACGAACGTGAAGCTTACACATTTTATCACTCTTCTCAGCAAATATATAACGGAATGTTGACAAATGCATATTATACCTGATCAAATAGACTTCATAAAACGATAAAAATAAACATGGGAATTGACGAAATGAAAAATCTTTAATTAATTATAATTGACACAAAACACAATATATGATCCATTTTTTCTCTTTTTTTTGTTTTCTCTTTAAATATTTAAACAATTTTTTTTATTAACGAAGTCATCATGTACAAGTAATATTCTCTCTATAAATTTATCTTAAGTCAAATTGTATTCTTTTAATAATAATTAATTATTAATTAGATAATTGTGTTAATATAAAACTTATATTTACTGTGTTTTTGTATGAATTAATTCATATTTTTCGTTTCATTTATTTTTTTTAATGTTTTTTTTTAGACATAATTTTTTTTATATAAATTGAAAATGATGAAAATACATAAATCATATGATTAAATAAATTTTGTTTGTGTAAACGCGGAGAATTTTTAACAAGTTCGTCTCAATCGTGCTTGTTTCTTCTTATGTTGTTTTAGTTTTTTGTTTGCTCTTGTTCTAAGTTAATTACAATTTTTCCTTTGTATTTTATTACAAATTAGTGCTGAAAATAATTATCAAAAAGAAAAGTTATATTAATAAAAATTAAAATGTACTTTGATAACTACATGTAGAAATAAACGAAGAGAACAAACATTATTTAAGAATTGTAAATTAAAGAACAAATTTTTCGTTAAATTATAATTATTTTAACTTTTGGGACAACACTGCCGATACTAAGTTTTTCAATTATGTAATTTAATTAAAGTTAATTATATTGGAAATAAAAATCAGGCTTTTTGTTTTGAATAGTAATTAAAATGTAAATTAGTTAAATTTGTATTGAAAATTTGTCTAAAAGTATTCACTAAACAGCTTGGGACGGTGGATACTGTGGTGGTGCTGATGTTTCACCGTATGAACGGGGCACAAATGACGATCCACTACCTTGTTCCTTACCGTAGTTAGCGTAGTCGTAATCATAACCAGAACCGTAGCCACTGTATTCGTATTCTGAGCCGGATTTTGAAGCACTGTTACCGGGACCTGTTCGTGGCATGCCTGGCGCGCCAGTCGATTGATTACCGGTCCATGTTTGCGAACGATTATACGGATCCGGACCCGAACCTGTTGCACTTCCACCATTATTCGATGGAATACTCCATGAACTCCAATTACCGCCCGATGAAGCATTCGGTGCCGATGACGAATTGTACATGTCATAACCGCCATAAGTTTGCGCTGGCGGTGGGTTGCCATAGTTATTCCATTGTGGAACGCCTTGCGGTGGTCCACCCCAACCCTGATACGAATTCGGTGCACTATTACCGCCATAACCGTAGCCTTGCTGCTGCGGTGATGTGCCCCAATTCTGATATCCAGGCATCATATTCGGAGCATGCATATTCATTGGCGGACCACCCATTTGTCCATTCGGTCCCTGAACCATGCTCATTGGTTGGCCTTGATGATGACCCCACTGACTGGAGTCTCCCATTTTGTTATATCCGCCGCCACCATCTCTTGGTTCAGCTTTCTTAATCTCAACTTGTTTCCCATTAAGATTGATATAACGTTCGTTGGTCACGCCTATTTGGCGAGAAGAAACAAATTCGTAAATAAATCGAATTGGGACAACGAGCTTGTTTTTCAATAAACAAAATCAAAATCCACGAAAGAGAAACATGACACGTCTTAAGTTACATCATTGGCATACGGCGCCGTTTAAATTTCACAACTCAACCGATTGGATTACCTTTTTTAAAGAAAAGTTTACTTACAGTCAACGGATCCTTCGTCCTCAAAAGATAGAAAACCAAAACCACGGGATTTTTTCTTCTCCTGATCATACATGATGACGACCTCAGTCACTTTACCATATCGATTGAAGAAATGCCGCAGATCCGTTTCCGTAATATTGGACGGTAAGCCACCCAAAAAAATCTTGTATCCACCTCCTTTCCTCGGTTTCTGCAGCGTACGTGGATTGCACGGCTTCGGATCTATCGTCCGACCATCCAAACAATGCGGACCATTTTGCAACACATTGTTCAGATTGGAAGGATCAGCAAACGTAACAAAACCGAAACCTGTGAGGATTTTTCTATAGTTTGGTTGACAATTTTTTTTTATTTACTGTTTTGCCATACCCCTACTACGTCCAGTTTCATTATTTTTCATCACTACGCAATCGACAATTTCACCATATCGACTGAAAAAACGTTGCAAATTCTCTTGCGTGGTTTCCCACGATAAACCTCCAACAAATAATTTGCCTCGCTCATCTTCCTCCATCTTACTTTTTTACTTTCTTATGACTCTTATTGGATGACGAAAATGGTCTCGGCGTACGCACGAAAAAAAAAAATTCTTCAAGTCACACGTTTACAAAAACGACTTATTTCAATTAGAGCACCGTTGTCTAGATTAATTACACACTAATTACGTTTACTGGTCAATTATGGACACATTAGTTGTTAAAACGGCCGAATGGAACAGCCTTAAATAATATAAACTTAAAAATAATGTGCTGTTCGATATAACCTAAGAACTTAACCATGACAAACGAAATAATCAGTTTCGATTCGACTTTCTTGATTGGCCATTGAACTTTAGCCGAAAACCGGTTTCATTCAACGTTGCCAAATTTCCGTCGAAGATTGGTGTTCTTGTTTCGAATAAATTAATAATTACAATACTGTTTTTACGATGTCCCCAGTAAACCAACGCTAAAATCAAAAGATTATTATTTTAATATGGATAATTCAATGAGCTCTAAGCAATTTGGTGATATACACTCATGGTGATGGATGCGGTGGAGTGCTCGCTCAATCATTGATGTAACCGTGTTTTGAAGAATTCCTGAAGAATGATCAATATTTGAACGGGGCACTTCATTTTGACCTCAAACCATTGACATTTTCCAATCAAAAATCATGGTGACGACAATCCGACATGTTCGTCGCCATGACTTATGTGTGGAATACTGTCAATCTTAACCAAAGCGACTTACCGCATTTTTGAACTCCTTGAACAATCAGTCAAAACCAGGGCCTAACATTTGCGAAAAGTTTTAAGAAATTTAGGGAAATTTGTGGAAATTTAAGTAAATTAGGGAAATTTTGGGAAATTTAATGAATGCGAAATCTGGAGAAATTTTCAGAAAAACTGAAAAATTATGGCTTTTTTTATAAAAAAAAATTATTTTGATAATGTAAATGATCACGTCTATAATTGAATTTTACTCTCTCCCGATCTGTTTCACCCACTTTTGGCATCGTCGAAAACGCCGAAAAACCACTCCTGGGCTGTACTCGTTTCGCTTATTTTCGGTCGTCTATTTCGCTGGCTCATCCAATATTCTACAACTGAGATTGAGTCCAACTGTTGCAAGTTCCCATGTTGACATTTACATACATGTAATTCCACAAAGCTCGGCGCGAAAATGCTTTTGAACTCATTATGCGTGCCTTGATAGAGGAAAACGTTCGTTTAGATTTCTTTAATTTTAATAAATAGAGGGAATTGTATTTTGTCATCCACGGTGAGAAAATGATGATTTCCAACAAGAGCGAAAGTTTGCGGCCAAAGTGGAGCGAGGGCCGTAATTCGATCGAGTTGGAATTCAATTTTCTCAACGTAGGTAACACAATGTTTTCGTGTGGAGAACATAAGGTAGACCTCGCACGAATGAAAAGAATTTAACTTTGCCTATGTAAAATTGTACGTACACAGGGCTACAATTTCCAAATGAAAAATTATACAAAACTTGCGATTTGTGGGTTCTGCGAGTTCTTTGAGATCTAAAACCCACGCCCAGTTTTAGTGTTGTCGCTTTTGGCTTTTGCTAAATGTATATCGATAATGCATTTTCATTGGCGCATTTTATTTTTTTTTTTTTTTTGTAAAATTCAAACGTTCTCTGACTTAAAATTTTTGCACATTTGTTTGATGACTCTGTTGTTAGCAAATTTCGGAATAGATCGATATTTGTTTCTTCGCATTAGTTTTTATTTAATGTTGGATTTAGAAATTACGTTCAACAATTGAATTTTCTTGCAAATGTAGTTTTTTGTTTAATTTTGTAAATTTCCTAAAAGCTTAATTTTGCGAAAGCGATTATTGGGATTTGATATCTTATAAAACTCCATTTTCTTAGAGAGTCTATATTCTTTTGAAATTTTTAATTTTTTTGATAATTTGAAATTTTTCTAGAAATTATATTTTCCTGAGATTTTGGGATTTCTTTGAAATTTTATTTTCACAAAATTTATATTTGGAGAAAGAATTGGGATTTTTCAAAAATTTGGGTTTTCTTGATAATTTTGAATTTTCACAAAAACTTTAAATTTCTTGAAAATTCAATTTTTTCGAAAATTCAATTTATTTTTGAAATAACCGTACGGGTCAACCATATCTTGATTTTCATCATCTTTATCTACATTATCATCCATTGTTTTGATTGACGGCTTTGACAGTAGCAGTACTTCAGTATATTTTTTAAAATTTTAGATTTTCTAGTGAAGTATCTCACAAATTATTGTTTTACTTCAGTTAAAACAATTTCAATTGTTATTACGTTTTGATCATTTGTTGTGCTGTGTTTAATTGTGGAGTTTTGAATCTTTTTTTAATAAATAGATTGGTGTATCCATCAAAAAATCGCTAATTTCTATCGTGTGAAAAGTGTTTTAAAACTTCCAGTTTCTGCAAGCATTATTTCGCTTTCCTCTAGTGGATTTTCGAGAATTTTGTTTTTATTAGAAACGTTTATCTATTTAGAAAAAGTTGTAAAATTTTGTGAAGTTTCGAATTAACTTTTCTAATAAAAAAATGTAATTTAATTTGTGATCATCACGGGAATCTTCCGATTTGTGTTTTTGTTGACAAATGACATGACATGGCCAATTTGTTTACATACATTCGTCCAAAAGCGGCAACACCGAATTGGAATTTATGCATTGTGTTTTAAACCCACAAAAATAACTCTCAAAAGACATAATTGTATAATTTCGAGATTGGAAAGATTGTATATCAAAGAAAACGATTGAGTTGCTTTCATCGTAAACATACCGTTAGGTTACTGTTGATACAGGCTTTGTAAATAGATTTCTGGTGTTGGATGGTTGATGTTGCTTACTAGTTAGAGAACAAGGATATACAGATTTATTATTGCTGTTTTGCCGTTCCGCAGTAGATCCTTTTTTATTTTGAATAAATAGTTATATGTTATCCGAGGGGAGAAATTGATGAATTTGAACAAGAGCGAAAGTGCAATTTGATTAACACATGCTTCCTTGTAATCATCTGAAATTCTGCGCCGATTGATGGAGCCGAGGGAGGATGATTATGGCGTAGCAATTGTTCCGAAGTGTCCAGTTTGTCGAACAGTCATCTCTACACATACGCGTCTACTTATAGTAAAAAATGTTTTGTATATTTTCTATGTTGAATCCTTCTAACGCACCTTTTCTCCTTTTCGAAAAATTTGCAGATTTCCGTCAGCGTTCCGCCAAGAGTTGCATTCAAAGTTCTAGAGTTTGTTCTAATTCAAAAAGGTTCAGATTTTTGTTCGATACATTCGTACCATGTTAACAATAACAATACAAAAACTTAAATCATTTTTCTTTGTAATCTACAAAATTATTGTTCCTAAAAATTTTCGTGGATAGTCGTTCGAATCTTCAGTTATCTTCACCGGAGAAGCAGTAGGTAAGAAAATTCAAATTCGTTGGACGATACTATCATCCAATGGAAAATGTTATCGTCCCGCGGATAATACTATCGTCCAGTGGATAACATTATCATCTGGTGGAGAGTATTATCGTCCAGTGGAAGATATTATCATGCCGAGAACAATATTATCATCCCGAGGAGAATATTATCATCCGGTGGAGAATATTATCGTCCCGTGGAGAATATTTTCGTCCCGAGGAGAATGTTATCGTCCCAAGTGGAATATTATCATCCGGTGGAGAATATTATCGCCCCGTGGAGAATATTATCGTCCCGTGAAAAATATTATCGTCCAGTGGGGGATATTATCATCCCTTGGAGAACATTATCATCCCCCCGGATGATATTATCGTTTTAACCTAAAAAAAATAGAAAACTAGGACAATATATACTTCGAAGGACAATATTATCATTCAGTGGAATGACAATATTCCCCGAAGAAGAATAATATCATCCGGTGATATGATAATATCCTCCGGCGAACGATATTATCATCCAATGGCATAATAATATTCTCCAGTGGACGATAATATCATCCGCTGTTAGGATAATATCCTCCACCGGACAATATTATCATCCATGGGATGATAATACACTGGGTGATTTTTCCCTTTCCCATTTTCATAGCAGAATACGAATCATTATAAAACTATAGTCGATGGTGCCATTCATTTTTTTCGTAGCTGAATAACATTCGACACAACTAAATCCTCACTCCATTGTCTGTCAGGGGAAAGACCCCAGACTAAGTTTTGTGGGAAATATTGAAACTTTGCCGAAAGCAGTTCTGATGAAAATATATTGCACTCTGGTTCATTCCTTTACTGTTCAGTCTTTACTGAAGGAGGTCTAGATCGGCTGCAAATCCTCCAGAAAAAGAAACGACCCAATTTGTCATGGCGAGGCTCTACGCTTGATCCTTTCTGAGTCAATATTAATAGCCCGGTAAAGTACTCGGGTTTTTCTTACGGAGTGACTAATAGCACGTGCGTGCGAATAGCCAGTCCTTGTAGGAGTAGACTATTCGCACGCGCGTGCGAATAGCCAGTCCTTGCAAGAGGAGACTATTCGCACGCCCGTGCGAACAGCCAGTCCTTGTAGGAATAGACTAATCGCACGCGCGTGCGAATAGCTAATCCTTGTAGGAGTAGACTATCGGCACGCGCGTGCGAATAGTCAGTCCTTGTAAGAGGAGACTATTAGCACACGCGTGCGAATAGCCAGTCCTTGTAGGAGTAGACTATTCCCACGCGAACTGTATAAAAAAAGAGGGATATAATAAGTGCGTACAATAAATATTCCAAAGAATCTAAAATACATTGGAATTAACAGAAACTTGTGACACTTATGAAACCGAAAGTTTCTGCATTTAACTAAAACAAATTTTTATACTTTTAAAAAAAGAGTTTTGTATAAAGGTAAGCCCATTTTACCTATGAGAATTGCCAAAATAAATTTCATTCTTACCTAAAAAGAATCATTCCTATCAAAAACTAAATCAGCAACTGCAAATGAAAAATTAATCAATTACCAATTACCAATCACTTGGGGAACGAATGTGTTTTTCTCATGTTAATATAAATCACATTGAAAGAGTGAAATAGATAAAATTCGTTACCCAGGTGACGGTACCGATGGAACTAGCCATAGGTAAACAAATATTTTACGAAATATGACGAAAAATCAAGTTGATAACAAAACTCGGGAATTTTCCCGAAATGTCACTAAAACCTGCCGAATTTTCTTTTGTGTGCCACTTCGACTTTGCTTGTCAGTTCGAAATATTTCAACTCAATTCTTTCGATCATCTGGGGTTCCCTGTAACCTAGGGAATTTTCCATTTTGCGATGTCACGAAAACGTAGATCATTAACAAATCACGAAAACTAGGAAATTTTTCCTTTTACGAAAAAACCCGGGAATTTTACATTTTACAAAACGTCAAGAAAACCTAGGAAAAAAAATAGTTCTATGAATCACATCACAGGTTTGTGCTTATTACTTACGTACCCTTGCAGCCACTCGATTATGACCATAACAAATTGAATTAGAAGTCCCCCTAGAGGCTATACTAGTATTTTTATAAAAAACTGTATGACCAAAGCGCAATAAAAAAATTAAATTCTAACATTTCGATCGATATCAACCGTACGCTAAGCCTAAATTACAACAAAATGAACTTTAACCATTTAAAAAACTCGCGTCAATGACGAAAAAGAATTATTCTCTTTAATTATATCATTTCATGAATAATTCACAATAATCACTTAAAAATATTGAATGTAGGAAGCGGTGTCGCACTTCACAATAGCGATATAGCTCCTTTTTTGATGAACTTTTTACCGGTTGGGGTTTTTTACTCGTTTCTAGACAGGGCCTATTTTTGAGAATTTTTTTTTCAAATTTTCTCGAATTTAATTTTAATGAAAAATAATGTAGAGTGTAGAATTAATAAGAATCGACGTAAAGTGTATTCTGAACCATATTAGAGGTCGCGGCGCGAAAATCATATTCCAATTTACTGATGTATTATTTTCCGCGTGCGAATAGTCTTCTCCTACAAGGACTGGCAATTCGCACGAGCGTGCGAATAGTTTACTCCTACAAGGACTGGCTATTCGCACGCGCGTAAGAATAGCATCAGGCTTTTTCTTATGTGGGAGTTGCGCGAGACGCTACTTTTCAATGAAAAATATTACTGAACTTTATCAGTTCATTAATATCGTCTATATTTGAAAAAGTTTTTCGAAAATACAAATGTGTGGAAACGTTCTCTTTTCAGCGGTTATGCTTGTCTGAACTCATTATTTCACAACCAATCTGCAAAATTTTGAAAACTTTAGCACTATGTCGATTCCAACCTCTCACATACATTTCCAAATTTATGTGTCGTGAATTTTACGTACGGCCGTTTAGCCTCAAAAAGAATTTCGTCGACGTATTAAATGATCCGTATTTTTTTGTGTGTTTTTTTTCAAATATACGTACTTTTTTCTATTTTTTCAAGTACTGAGCTGTATTTTTTGCACATTTGTTGTGCCAGTCTGCTTTTTTCATCGAAAAATTTGTTCTGAGTCAAGAAATGTGGACATGTGTTTTGTTTATTAATTTTTTTCAAGTGGCACGTTTGTCGTTACCGTCGCACATTTGCCATGGGTCAATGCAAATCTGAAAACTTTGACAGTAAATGTGCCGAGATGTGCTCGAGAACGCCAGATACAGGTTGGGGAAGTAGTCACATTTGAGTGTTGAAAACAGGCAAATTTGCCAAATTCGGCAAATTCGCCGAAACGTGACTGGCAAATGTGACCACTTCCCTAACCTGTATGTGGCGTTTCGGCGGCGGCGGAAGTGTGTTTTTCGAAACGTCGGTGGCGACGCAATCGGCTAGCCGAGATTTTTTTTTCTTCGGCGGCGGCGGAATTTTTTTTCCGAGCCTCTACGACTTCGCACTCGGCCAGCCGACATTTTTATTTTCGTCGGCGTCGGCGCAATTTTTAGCAATATTTTTTTGTAAATTACGACGACGTATTCGAAAATATCCTTGAAGACGACGACGAAGGATTTACCGCTGCCGAGAGGTTACCCCTAAGTGTAGTGTAGTGCACTATCAAATAACCCGGATGACCCTTTGGAAACTATTGACAAGAAGCAATATCATATCGTTAAAGGACATTCGAAAACTCGTTGGCACAGCATCCTGATAATGTTAGAGGGTCTCGGTTCTCAACGGGTCGCTGTGAAGAAAGTGTTGTGTCTTCTTGAAGAACCAATGTCAATACATATCAACGAGTGGGACACAATCCAGGATCTGGTAGGTTTTTTAAAAAAATTTCGAGAATCTGTGGAAATGTTTTCGTTTGAGAAATGGCCCACTCTTTCAAATGCATTGGTATTTCGTATAGAGATTGAAAATTCATTGAAATTTGACCAAAGAGACAGTGAATTAATAGCGTCATTGAAAGTAAATATGGTAGCAAACCTTGATTACAGGTTTAAAATCACACACGAGATATTGGTAGCAACATTGCTAGATACGCGGCTCCAAAACTTACGAAATTGCTGTTTGAGCTACAGAAAAGAAAATTCTCTAAATTCGAATTTCTAAAATCAGAATGTTTGAAAATTGATCCGCCCGAAAAGACTTCTTCGCAAAGTTCTGTAAGGCCAGAAAAGAATTCAAAGAATAGACAATCAACTGTTGCTGAACGTTGCAGCCAAACATGCATATTCCTCTACCGAATCACAGGCGAGTGGTCAAATCGATGTTATTCACAAATATTTTTGAATGTCATCCCAAAAGACGATATTGAACGTTTTGACGTTTCATTATTTTGGAAGAACCATAGCAAGTCCCTACCATATCTCTCAGAGCTAGTAAAAAAATATCTTTGTATTCCAGCTACGAGCACATCTAGCGAACGCGCATTCTCGTCGGCAGGGTTAGTCGTGAATGCGAAGCGCAGTACTTTGGGGCCGAACGTTGTCGATATTGATAGTTTGATAGTTTTGATAGTTTTAAATGATAAGTTTTTAATGGATTAAATGAAGAAATGTATAGAACGAAATTTGTGGTCATTTGTTAAATCGAAATCTGAGAGTGAGATTAAATAAAGAGATATATAAAAATACATTGTGACAAAACTAAAAATATTGCGCCGAAATGATTTGCCGGCGACTGGCGGCGGTGCGACGTTTTCTTCAGCGTCGGCGGCGGCGCACGGCTTAGCCGATCTTTTTTTTTTCTTCGGCGGCGGCGCACTATTTAGGCCCTTTTTTCGGCGGCGCACGCCGGCGCACAGGTCTACGTGTACAATAGCAAAATTCTCTACAGACCAACTTCTTTTTTTTCATCTTGCGGAATAGTTTTTCTGGCAGATAATTTGACGTAGATCAACGTTTGTGAAGAACATTTTTCGAGAAAATTGAGTCTTGATGCCCGGCATGTGACTTTTGTTCTTCTATTCTAAATTATCTGCCATAAAAACTACTCCCCAAGATGAAAAAGGCAAGTTGGACTGACAAGAATTTGAGTAGTGCACAAGCTGCACCATTTGAACATGTGTATTAAAACCGCTGCCGATCCCCTGGCGTGAAAACGACTAAAGAATGTAAGGAATGGGAACCTTTATTCCTGAAATCGACGTCTTAATTCTAACTTCACAAGGAAATACAATCCTTGTAACGGCGGATTTCTATTGTTATCAGCGGTATTCATGAATTATCTCAATAATTATTCCGATTCTCTCAATCTCATATATTTTTGTATTGGAATTTGACGGATATTTGACTTTTTTTGTAATACCGGCTTTATGACATTTTATGCAACGCGTTGTAACCTTTTATAAAATTAAAAATTATCATTTCTCTGACTCTTGTTTTTTCTTGTATCTCTGTAATTTTAAAAGAGTGTTACCGCAGCTAAAAGTGATAGTCCCAGTAATCCAAACCGATTTTTTTTGTTTGCGCGGTATGCGAGTTGCTGTTCGATGCGACAATACCATTTCGAAGTCTCAAGCCATTACGCATCATTTTAACGCTTGGTCTGCCTATAGCATCACACTAACTTAAAATTTCGTCTGTGAATGTTGATTTCGGGTTTAAGAAACAAATTATAAAACGTAGAATCGAATCTACTTGAAAATTGAAATAATGGTAAGCATTTTTTGAGTCGTTATTTGAAATATGTCACTGAAGCATTTTCTAAAATTTTATCGATTTTCACAACAAAACTTCATTGCAGTCGAAGAAAATGTCCCGTTATCCCAACGACTGCAAAGTCTACGTTGGAGAACTCGGAAATAGCGCTCGAAAAAATGATTTGGAAGACTCTTTCAGCTATTATGGGCCACTTCGAAATGTTTGGGTTGCTCGAAATCCCCCAGGGTAAGACGGCCATTTGCTGTAAATTATTCTACGGTGATAAGAAGAAAATTATTTTCCAACAGTTTTGCATTTGTTGAATTTGAAGACGCACGTGACGCTGAAGATGCCGTGCGTGGATTAGATGGTCGTACAATATGTGGACGACGAGCCCGTGTTGAATTGTCCAATGGGAAATCAGGAAGAGGTTTCCGTGGTCCACCAAGTCGAAGTCGAGGCAGACCATTCGATCCAGCTGACAGGTAAGGTCATAGTGACAATCCACTGAGACGAATAACCTTGACGTTGATTTTCGATCCGCATAGATGTTATGAATGTGGTGACCGCGGTCATTATGCAAGAGATTGCCGAAAACATGGAAGAAGTCGTCGTCGGTGAGTAAACGTTTTGTTAGCGTTTTTTCTGCGTTTTATTTTTAATTTGATGAAATTAGGAAAATCCAATAACATTGTCTATGGGAGTCTACACTCGAATAAGATCCCGGTGACAATGTCTATGGATGTGTTCATTATAACATTGAAAGTTTGAAAATCGGGCTGTAAAATATTGAATTTAAAAAAAGAAATCGGCTGAGAAATAACATTCACAATGCATGTTATAGGTTAAAGATCGTCTGACCACACAAACATTGCCCTTCCTGAAATATTCTTCAAAATTGAAATGTGCACATGAAAATTTGGTGTGTGGTCATCGCTATTTATCTCGTCACTCAGAAGAGGTAAAAGTTCAGTTTGTCGACTACGCTAGTGTCTACCGAGAGCATCTTTGAGAGCTAAAACTGTTGCTACGCCGAAGAGACTACTAATGACACAACAACATCGACAACAATAATTGAGGTGTTGGTGGCATATGTCAGCGACCGTTTCGAACGTTTTAAGCGCAAAATAAGACCATTCCCTGCAAGACAGCTAAACGAGTGTTCTCTTCAACGCAAAATCGATCTTCTTGACAAGAATGAACTGAATGAAAGAATTCGAACTTCGGGACATTCTTCGTTTCGACCTCGACCTCGGCTATTTCTTTTTTTTAGTTGTCCACCTTGCCAATTCAATAAACTGCCAATCGTGCACCGAATGAACAGAGTGCGTGTGTGTACGTTCCACTGCCATATCGCTGCGCCCAGACTTCGTCCCCTCGCCACAAGTTTCTACAGAACAGCTCGTTGATAAACACAATCATCTAGTACAGTGTACGACTGCACGTAAAACTTACCACAAAGACTACAAGAGTCATTTCCTTCGAATGACAGGGTCACAGAGTTGTAAACACAAATCACATATCAAGAGTATGAACTGCTGATTGACAGTGAGTTTTTAATTTTTTACAAACAAAAACAAAAAAAAAAAAATCACCTTTCCATCCTATCTATTCTTTCATATAAAATTAAATTTAGTTTATTATTCGTGTGTACAAAATTTACTGCGAAAACTCTAGTTAACACTCAGTTGAGCGATGTTGGTTGCGTTAGTCAAATTTGCGCATGTTATTCAAGGCCCTACAAAAACAATCGGCGTCAATCGGCTCTAAGCGTGAAGTATCTTAGCAAAAGGGCGGCTTTAGAGATCGACGTATGCATTCAAGTCTAAAAATGTTACTCAGAGGGACTTTTTCAACAGACAATATGACAACAATTAGGAGGAAAGGCGTCGAGAGCATGTTAGTTCGGGAGATTCAACATTCGTCCTTAATATTTAGCGCTCAGTATCGGTCTAAAAATTGTTCCTTCTACAAACAACGATTTGCTTGCGATGAGACAAGTGCTGGCAGGACTAAAATTACGTCTGCAGGCAAATCGCGGGAGAAGGTAGTTCGCCGTAGAGATGAGCGGGTTGCCCGAAACTTCGAAAAACCCGACCCGAACCCGAGCCCGAATGGTTTTTTTCGGGTTCATGGGCTTCGAAAATTTTAATCGGGTCGGGTTCGGTCCGGGCCGGGTTTGGAAACAATTTGGGTTTCGGGTTTCGAAAAATTTTATCGGGTCGGGTTTCGAAAAATGGTCGACCCGCTCATCTCTAGTTCGCCGCTTAAACGGGACATAGGAAATCAGATTAGTTTAGGAATTTGAGGAAAGGACCTTCGAAGGATGTGTGGTAAAATGGGGCTAAAGAAGGTATTGTCTGCAGACTTTCCGTGTATTTATAGGGGCAGGCCAATAGGGAGGCTTATAGATTCAATTGAAATGGATTTAGGACTTAGACGATCAGAAGATCATCTTGTTGGTATCCAGAGACGTCACAAAGATCTTAAACCTAATGGTTTAAAAAGCGTGCTGGTGACGACAATGTACAAATTCTTTGTAAAGGGAAAAGTTCTCTGAATTTTTGAGCGTTTTCGAGCAGAGAAATTAGGCACGAGTGTTGTATCGGTCGAAGTGAGGAGCTTAGTTTCCCTCGAATCAAGATCACCTTGGGGAGTGATACTTACGACGTTATTTAATGTATTCAACGGAATGTGAGATAGTAATGTTCATGGCAATGAATTGAGAATCCTTGAAGGTTTATTTCTTTGACTGAAAACGTTAGGTTTTAGAGATCCCCTCCTAAAGCTTTGTACAAAGCTAAAACTTCCTAGGTATTATGCTATGAGTACGTTTGCAAAATAATTCCATTTTATTCAGTGAACGTTCAACATTTAACGCAATAACTGCCTGAAATCGATGGAACTATTTCTTTTTTATTAGATTCTGAACGAACCGCATCGAGGCAATAGAGATTTTACAAATAGCGGTGTTTGGTGACTTACGAATCAACTTCGACTTAGATGGAAATCAGATCCTGTTAAAAATTCGATTAGATGCACCACCTTGATACTAAATCATTTTTTCAATCTTTTCTAGCACACGTTCACGCAGCCGTAGTCGTTCCCGCAGTCGAGACCATAGAACACGATCACGTACAGCCGGATCACATTCACGCAGTCGATCCCGATCCAGATCTCGACGATCACGATCCCGTGACAATTCACGTGACTCACGTAATGGTCACAATCATTCCAAATCGCCTGCACCTCGGTCGAACAGTCACGGAGGAAGTAAGACACCAAAACGATCTTTAAGTCGCTCAATGTCAAGAAATGGTGGAGACTAAGACCTGCAATATTTTACTATAAGTGAAGAAAGCAATGGCATCTGAATAGCCATGATGACTAATTTAAAAAAAAAAAAGTTTTCACTCTCTTCTGTATCTTATGTATGAATTTCATTTAGAATTTATTTGCCGTTAGTAATTACGTCAAAACTGTGTGAAGCATCGCTTTTTATTAATGAATAAATTAATCATTTTACTGCAATCTCGGAATATTTTTTTTAGAAAAACTTAAGTTTACTGGTCAAGTCGGTGATTGGGGTGGGGGGTAGTGCTAATGAGAGGGGACCACCCTAAGAATCACTAGTGATTTGGCGGCGGTCAACTCCCTGAAGAGAGTGGAGGTCAAAACTAAAAAAAAAATTCCTTTTTTTACATTTTTTGTGTACTAGGAAGTGCTGGGAAGGGCTGCATGAGTGGTTAAATGGTGGTGGAAGTGTGACGGAAGAGCGGAGATTGCCATGAAAATATATTGGGCGCTTTAAAGAGCCCACATTAAGCAAAGTAGGCGCCTTAGAAAGCCTATGTTAAGCAAATTGAGCGCTTTAAGTAGAATTTTTATCGATAATGTAAGCATTCGCTGAGTGGACATCAATTTTGTGTGCACTCACCTAGGATATGCCGCGTGGAAGTTACTTACTTATAGAGATGAGCGGGTTGCCCGAAACCCGACCCGAACCCGATTTTTTTTCGGGTTCATGGGTTTCGGGTTTCGAAAATTTTAATCTGGTCGGGTCCGGTCCGGGCCGGGTTTGGAAACAGTTCGGGTTTTGGGTTTCGAAAAATTTTATCGGGTCGGGTCTGGTCGACCCGCTCAGCTCTGCTTACTTGTAACCCATTGGCCCTGAAAAGGGCCTTTTCTTCGTACTGAGATGGGGACCCCTCGGTTTACACTACCGAAGTATTTACCGACTCCAAATCCCTCTCAATACCATTATATCAAAGCAAGTTTAACTTGTCATACATCTTTTCCAACTCTTCCTGCACACGGTGTGCAAGAAGGGATGATAAAGTTTTTTGAAAGTGCACCCACAAAATGACTTCTGATCCGGGTCCTGAAACCTAAAAGGAAATCAAGACCACTTAAAAACTTCAATTTTTATAGACATACCATAGAACAATTTTTTGCTCAGAATAATGGTCTTTATCGATAAAAAATATAAAAACGCCATTAATCAACACTTTTTTTTCATCACTTTCAGAGTGCTCTTGAAAATGTATGGAAAAAATCGTTTTCTTCATAGTCGTGTATGAGGAAGGATCTGGTCGAAGACTGAGTAAAGTGGTTTTGACTTCCTTTTAGGTCCCAGGACTCGGATCAGAAGTCATTTTGTAGGCGCTCTTTCATAAAACTTTATCATCCCTTCTTCCAGACCGTGTGCAATGCCCGGAATTTGTTTTCGTTGTCGCTCGTGACGACTTTTCCTCTACCATCGTAAAGTGAACCAGCCAACTGTCAGAATTCAGTAACCGGATGCTGATTCTTGGCTCTACAAGCTCGCAAAAAGCTAAGCTTGCCCGCTAGAAAATCGCTGTTAATTGACTGGTTAACTGTGAGATGTTGGAAACCTTCGTCGACCATGCATGGTGCAGAGAGACGAAGTCGGGCATACTACAATGACACAACGAACAAGGCTGTTACCTATCTAGAAAGACGCATCAAACCAATAGGATGAATAGTAAACGTACTTGCTTCGACATAATGGTACTGAGAGGGGTTGTCATGTGAAGAAGTCTTTTTTTTTGGGAATTTCCAACTCATCGCTTTGAAAGGGTTCACGCAAATTCCGAAGCAATCAATCAAATCAATTATCAATTTTCATCTATCCCGGATATTGCCTCTCCGAAATCCATTCCTTCAATAAAGCTTTAAACCGCATTGATGAAGCCTCCCGCATCATCGGCGGAAGAGAATTGTATATTTTACTACCCGCAATCGTAATTGCCCTACCACCCCTCTCAGTCCTAGTCCTTCCTAACACCAGCACTGGCCGGTTTTTTGTAGGATACCTATGTTCTGTACGTTTCATGACTAGCGCATTATGCGTGGCACCATGCAGAGCATTGTGCATGAAACACCCCACTTTAAGCTGGTACAAGCCGGCGATATTCAAAGCAATGCTTGCGGAATAGATCAACCGTCGAGTGCGTCTGTTTCAGCTTGCAAACATGCTTCAAGCATCGCTTTTGCATTGTCTGTAGCTGCTTCAAGTCAGAGATATTAGCACAACCCCACGCTCCAATCACGAAGTTCAGATGCGAATGGCCAAGAGCATAATATATTTTTATGCAGAGAATGCAGAGAAGGCCACTTAGATTGGCCAATTTCTTACATATTCCAGGACAGTTTGTCATCTAAATTAACCCCCAGGTATTTAAATGTGCTAACAACTCCTATCTCTTCTCCATTCAACACTATCCGATCCAATTCCACCCCAGCCTTAGAGTCGAGACGAAAGTGCATGGCTTTAGTTTTCCCTGCATTCAGGCACAAACCATTTACCCCCAAGTAATCATTGACACATTCCAAGTCGGAGTTGAGGTCCCTCACATTCAAGCCGTGGGACACGTTCGCACAGAAAACTCCGGTGTCGTCAGCAAATAGAGACACCATCCCTTTCGTAGGCAGCCGATACATGTCGTTTACATACACTAAAAATAATAGAGATCCAAAAACGCTCCCCTGAGGCACTCCTATATCAATGAACTCCAGCTCACAAGAACACATTGCCTGCGGTTACTCAAGTAGCTTTCCATCAGCTGAAGCGGAGTTCCTCTCACGCCGATGATCTCCAGTTTTCGCAATGAGAAGCTATTGACACAGTCAAAAGCCTTTGTTATTGTAAGAATATCAATTTGATATCAACATAGTCATCTCTTTTATTTTTATAATCTAGTGTTCAACGTTTGTAAAATTATTATTCTAAATTAAATTGTTTTATTGTAAAGAAGTCTTTCTCTAAATTATTCTTTTTGGTCATTTCGGAAGCATCCCGATCCTGAAAACCAATAGTTATATCCAGGAAAAGGGCACTAACCCGCCTCCCTTGATCTATGTCCTTAATAATTTTATCAAGAATTTCATATATGGCAGTATGTACCCCAGACTTCTTCCTAAACCCGTACTGGCGGGCATACAAGAACTTATTTTTCTCAAGGAAATCCACTAACCTATCCCGTATTATCAGCTCAAAAACTTTATTCAACAGCGACAATACGGAAATCGGCCTGTAATTTGAAGGGTCATCCCTATTGCCAGCTTTATAGACTGGCGTTACTCTAGCGATTTTCAAACAGTCGGGATATATTCCGGTAACAAATGAGAGATTCACGGCTCGAGTAAGAAACGGTGATATCAGATCAGCAATCTCCCTCAGATAAGCGGCAGAAATCATGTCAAGCCCAGCGCTCTTATTCGGATTCATCCTATGCAATATACACAACACTTCGTTCTCCCCTACAGGATCCAGAAATATACTATTGGGGCACGACTGCAAGGTATGATACTTATTGATGTCTCCATCATTCACTATGTTCCTTGCAGTAGAGTGCTCAACCTTGACGAAGAAGTCATTCATAGCCGCAGCCTTGTCAGCTCTCTTCAGGGAGGTGACCGCCGCCAAATAACTAGTGATTCTTAGTTGTGGAGTGGTCCCCTCGCAGTGGCACCCCACCCCAATCACCGACTTGACCAGAAAACTTAAGTTTTGCCGAAAAGTACTGCGGACAATATTTGGACGAGTAATCGATCAAAGGCAGAACCGATGGCGCAGACGTTTCAATCTTGAGCTTAGCCAGCTTTATGGAGAGCCGGACATAGCTAGAAGCACTAAAGTAAACCGTCTACGTTGGCTCGGTCATGTACAACAAATGGAAGATCATCGTATTCCGAAAAAAAATCCTTAAAACCAGACCGGAGGGCAGGAGAGGTGCAGGGCGTTCTAAATCCAGATGGTATGATGCAGCTCTTGCCGACTTCAAAACGGTGGGAGTATCCAGCTGGGAGACGTTAACTGCGGATTGGCCCGGTTAGAGAAGCATGTTGGAAAAGGCCAAGACCCTTAATGGGTTGTAGTGTTGGTTAAGTAAGTAAGAAAGGTAACGACGACGACGCTGGTGGTCGCCGCAAGCGCTGTGTATGAAAAGAGTTTTTAGTAATTTGCAACACTACCGCACACAAGTATTGGGTGGGTCGGAAAGTTCTTGCCGATTTTTCCATTAGATGGAATCACCAACCAATTTTACAAAATTTTTGTCACCAGTTATAACCAACTTCACTCCGGTTTTTACTAAACTATAATGGCCAGATATTTCAATATAAACATAGTTGAAATTCCATTTGATCTGAATGAGAAACGCTTGTTCGAAATGGAGGACAAAAAAGTTCATTTTCGGGATATTTTGTTTAAAAACGTGAAATATGTGATGTTTATGGTAAAGATGCTGTAAGCGAACGCACATGTGGAAATTGCTTTGCGCGCTTTCGTTGTAGAAATTTTGACTTGGTAGATGCATTCCGCTCTGGATGACCATCTGAGACAAACAAAGATGAAATCAAGGCTCAAATTGAAAATGACCGGCATCTAACGGCTGAAGAGATCGAAGAGAGGTTGAACATAGGTCGCACCACAGTACTCGACCACTTAAAATCAATGGGAATGGTTAAGAAGGGCGATGTTTGGTTGCCTCATGAACTAAGTGAAAATTTAATGGATCGAATGGAATGTTGTGAAAATCTTTTGCGTTGTTACGAAAAAGAAACGACTGGTGATCGGGGATGAAAAATGGGTTGTCTACAACAATGTCAAGCGCCAAAATTCCTGGTGCAGTGTCGGTGAGTCATCTCAGAAGGTCTCCAAAGCTGGATTGCACCTGAAAAAGGTGTTGCTATGTATTTGGTGGGATTGGATGGGAGTGGTCTACTATGAGCTGCTCTCGAAGGGTGACACAATAAATTCCGCCATGTATGTGTCCCAACCGAGCAAATTGAAGAGTGTAATCCAGCAGAAGCGACCGGAATTGGCCAACAGAGAAGGTGCTGTATTTCACCATGACAACGCCCCACACTTTTCAGTGATGACTCGTACGGTTAAAAGGCTTTGGTTAGGAAATTATGCCTCATCCACCGTATTCACCAGACATTGCACCGTTGGATTATCACTTGTTTAAATCTCTGCAAAACTACCTTGATTATAAAAATTTCGATTTAGAAGAGGCTGTAAAAGTTGCATTGGATCAGTTCTTCATTTTTTCTCGGTTTTCGCAGCGCTAAGTGTAGCGTGGTAGCGCTACAAATATCTCCGAGAAGTAGATCTCGTTACGTCAAGTAACGTAACTTTGACGGATATATGCGATTGGGGGCTCGTTGGAAAGATCTTGACGAGCTTTATGATATAATAAGAAATAGCATGTGTTTTGAAACACTGTAACGCTACAGCAGACGCTACAAAATATGATAAAATCATATGAAAACTTCCTCAAACATCATGCAAATATGGTTCAATTTCAACATATGAGGGCTCTTTGGAAAGGTCTCGTTAAAACCTATCCAACCACATGAAATTTAATGAAGTTGGGCGTCAATGAACAAAAAAAAATTAAGAAAAAGTACTAAAATGAGTAAAATCATCAAAAATTTCGCTTTATTTCATCGATAAGTGTCTAGGTTCGATTTCAACCTATGAGAACTCGTTAAAGGTCTCTTCAAAACCCATAATTTTTGATGAAATTAGAAGTGAAAGAACGAAAACGTTTACGAAATAGCTGAAACAATGGTCAAAATTAGAAGCGCTACTATTTCATCAAAGAGCAATAAGATTTTTGGAAACCAGATGTCAATGTAATGGGAGGACTTAGTAAGAAACGCATTTACGTAAAATTAACAAATGTTCGTAAATTATTGCTAAAATGCCGGGAAGGACTGACAAATACAATTTCTTTGTCGTCGCTGTTGAGTACACTGAATTTTGTAAGTGGTAATGAGTAATAATAATTATATTGCAAATTTTGAAAAAACTACAAAAATGGTTAAAAACTTGGTTTCATCAAGCATTCCCGCACCTTCCAGATGATGAGGGGGCCTGAAAACCCCGATTTTTGCGTAGCATTTTTATGAACGGTCCCATAGATCACTAAACAAACAAGTCTTTCTCTGCTTTGTGGAAAATGTCATCCAGCAGTCGAGTTGACAGACAACATTACAGTTAGTGAGGAAATTGTAACTGTTTTGGACTACAAGTGGATGACTTAGAATGGCAGATCGTTTATTTATTTGCTTACCGATTTTACAACCCATTAAGAGGACCTCTGTCAGTGTCAATGTTGCCTCTAGGCAAATTTATATTTACACATAAGCAAAGACCTGTAGTGCAGGTCATGTACGCAACAGAATAGATGTGGCAAGCAGAAAAAATGTGGCAAACAGAACAGATGTGGCAAGCAAAATAGATGTTTCAAAAAGACTCGAACGTATCTAAATATAGAAGTGTGTAAACAATCCAATGTTCTGTGCTCTTTTATAATTATAAGAATTTCAAAGATAGAAATCGCCCAAGGTGTCAAAAGCCCTACCGAAGTACGTCTGAGACCATTGATTTTGATAACCGAAATGTTATCCCGTAGAACATATCACAAAGAGGACCAACGTGGTTTCCAAAAGAAATCCTGAAACAATTTTCTCTAAAATGTAATTCTCACCAACTTTGTCTTAAGAAGCAAATACAAGTTCTCTACAATTTTATTCTCTACAATTTTGTTTTGCCATTGGAAGCAATTTTCTAACGGTAACGGGGAAGTTCACAGTAGAACATTTTCCTTATATGAAATGTCATATTGTGAATGGTGCTGGCGCGTAGTTCCACATCTAATGCAGGAATTTCGCGCCCATACGGCCTAGCAGCCTTTCTAGCTGCCATGGTCTTAAAATATAAGTCATCCCTTCAAATTCTAGAAGTGGTCATATCCCAGGATTGGGCAATTTTTCCATAAAATCCTGAAACCAGTCTTCTCTAAAATTGTATTCTCTACAACTTTGCCTTTGGAAGCAACTTTCTTACTCTAATAGTTCGAAAGATATGGGTCAACCCTCTTAATTCTAGAAGTGGTCATATCCCAGGATTGGGGCATTTTTTCCCAAAACCCTGGGACACGTGTTCTCTTAAATTTTATTCTCTACAACATTGCCATTGGAAGCAACTTTCTACCTCTCATAATTCTAGAGATATGGGTCATCCCGCCCAATTCTAGAAGTGGTCATATCTCAGGATTAGGCTATTTTACCCTAAAACCCTGAAAGACGTGTTCTCTCAAATTTTATTCTCTACAACTTTGCCTTTGACAGTATATATCCATATTGCATAGTTGAGGAAATATCGACAAAAACCATCTTCTTTCGTATATGCCCAATCAACTCAATATCGTCCGTTTCATTCGTCCCAGTCCACTGACTCGATTTCGACAAAAAAATTCCCAATTTTGTTAGAACAAATGCTTTTTTTTTGACACTAATATGAACCATTTCCGTGCTGTACTTGCTGAGATATTTACAAAAAAATTTACCGACCCTCGAAAATCTATGTTTTTGGACACTTCTTCGATCACATATCCGGATCTACTGGAACGATTTTGCTCATCTTTGAACTATAATCACGAAATATATATGTACTTTTCAGGGAAAGAAAGCTTATGGTGATCGGTTGAGTCGTTTGGGAAAAAAGTGGGGACGGACGAACGGACAGTTTGTTTATTGCTGATTCGTCATCACTTGACTATGATGTATCCCCCCATTTCCCGCCTCGATCTACCACATGTTACAATAAAATTGTTTGAAGTAAACCTTGTAGGACCTAATAGGACCTTAGTACTTCGTACGGGTCCAACAAATTTTGAAAATTTTCCCTCGCTTTTGGACCTATGCATGAAAAATTTTGAAATTGAAATTACACACCGAGAAGGTCGACGAGCACACAACGTTTTCTAGTAAAAAAGTGTGCATTCGATCATTTCATCCCTAGTAGAAACCAAGAGAAAGAGAAAGAAATTCCCAAATTATACTCCTCGCGAGATCTTGTCAGAATTGAAAAATTCCCTGTAAATTCGGATATTTGAGCTCTATAGGATTAGCTCAAATAAAAAATTTTCTAAAAGGATTTTAAAAAACGTTTTTTTATCTCTCCTTTGCATTGTGTGTATGATACAAAGTGAAAAATGGAATTTGGAATCGGTGTCCCAGAGTTTGGAAGACAGTTCATGTCGCTAATGTAAAGCTGAATCAACACACACCCAGCACACACTTATTCAGTCTTTTCATTTAGTTGTGTACATTAATAATTAGTAGATTACAGTGGGGGTGCGGAAATAAGTCATTACATGAGGGATTGATTTTGTGAAATGAGCCAAACTCAAGAGGGTGTTTTTAAGCAAAAAGTTTTGGAAACTGTTTTTTGAGGAGTGTAGAGTTTGTATCCCGAGCCGAAGGCGAGGTATACTACTACAAGAGTCAAAAAACAGTTTTTAAAGCGAGTTGCTTAAAAATACACGAATGAGTTTGCGAGTGTCACGAAATTATCCAGAATGGATGACTTATTAGGCATCCCCCACTGTATGCTGTTTCACTCGGAGTCCCAATCGAAAACGCTGATATGCATGTAATGAGAAGTTTTCGGTGGGGGCTACATGTAATGAATGTTATGCATGGGGTGCACAGCACATATACATGTAATGACAAGTTTTCGGTGGGACAACGAGTAAAATTCATTTTTTGTTTACTAGTCCCGCAATTTTTTATGAGCTTTTTGCTCAGATGGATTTTTCTTACAGATCCTTTCGTTACCGAAACTTTTACTGTGTCAGTGGTAAATTGCACACAAACCTAGTGCCATCTAGAAAACTAGTAGGGAATGCCGGTTTGCCCCATCAATGTGTTTTACCGGCAGGCATTTTTTGGACCACATGTTTAACGTGAATTCCGAACCACGCCCAACGGTAGCTTCCTTTTTAACATTAGGATTTCTTCTGGTGCTAAATATATCTCAGCCTAAAGTAAGACTCAGATATTTGTACACAGAATTCGTCGAATATGGGTGACGTAATATTTGTCATTCTTCAATGAACGATTCATTGCGGCACCAAATTCACAACTACCCATATTACGAAACCTGGGTGTGCCTGTTTCTTACATTGAAGAAAAATCCTATACAGAATTTGTCCCCACCGGGATTGAACCCGGATATTCTTGGTGTACGTAACCACTGAGCTAACCGTAAGTGTAACTTTAAATGGGTACCTACATTTTGTGTACGAAAAATTCAAAAAAACTTTGAATTATCGAATGAATCACATTGAAGGGACGTTTTAGTATACACAAAATGTACGTTCGCTAAATAAATCAAGAAAAAGTGAAAAAAAAAACTCCATGTAGCAAGAATTTCTCCACCCATATAATGTAGAAGGTTTAGAACACGGTTTAATATACTCGTATCAGTCAGCAATTATCAAAACTATCGATAGCAATTACCAAATTTTTTGGTGCGACATTCAAGGTTCTCAAACTAGTTCCCAATTATATATCTACCGCAAATTATTTAAATTTTTGTCAGGCAACGTTTATTGCGCATAATCTACCGACAAAATCCACATTTTATACGAGATAGAGAAACCACACAAAAATAAATTTATACGAACTTCTCTTTTCGTCATAACAAAAACAACAAAATTTCACGTCGAACTAATTTTCATTAATCCGAACATGCAGTCCCATATCAACCATCGTCACAGACATATCAACCAATTTTATTCGCGTGTTTATCGTAAAAAAAAGTCCATTCAAGTTTACAATCAACTGAAAAATTAAACAATTTTCTTGTTGCTGTTTCGTATCTTATCAGACATTGTCACAGATAGTGATAGCAATTGTTAATTTTATGAATTAAATTCGAATTGGAATTGGGTTATAGTATAATTGGACTCATACTTTGTGCATTTCCAATGCATTACGATAGCGAATGAAAACAAACATAACAAGAAACCGAATTTTTCTTTATGCGAAGCTTGAGGTGTAATGAGGGGTACATTGTTTTCCATTCGGTGTTTTGCGCGGTTATCGTTTTACGTATATAATTTTGTGATCAGTGTGTATAAGTGGAAGTAGTGAGTTATTGTCACAGGTCAAGATTGTTATTGAAATTTGTAAATGATGTCGAATGATAACAGTGATGGAGATGTGTTGCTGTCTAATGGGAATGGTGAGTCAAACGGTAATAGTTCGGGTTGTAGACCTTGTGATCCGTTGAAAATTCTAAAATTTGTGGAATGTTTATCTGCTACAACGAATTCTATTGAAATGCAAATTTTGATCAATAAATATGTAAGTATCGCTTTGATTTTTGAAGATAAGAATTTTTTATAGAAAAAAATTTATACAGCGAGACTGTGAGGATTGTTTTAACTAACACCGAAAATAAACCTTTTTTTTAACATAAAAATTTTTTGGATTTATGCCCCTCGATAAAAGTGTTTATTTCTTTTACAATTAACTCACTAATTATTGAATACCTCGTAAAAACGAGTCAGTGTGATGATGACTATTTCACATTTTCCAGTTTTTTATGGTAACGTAACTCGCAATTCTTATTTAAATTTTCAAGAGGCTGTTACAGAGAATAAGAAGAAAACTTTTTTTGGTCGTGTGAAATAGGCTTTTCTAAGTCTTTTTTCTATAGAAAGAAAGACCTGTTATGACCAATTCCGTCTGTTTCATCAATATTCGAAAGCTTTTGATTACTGAAACAAAAATATCTGCATTGTTACAACATAAACTAAATCACATCAATCGCTACAACTACACGGACGAACGTGCTTATAGTGGATTAGAAGCTTTATTTCGAGGGAAACAAACGAATTTAGAGTATCTTTCTGGCCGACAAATTCGTTTCTTTTTAAAATAAATTTTTTGTTTCCCTTCGAGCTTATCTGGGAATGGGCTGAAGCCGAAGGGTTCTTCTCTCGATAAGGTGACGAAGAAGGTGACTGACATTATATACATTGTATTCATCAGTTCACAGCTTCAATTGTTTTCTAGTTCTGTCACCACGAGCCGATCAATATGTCAGTGTAACTTCGTATCCAATAAAAGATAATTGATGGCTGTAATAGTTAACATATGGCTAATTCTATCAGTAACCCAGACATTGTCGCTACCATGTCACCTGGGGAACGAATGTGTTTTATCTCATGTTGATATGAATCAACTGAAAGAGACGAAATTCGTTACCCAGGTGACGGTACCGATGGAATTGGCCATATGCATGAAAATCCAGATGACCCGAATTTTCCATGGTTGGTACTTGATAGTTAGCTTGAAATATTTTCATTTTAACGACAGACTGACAGACGACCATCGACTAATGAAATTATTTGTTCGTATCACCTTTTTATAGCTTTACTTCATAGTTGGTAGTTAGCAGTCAAACAAGAAATATTAAATCTTTTGATTCAGTTGGTTTGCTTATCAAAGACTTGTTTTCAAGATTGGTACTCTGCCTCTCCCATCGTGCTCCCCGGCAAACTATAGCAGGAACTCACTCGCTTGAATCCGAAGAGGCAGTCTGGTGTCAAATTCATATTTCAAAAGCGTTTTTTCGAAAATCGTTAAGTCCATTTCATTCGAAATTAACTTTACGATTTTTGAAAAAACACTTTTGATTTATTGGTCCAAATCAGAATTTTGACACAAGCCTGCCTTCTTATAGCTTCAGTAGAGAAAAACATTCTTTGAGTTAGCAACTAAGGGGTTGTTCATAAATGACGTCACGCATAAAATCCATAAAGTTCATAACTCAAAACTGGTCAGACATTTTGTTTATAGTACTCCGGCTACCCCCCCCCCCCAAACACACCCCCTGTTTGGGGGGGAAGCCAGAGTCCTATAAACGAAATTTGTTGTACTGAACGAGTTATGACCTTTTATCGATACTCATTTTTTATAGCAAGCGTGACGTCATTTGTGAACGTCCCCTAAGGAGGCAGGCTGGTGTCAAGTTCATGACTACGTAAACGTTGTTTTGCGGTAGTACCATCCATTGGTGACAAACCGATTTTTGACACTAGTCTGCCCCCTTTAGCTCCCATGCGGATTTTTCATTCATTGAGCTAGAAGCCAAAGAGGTAGGCTGGTGTCAAGTTGAGAATAAGTGAGATGCTACCTTTACATTAACACATCTCGTTAGGCTCAAGCAGAATTTTGACACCAGCCTGTCCACCTTATCAAATCCCAAGTACAAGTCCAGGATTCCCAGAGCTAAAACTCAGGGTGGCCGGCTGATGCCAAGTGGATGTTTATGCGTTACATGTCAAAGTGAGAATAATGGAAATTAGGACTAATAATGACACCTTTCATTTTGGGGTAGGCAGAATTTTAATACCAGCCTGCCTATTTATAGCTTCCATACAAACTCCGTACCTTTTGTGCCATAACTCAGGGAGGCAGGCTGGTCACAAGTGGATAATAAGTTAGACACTTTCTTACATAAGGCCAGGCTAGGCCCGTTTTCGTCGTCAAATGCATAGTTGACTGTGTAGGCGGGCTTAACCACGCCCTAATACCTTTCATTTGGCTTCAGCAGAATTTTGACACCGATGTTTTCATTTTTGCATGGCAGAAAGCGTCGCATATGACACGTTTCAGAACGAATGAGTTGCCTCTGACAGCTTCCTTCATCTTATTTTGAAAAATCGTATTTTGCTCAATCGTCATTTCACCTTATTTGGAACTGTGGCGCAGAAAATTTCTCTTCTGATTTACTCTAACAACTAGTCATCCTCGGAAAAAGTAACTTGCGTTTTCTGGAGGTTACATAGGAAAAGTCGCACAATGTGTCATGGTATAAAAATGAATAGTATATTATTAACCAAGGGATATTGGCGCGATTATAGTCGAGGTGAAGTGAATGTCCCAGGGGCTATGCCCCGAGGAATCTTCACGTGCCGAAACTACGAGGGTTGCCTTTTATGTTTCTGGCCTAGTATACTTCTATTATTCTTTGATGCTAGTAATATGTTAGCCTACAACTTTAGACAACAAGGACAAAAAAATGGTTTAGTCTGGTCCCCAGCCAGCTTTAACAAATTGTTTTGAATTTCCATACAAAATGACGTTTTATATTCAAGCCATTCCCAGCCAAGTTGGATTGACTCGTGGAGTCAAATATAATTCAACGAGAAGACCTCAAAAACCCGACTCCAGACACCAAGAATGGAGGACCTTCTACGATCTTCGTTGAACAAAGCAGCAATATAAAAATTTGGCTAAAATTCCGACAGAGGAAGACCTCTGGAAGAAACACTCCTCTGACAAGACCAGAATTTTTTTTTTGTTCTTATTGTGTTAAATTACTATGAAAAGGTCCAAATTTCTCTGCTATCATCATAAAACGCTAGAAATACCGGAAGTACCAGAAATATAAAACGAAATTCGACCAAAAACCTCGATACGCGTAGACCTATGGGAAGAGGACTCCAGTGACCAGACCAAACTTTTTTTTTTGTTCTTGTTGAGGTGAATTATCCGGAAAATGTCCAAAGTTGTAGGCTAGCATAGTTACTAGCATCAAAGAACAATAGAAGTACCTTAGGCCAGAAATATAAAAGGCAACCCTCGTATAATCAAGCTCTTTATCCCTTGGTTAATACGATAGTTTATATCATTTGGGCATATAATTCGCCATTTGACTCGTGGCTTTTTTTTATTTCCTTTGAGATTTGACGTCATGATATTATAGTCGGACTATAATGAAAATTATAGTCGGATCATAATGAAAATTATAGTCGAGTCGACCAAAATATGCCTATTATATGCCTCCCAGTTCCTATGAAACTCGACTATAATATGGTCATTATATCCCTACTTTTAGGTATAAAAATGGCTACTTATATGCTCGAATGATATAAATGCAACTTTTTATGTTGACTGAGGTTTTTCTGTGTTTTTATTACAAGTAGAGAATCATAAGATTGTGCGACGTGTCGTTTTGTCTCTTTTCACGTAAAAAACTGTTATGCATTAATAAAATATATGCAAAAATGTGAAAAGAGAGATAAAAGAGAAATAAAAAACTTGCACAAGCTTATGAATCCATTCTGGTAAAATGTTTGTTGCGTCGTTATTCTGTTTTACCGCATAGCAGCTCGGTAAGTGTCATTATTTGTAATTTTTTTGTCTGTGTAAATCGGTCATAACCGTACTGAATGTGAAGGTGTTCAGTTATTTTCTTAACCGAACTCTTAGGTGTTCAATTATTTCCTTACTTACATTGACCCTACAGAATAATTTTTTTTTGGAACTCATTGACCTCCGGTGTGTGGAGTCCACTCTACGCACTCGCTGCTCCAGGCAATGCATAAAGCATTCACTTCACAAACAACCCGGGCTCGACCCCGGTGACAGACAAATTTTTATTAACAAAATTGGTAGAATATAGAAATACTTACCTCGTTTCCTATGCGTTAAAATAGACTATAGAACGTACGATGTGAATTAGACATAACTGAACTGGCTAATGTTTGCACGAGGTGACACACTTGTGCAATTACTCCACTCGCTCCGCTCGTCCCATAAACCTTCGCACATTAGCCAGTTCAGTTACTGCTAATTCACATCGTATGTGCTGTAATATACTATGACTTCCTCTTACTTACTTCTTATTTGATTGTAATCTATGATATAATTAAATCTCTAGCATTCAGGTTGGAAAGGGTATCCGGTGGATTAAGCCAGAAATGTTTTTACTGAAACATCAATCAATACAACGTGCCTCATCGCGAAGTTGTCAATTCTAACGGAATAATATTTATTTACGTCACAAGGACAAGAGCCGAAAAGTAATTTATGCTTCATATCAGAGCCGAAACTGAAAATGTTAATTTTGAGAGACGAAAGTAAACTTTTACCCCTCAAAATTGACATTTTTTACTTTCGGCTCTAATATGAAGCATTTAAAACTTAATACGTCACTCGGAAAAACACTTTCGGCCTCTAGCTACTTATACAATGTTTTCGCTACACTTAACTGTACTAACAAAAAGTAAAACTGGATTTCTGACGTGAAAATGTACCTAACTTCCAAGCGTGTAAATAACTCACCTTTCTGTAAGAAAATTTGCGTACATTTTGGTGACATTACATTCCTCAATTCATGTTTATAATACAAACTTCCCACTCGACTATAAGAAAATTCTTCCTCAGATGTATGTGTAATATACTATTCCCGTAACCTTCATTCCCACATTGTGTATACTATATTTCATAAACACCACGTGCGAGATATCAAATTATAGTATTTTTATTACAAGTGACTTTTGCAAGTCCAACAGCGATCGCTACAAAAAAAGAAACGCCTTATATATCGTCGACTTTGTGCGACAGATACGTAAGTTACATAAAATAACAACACAATGAATGCTTGCGAGATGGCACTCTCGTCGACTTACTGACAACGTTTTTCACTCTTCACAAGGCAACGAAAGTTATACTTTTTACCTTTTGTTTATGTGTACAATCAATTAACTTTAAAATGCTCTCATTTTTATTACATCATCATCTTCTTTACGGGCTTATGAATTAGAGTACCAGGGCTAGCGTATATCCGAAAAATAAATAGTAAAAGAAAATAATAAAAAATCAATATTTGCCATAAACAGCAGTGGTGCTTTTAATTAGCATTTATATTTATGTTTATGTGCGTTAGACGTATTAACGTTAATACAGGTGTTGTTGCTAAACAAAACAAATAAAACGTCGTTTTGCATTATAATTTGTATCGGATGTTATAGACATTAAATAAGAGTAATTGCTTTGAATTCATTTTGATTTTTCTCTTTTGCACTTTAGCTGCAGGAATTGACTAATTCACCGTACGTCTTCATAGTACCTCTTCTACCATCCAGCGAAGAGGGTTTGATTCAGGTGATATCCGATCGAAAGCTTGACAAGGAAATACGATTTTCGGTAAGTAATAGTTATTTACGTCACTAGGATGGAATTTAAATGTAATAAGTCCTTAGGAGCCCCTTCATAACAACACCCATATCTTCCCATAAATAACTCGTTACAAAACTAAACGGTAATGTGCTTTTTATGACCAACAAACCACCTATGCTTTGAATCGTCGTTTAAAGTTCCAAAGTATAATTTTTTTACTATACAAATACAGGTGCTGCAATCAAGCTAAAGTTCAATATCCACGTGTTATGAAATATATCGTGTACTACACGAGGTACACTACAAAGGTTATTGACGTAGGATATTGTCGAGGTTGTGTAAACATTCTCAAGCCCTTAGCTCGCGAGTTTTTTCTTACAAAATGATGCGTATTTACATTAAAACCCTTGCATCCAAAACACAAGACAAAGATTGCAATGATTGTTAACGATTTGGCCATCCAATTTACCCGAGTTTTAAATATAAATTTATTTTTTTTACACATCGTGGTCAATCACTAATGAAAGTCGGTGCTTGAGGGTTTCAGCAAATCCCACACACAAAACTTGAAAAGTCGAAAATTGAATTAAGGCTGGAATTAGCTGGGGAATGTTGCTCATAATATGGAAATTCTATTTATCTTTTAACTTTGGTTGTGCGAACTTTTTGGAGAAGATGGAAATTGTTTAGCAAAAAATGTGTTTACTGATAAAACGATTTGAGGCTGGGGATACAGAGGAATAAAAAAGTTATGTTTTCAAATCCTTGAACTATTTCCAAAAAAGGTTTCAATCAAAGCTGCGTTTAAGACATATTTTCTCCATAACAATAAGGATTAGGATTAATAGATAATTATTATGCGTCGATTGAAGTTATTAATTTGATGAAACCAGGCCCACACAAAATACATCTGAGTTATAGTTCATTCAGTAGACCCTTTTAGTCCACTCTACATTTGAATTTTAATTGAAACTTGAATAATTTGGCACAAGATGGCACTATAAAAATCTGATAAATCTGATTTTACGTGCGGTATAATTACGCATGCATCGTAGGAAATTCGATTGTAACGCAGTGAAAAATTCAAAATTGAACCCCGCTAAAAGCGTCTATTACACGAATTTACGAAGAGTTGTAATTTGGTTTTAAAGTAAAGTGAGCCCTCCCGCCCTCAGGCGCATTTACTTTTGTTTAACCAGTGTTACTTGAAATTCGTAATTCTTCACGTAAAGCGCGTAACGAAAAATGGAACTGCAATACAAATGGAATACAAAGAACGGGTTATTTCAGTGTGGTAACGTATTGGCTTTCCACCAAGAATATCCGGGATCAATCCTGGTGGGGAGTAGGGGAGTCCAAAAAAGAAAAAAGTCGACAAAATTGGGGGACCTAGCTGAAAACAGACCTTTATGGTGCCCTGAAAAAAAAGTCAATATAGGAGCGATGAGATCCGAGCGAATCTAGGGGTTGCTAATTGACGAAATGTGTGAAAGAACACGAAAATCGGTGAAAATGTAGACTTAAGAAAAATTGACCATAACTAACAAATGACAAATATTTTTGTTAAGGTAAAATCGTTGATTCCTCTTCAGAATACTCCAAATAAAAGGATTCAGAGGTTTATTGGTGCATCTGAACGTTTGGAGTGCGCTGAGAGTCAGTCAATGTGGCAAATTGATGGGACCAGTCTAGGGGTCTTACCATCACTTTTTCATGTTTTAAATCCGAAACCCAAACGCTTTTTAGGTCAATTTCGACTCAGAAGCTATGTTTTAGACTTTTACCAGCAGTCATAGAAGATCTGAATGGGAAAAATTTGGGAAAATGATTTTGCGTGTTGACGTTTTCTTATTTTTTATCGATAAATTACATAAATTTAAGCAAAAAATTGTTCCGCGGTATATCTCTAAAACTCATCTGTTAGTTATGATCAATTTTTCTAAAGTCTACCTTTTCACCGATTTTCGTGTTCTTTCACACATTTCGTCAATTAGCAACCCCTAGATCCACTCGGATCGCATCGCTCCCATATTGACTTTTTGTCAGGGCACCATAAAGGTCTGTTTTCAGCTAAGTCCCCCAACTTTGTCGACGCGTTTTTTTTCTCATAAGCTTTCTAACGACAATACTCACTACCGGGTCCAGGCCTAATATCTGTCATTCCCGGAACAAAATCTCTTTGAATACATTTTTCACGGGCGGGAACTTTCTCGGGCTGTCGTCTGGGAAAGAAGGCTTGGACTCATTGGTGACTTCTATCAGAGATAGTCTTGGCCATGAGCTTTCTAACGACTGTACTCACTTTCGGGTTCAGGCCTCACATCTGTCATTCCCAGAAAAAAATCTCTTGCGGGAACTTTCTCGGGCTACCGTCAGGTAAAGAAGGCTTGGACTCATTGGTGACTTCTACCAGAAATAGTCCTGGCCTTAAGCTTTCTATCAACTGTAGTTACTACTGGGTCCAGACCTCAGATCTCGCATCCCCTGAACAACTTTTTTTTTAGACATATTTCAATAGAGGGAAATTTCTCAAATGTGTTAGCTTGGGTCTTTTCTGGAAGTAGAGTAAAAAATCAAATTGAAAGTGTAAGTTATACTACAGGGAACGAATCCTTAGATTGTGCAACTAATCATTTTACCAGCTGGTCTACAAATACATTGAAAATGAGCAGCGTCATAAGCATAAAACATATTCCAAACAAAAAAACATCGTTAACGTCATCTACCGTCAATTCTTGTTGTAAAATCAATTCTGAATAAATGAATAACACTTGTTATGATTTCATAACTCGAATCAATTATTTTGTACGTAAAATTTGCAGCACAGAAACCCTTTTCTTTTTGCAAAAGGAATAGTTTTGCTGTTGAATAAAAGGTGTAAAGTCTTACACTGACCCGAACTAAATGTTTTCATTCGTTTTGAAAAGCCCCGCCAAAAATTGAAAGTTGATTTCATGACAAGAATCGAACGTAGATGACGTTACCGGCATTTTCTTGTTAAGAAAATATTTTTTATACTTATGACGCTGCTCATTTTCAATGTATTTGTAGACCAGCTGGTAAAATGAAAAGTTGCATAAGCTAAGAATTCGGTCACTGTAACATTTTATTAAAATAAAAATTAAAAAATTTTCGGAACCGAACCGAAGACCCCTCACACGTAAAGCGCCGATAAACCTGTAATACTAAATGGGAACTTGTTAGTGAACATTAAATGACACAATATAAAGATTTGGTTGAGGATAATACAATTGTGAGAGAGTCGCAAGGAGCTGACTCTCTTACCAACATATTCTCTCACGGGCGGATTCTCTCACATGCTAACTTCACAGCAGTGAAATTCATCGTTTCTTCTCACCATTTTTCTCCTACTTCTTTTGCGTAGCAAATCTCGAACGAGACGAATATTGCGCAATAAAGCAAATGTTATACCGCCACCCCCAAACTTTTAAAACGCACCTGCAAAAAGGATCAAAACAACCATCTTCCAAGTCAAACTTGGAGGTTATGGATAATTTTCTTCCTAGAGGGCTCATCTCTGAGACAGGTCCCGGCTGTGGTGTAAGTTTCCCTTTCATTCAATGGTTCCACAGGAGTTTAGGGTATTACCTATATTAGCAGGAGGCTTACCAACCATCTCTACGAAAATATTCCTATTTTTTCACGTCATTAGTGATTGTTTATAAGTCAGGTTTTAACAATTGATCGTGATCACTTACGGATGTACATAGTGTATAGCTTTGGGTTTATTTAGTCTTGTTTCGTTTCTCTATTGTTCATTTTTCATTTATGCTTCAATAAAGGAAGAACCGGCGGGGGTGGTACAAAGTATCCTGGATCTAGGTGCCTATACTCCAAAAATTCTAATCTAATAATACAATTGTGAGAGAGTCGCAAGGAGCCGTTCACTTTTCACGTACTGACTCTCTTACCACCATATTCTCTCACGAGCGAATTCTTTCACGTGCTATCTTCACAGCAGTGAACTTCATCGTTTCTTCTCACCATTTCTTCTCCTACTTCTTTTACAAATCTCGAACGAGACGAATATTGCGCAATAAAGCAAATGTTTTCGTTTTTAAATAGTTATCAACCGAGTGCCAAACCTTCGATCTCACTTTAGATTTGCCGTCTAGTTCTGGAAATGAATTCTCTATTCGTAATTCAAACACATTCGATGTCTGATTGATATACAGAAAACCATACACATTTCTTTTGCATAGAGGTATAGCATAAAGCTAGCAAAATGTGCCTCTCAAATGGTATATAAATTTCGTATTCAAGACCCTTCCACAGAATACTAACTAATTACATAGAATACAATGTGAATGTACGTATAAGAGACACATTTTAAACGCCCGCATGCAATTTCACATCTTGAGAAACTCAACATTCTTCCGGAATGAACATTCATATGGGTATATTACTCAGTTGGGGAAAAGTAGTTTTCTTTTACATTTTCTTTCGTGAAAAATGAATATTTTTGTTTTGCATGTGATTTTGGCTATCTGTAAGACTCAAACACTTTTTCCTAGACACCTCGAAAATCCCTTTTTCGTGATATTCGTTGTTTTCATAGTAAGGCGTGCGAGAGACAATTCAAATAAAACAACAAGGTGTCCAAACATTTAAAGTATAATTTTTGTTGAAAGATAAACAGAAAACTAATTGTATCAGTTCGTGTCGATTGTTAATTGAGTGAAAATTTCATAATTCACTAAAACATAATGAGATATTCGCGTTTTCGTTGCTGTAATATGCCTTGCGTTAGGCCTTTCATTTAGTATTCTGCTGATAATTCTATTAATGGAGCAAATGAAATTTACGTGATAGTTCACACAAGAAATAGAAATACATTTTATGAACAAATTGGGAATTCGCATGCGGTCTATCGGTCGATGTATATTTATTTCGTCCTATATTGACATGCCAAATATAAAGCACGAGCCATAAGACCACCGTAAATGTCGATTCAAATTGTTGAAATTAAACTATTGTCAAATAGTTATTTATGTTTTTCAATTTAATTGACGGCACACTGAAATTTTCTACGAAAATATTTGGTCGAAGTGAACAAAATAATTGCTCTTTGTTCTTGAAAAAGGTGAATTATTTCGTGTGCTTAATTGCACGAATCGTAATGTTAACGGGTTCGTGCAAAGGAAATGACGAAGGGTGGTAACGTAGATAAATGGGTCTTTCACTTTTCGTATTTCACTAAAATGATTAATTGCTAAAATTGAGGAAAAAGTTTACAGAACGGTAAATTTAATACTTTTGAATTTACAGTAAATTAACCAGAACTAATGAGCTGTCGTTAAAGTTATGTAAAGGTTATCTAACATAGTTATAGTTATAGGTTCTTTCACTTGTCACTGTCTTAAAAAAGGACGTTTTTAGAGCCATGCAAAGTAAGAGGCTAATTGTTTTGTCATGATGTTTGTAACATCGAAATTTCGAAACTGAAGATTCAGTTGGCGTTATGTAGCCGTCCCGAAATTCGGTTCGAGTTTGCTTTAGCGTTTAAAAGTCTGCTTGCAATAGCAATAATAATTTACGTCACAAGGACAGGAGCTGAAAATGGTTTTTCGAATGACGTATTAAGTTTTACATCTTACTTTACTTCTTCGGCGCTGCAGCCACTTGTGAGCCTTGGTCTGCACGAGGATTCTGAACCAATTGCGTCTGTTCCTTGCCGTGTTTTGCCAATTCCCTACTCCGAGCGTCCGAAGATCTTGTTCGACACCATCGATCCATCTAATTTTTGGGCGACCAACTCCTCTTCGTCCTTCTGAATCGTTACGGAATAATTTTGAGGTCGCTCTGGTTTCATCCATGCTCGCTAAATGCCCCGCCCACCTCAAACTTTGGACTTTCACCATCGCCACTATCGAAGTTATATCGCCGTCGCCACCTTGCACCGCGCATCGCTTTAAATATGGTGCGAAGTACCTTGTTTTGGTTTCTCAGAAATTCCTTTCAATTAACTAATAGAAAAGACCAGACTTATAAAAGAGTTCTTTACTGTAAGAAGTTTACTTATAGAATGAATCTGTACACTACGATCACATAATTAATTAATAATAATTACTACACATATACTAGATTCCACTGAATTCAACACACCCCCTTTAATTCAATTAATTCACACCCCCTTAAGTTCACAATTCTTCCGATCTCGCTTCCAGATATCACTTCCCGACCTCACTTTCAGGTCTCACTTCTCGACCTCGATTCTAGGTCTCACTTCCCTACCTCCTTCCAGGTCTCACTTCCCGACCTCACTTCTAGGTCTCACTTCGCCACCTCGCTTCACGACCTCACTTCCAGGTCTCACTTCCTCATGCAAATTCCTTTAACTTCCAAAACGTCCAAATCGATTTTCCATATTCGTATTCCGTATTCCGATTTCACAAATCATATCTACTCTCAGCGCTGTTCTTCTTGCGCAATGTTTGAGGTCGATATCTGTAAGTGTTGAGACATTCGTAACGTTTGTGACCATTTTTACCGCAGTTGTAACGTGCGATTCGACGTTCTTGCATTGTCTCTTGCATTGTCTCTTGTTATATTCTTTAATTAATTGGCTTTTCACAAAATCCATTGTTAGCACTTCGGGATTAAGTGTCTCCAACGCTGTTACCAATAGATCGAAAGAACTTGGTAGAGTTACTAACAATTGAGAAAGTAAATCCATTTCTTCTGGTTTTGCTCCAATCGCCTTCAGCTCACGAACAGCTTTCTCGAATTTCAGCAAGTAGTCGTCAATACTTTCCTTTTCACTGTATTTCATGTTGATCAATTGTCTTCTTAGCAGAATTTGGTCAGAAATGCTTTTTCGTTCATATGTTCCATGTAGGGTATCGCAGATGTCCTTAGCCGATTGTTTGTCTTTAACGTGTTCTAACTGATCGTCTGCAATGTGCTTAATGAGGAGAGCTTTGGAATTCTTTTCTTCTTTGGTGTGTTTTCGATATTCTTTATCCGTTGCATATAGATATAGATACAGCGCTTCAAGATAAATGAACTCATCCACTATCTCGAGATTGAACTCTTTAATGCATATTGTGTCTCACTGTTGACTGGCTACCGGATTCGGCTCGGTCTTCATGTACTTGGTTTTAGATTCGTTTATCATCAAACCCATCCTCTCAGCTTGGATTTTCAACTGCTGCTGCATGTGTACGACTGGCGAGGTCCTAGTCATCTGCAAAGCCCAGAACTTGAACTGTTCCATTCACCAGCGCTTTGGATACCAGCACGTCTCATCGCGATTACAAAAGCCAAGTTTAAAAGTAAGCAAGATAGAGCGTCTCCCTGCTTCAGTCCTTCTCTAACAGCAAACACTTCTGACATGTCGTTTTGCACCTTGACACGACATCTAGTGCCATCCAACACGAATATACTTTGTTTCAAAGCCCAGCTCCTTCATCGCCGCATACAATTCCATACGTTTTGTCTCAAGTCGATGAAAAGATGGTACATCTGGACTTAAAACTCTCCGCCCTTTTGCAGAATCATACGAAGTGTGAATATTTGGTCAGTTGTTGAGCGATCTCGTCTGAATCTGCCTTGATAATCGCCAATGACACTCTCAGCCAGCGGATTTAGTCTTTCGAATGGTACTCGAGCGAAAATTTTATAAGCCGTGTTCAGCAGAACGGTAATTTTGCGTTCGATTTTATCACCTTTCTTGTGTAGAAGTAAAATGACACCCTTCGTCAGGCAACTCCTCCGTGTTCTATATTCGTTTTATTAAATCATACATTACTTTAGACAATTCCTTTCAGCAGTTCTGTTGGTATATTATCCGGACCGGAAGATTTGTTGTTCTTGAGTGAGGTAATTGCTGCTGAGACGTAGGAAGTAGGAAATACAAATCTTTACATGTTTCTGCTCGGTAAATGCGTCATTACCTCGTTGCAAGCGACTCGGAAAACGCACTTACCGAGCATCAATATGTAAAATATTGTACGTAAGTGCTTCCAAATAGTTGTTTTGACTCGTAGGGTTACAGCAATTTGGAAGCACATACGTAATGTACTATAACATCTCTTAACATCGCTATGTTTTCACCCTAGGTGAATTTTCATTTTTGAACATCGAAGTAAAGTGGCTGTTTCGGACTAATAACAATAGGAAATGATCGCCTCGATTACACCAGATCTTACACTTCTTACACTCTTAGAAGTGCTTTTTGTGTACACTGTCTTCTCCTGTTTTGTGTTCTTGTATTCCCAATGAGTAAGTAATGAAGTTCTTATACTTTTCCATCCTCAAGTCGTGCTTCCTCCCACACTGTTTTCGTGTTTCAGTGTTTCTCAATTGATTAAGGTTTTGGTATGACTTTAATTTACAAAATATAAAGTTTAGAATTTCCTGACAAATTACTGAAATTATCGCATCAGATTTCATGCCATTTTAGATCTTTTGCCACATGAACATGCCACTCTTGGATATTCATCACTTAAAGGATTATTGTATTCGTGTATTTTCATAAAATCGTGTAACATGACGATGCGGTACATAAACGCTCAGAAGAAGTTAAACATATCATGTTGAAACGGGTGTATGAAAATTATATTCTGTCTATGGATATGGCGCACCATTTGTTTTCAACTTTTTTTTTATTTTCGCATATTTTATGGATATCATTTCTCAATTTCCAGAATGCCTTTAATATTCGGCAACATCGATAAAATTGTGAATTGAGTGCAATGATGAATTTCAACGATAAAATTTTGCTCGTGAAGCGACACCACCCGGTAGTATCAAGTTAGACAGTCAGTGCGAAGATTAAGACGGATTTTCTCTAAGATTAATGAGCCATACCTTGAAACACATGTTTTTTCGTTATCTACGTCATTCTCGCAGATACTGTGTATGTAGTGTATAGTGTAAAAAGTACAAAATTTCATTAAGGAAATAATCCAAGAAAAGTTTCATAATGGATGGAGGTAGCAAATATTATAGATTTCTACGTGTTTTGTGGTTTAAAATTTTGTTTGCTTTGTTCGAAGATTATTAGAACTTTTAATTCCCTTTTATTGTTTTCGTTTTGTTGCAATAAAAAATTCACATCGTGGCAGATTTTTATAGTGTTATGCGCTCTAGCTATAGCCTTGAGCTAACGTACTCATCAACAAACAGATACACTCACACTTTCTTCACACTTTGCCAGGTGAGTGTGTTTCTGGAATTGATTAATTTTGTAGTTGGTTCTTTGATTTTTAAGCCCTACCGGTGGCACCAGCACTCTGTCTAGTGCAACTATGAGCGGAGTGTGTAGGTTGCCTTGAGTACAAATTCTTCTTCTACATTCAGCTTCTTCAGAATATAGTCCAACTTAGCAATACACCAGACATATTTCTACTTTATAGACAGAAGAGTCTTTTCAGTTGCATGTGAATGTAGTAGATGTAATTTGATAATTAACCATTGAAATCGGTATAGGAAAGTAGCAGAAAGTGTACTCAAATTCCAATCACCGAGAAGAAATCGTCCGGTGATTCTCCGGTGAATCGTCGGTGATTCTCCGGCGAATCATCGGTGATTCTCCGGTGATTCATTGGCGATTCCGGCGAATCATCGGTGATTCTCCGGTGATTCATTGGCGATTCCGGCGATTCTCTGGTAAACCATCTGATATTCTCCGACGAACCATCGGTGATTCTCCGGTGAATCATCGGTGATTCTTCGGTGAATTATCGGCGAATCATCGGTGATTCTCCGGTGAATCATCGGTGATTCCGCGGTGAATCATTGGTGATTCCCCGGTGAATCATCGGTGATTCACAGTGTAATCACCAATGATTCACAGTGTTGTCATCGGTGATTACACGGTGAATCACCTGTGATTACACTGAGAATCATCGGTGATTGCACTGTGAATCTTTGGTGATTACACTGTGAATCATCGATAATTACTCTGTGAATCATCGGCACTTACCCTGTGAATCATCGGTGATTCCCCTGTGAACCATAGGTGATTCCCTGGTGAATCATCGGTGATTTCTCGATGAAACATCGATGCTTCAACTGTGAATCATCGGTGTTACACTGTGAATTATCGGTAATTCAACTTTGAATCATCTGTGATTTCACAGTGAATCATTTGTGATTTCACAGTGAATCATCTGTGATTTCACAGTGAATCATCTGGGATTTCACAGTGAATCAACTGTCATTCCTCTGTGAATAATCGGCGATTCCCAGGTGTATCATCGGTTATTCCCAGATGTATCATCGGTGATTCCACTGTGAATCATCGGTTATTCCCAGGTGTATCATAGGTGATTCCACTGTGAATCATCGATGATTTACAGGTGAATCATCGGTATTTCCACAGTTAATCATCTGTGATTCCACGGTAAATCATCTGTGATTCCACGGTAAATCATCCGTGATTCCACGGTAAATCATCTGTGATTCCACGGTAAATCATCGGTGATTCCTCGGTGAATCATCGGTGAGTCCCCGGTGGACGTGTACAGACGGACGGACAGGAAGGGTGAAACCATAAAGTAGCTATCGCATGATAAAAAAAGAAAGAAAAGAAAATAAGTTCACGACCCTAGAGGAATTACTGTGTTTGATTCACTCTCAACGCATCTTTTGAGTCGAAAGTTTCAACCGTATCCACCGAAGTTTTGACCGATTTCGCTCATCATCGAATCTAATCTCAATATTTCGTATATCTATCTGATGCTTTTACCCCCCTCCGTTGATGATAAACGCACTTCGTACCGGTGCGGTCCAATAAAATTAAAATATTGTGCGTGTTATTTTTCTTTTAATAAATATCTCAATATTCTATCACAGGTACCCCAAGAAGAAATCAAAGAAACCACTTCAGAAGGATTTAATGTGATACTGAAAGAAGCAAGTGCTGATTTAGCTGAAATCATCGAGATGGTAAGAGGATTTATTTCTTATTGACAAATGTGTTTTTTTTAGAAGCGCATTAGTCGGACGTCTATATAAGGGTTGAATTTATCGTTAATTTCCGTTTTCGTTTTTCATTTTCATCTCCGACTTAAATACGGAAATTGATTCCATTTTATATAAATAAATGTATATCGATTAAGTCGCGTTCGAAATAGAATATTAGACGACACTTTGATAAATAAACAAATTATTTTTCAATTTTAATATAATTTGATGGAATCCCAACATGTCGTCGGCTTACTGGAATTAAATCGATTATCCATTTAGCATTGAACTTTTATATCAATAACACATTCAATATTTTCAATACAACACACACCATCCGTTGCATAACTTCATATAAAACGATATTCGATGCCAAGTTTGGTTGTAAAAATGAATTTCTGGTCCATCCTTTTTCCAGAGAAATGTCTTTTCGTTTCAAAACGATATCTTTCTTTTTGCTAACTTTTCCGTAGGGGTGTTGACGTTGGATGGGGAATTGTGACTAATTTCTGATTCCATTATAAATTTTATACAGATATGCACACAGAGATACTTAAACATTTAGTGAGCATTATCTAGTCGATACCTTTATTCCATCCATACATTATAAATGAGGCATTATAAGGATATTAGACGTCAGATGGATGGAGTTCATTAAAATGCTCAACAAATGGTATTAAATCCATTACTACCTCGAAAGTGTACTCATCTGAATATAGAATCATAATGTATGTAAGACCGTAGGGAGAAATTCAGAGCACATTTTTAGGATATTTTTCTCAACAATTTCCCATAATTTTTGTGGAAGTCATAAACGATATAAACGAAAAAAGAGCAAATTAAAGAAATTGTTTTTTGACGCAACACGACATTGTTTGCACATGCGTTCAATACAAAATTGTACTTACGTAAGGTATAAAATACGATGTACAAGCATACATGTAAAAACGATAAGAGCAATTAAATACATGAATTGTCGGTAAAAATAAAATAATTTATTAGATTGCAAAAACGTGTGACTTTGACAACTGACCAAATCAGAATGATTTGTAAAAACCTTTACTCCATACAATTTACTCCATAGATTCACTTTACCGATTACGCCTGTTCCTACACTCCCCCATTTAATAAAACATTTGTCTTCAAATGTTCACTCTTCCACTACCCCAAAGTTTCCCAATCCCACCGGTATTAGCTTCAAAAGAGGTGGATTCATACCTTCATTTGCTTTCTCGATGCAGTTGATGGCTTTAGCACCCATCGTCTCGTTTGGTTCGATTTCTGTACCGAGCCATGTGACCAAAGTTGTTACATTTGAAACATCGTTTTCCCTTTTCTTGATCCGGACACACAGCTTGATTGTGACTTTTTGATCCACGTGCAGCTGCTGATGCTGATTAGACCTTGTGGGTTGTCTCGTACACTTTGAGCTTGACTTTCAATTCATCTAGACTTTCCGCATCGTACAAAATTGCCTTTTCATTGCTTCCTTCCGATAACCCATCAACAATGTATGTGCCAATAACTTTTCCTTTCCTTTATTTACTCAATGTCCTGGTCCACTACATTGAGCCCCCATGTAGAAACGATAAGATCAATTAAAGACACGAATTGTCGGTTAAAATAAAATAATTTATTAAATTGCAAAAACGTGTGACTTTGACAACTGACAAAATCAGAATGATTTGTAATAGTAGATTACAGATCAGACCATGTAAATTGGCTGTTACATAAGTGCAAAGTTAAATTGCTGTTTAAAATCGGTGAGTAAATGGCATCGAGCGAATTATTCTGTTACGCGTTACAGCGTTCTCTGAAGCAATTTCTTTCAGTTTCCGGAACTATGAAAATATTATGTCGATGTAGGCAATTCAACAAAACACCAAATTTCAATTACAAAAACGACTGAAATTATGAAGAATCTTTAAATTTTAGGGACACCCTAGACTTCCACCAAAAAATTGATAAATGATCGTGCATGAAATACGGCATTATTTATTTACGTTTTTACTGAAAATTGAACCTCGATAACGAGATATCTATTTGTAGCATTTAATTCAAGTTATAATGTTCAATGCAATTACCAAGAAATGCGGCAAGTTAGTTTAATTTTAAACAAGATGCATAGTATGAGTCCTCGATTTCAAACAGAAAAATAACGTTAATTCAGAAGTAGCGACTCCCTTAACAAACGATTAAAACTATGAGACGATGCATTACGAATGTTGCTTGGTAACTGATTGAATAAAGTGGGACCAGCATATGACATCATTCGTTTCCCAATCAGGGTGTTTATATTAGGTTTCAATAGTAGATCTGAGTTACTGGTATTATAAGGTTGCGAGGGCCTAGCAAACTCTATGTTGTGATATAATAAGTCGTGCACGGATTGGTGTACATACTTACAGACAGCGAACTTATACAAACTACCGACAGACAGAATAGTTGGGCAAAGTTACGAAAATAACAATCGAGTCGGGTATCTAATGGGAACCTTGTGAACAACTTTCAATTCCCTCTTCTGCAGCACCACAAGCCTACCCACAAGCGACTTATTAGCGCCTCTCCAAGTACCGATGCCATAAGTCAGTCTGCTATGAACTAGGGCGAAATACAGCCGTTTAAGAATTCCTATAGGTTACATGACTCTGAGCCTTTTGATGATGCCTATCTGACCAGAAATCGTGCCACGCACTTTAGTGACATGAGCATTCCAGTTAAGGCATTCGTCTAAGATCACACCCAGAAACTTAACTGAGCTAACTGTGGGTACAACAACGCCATCAAAGACAAACTCAGGTAGCGGAACGCTCCTATTTCCGAAAGACCTAAAGTGTATAACCTTGCATTTTCCAACATTTAGGGTCAGTTTATTCTCATTGAAATACGCCATAACAACGTTCAAGTCTCATTTCATATTGTCAATATTGGAAGATACACACAATAAAGCGGTAAAGAAGCTGTTATCGACAGCAAACAGTGTAGGCTTAGAGTTAAGAGGGAGGCAATGGAGGTCATTAATGAAGATCAGGAATAGTAGAGGGCCCAAAGTACTACCCTGAGGTACTCCATAAGTCATATCAGTCATATCACTGTCGACCCCATTCACACACACGTGCTGCTCCCGAGACTTCAGATAACTCCTAAAAAAGTCGTTACATACTCCTCTGATGCCCGCATCGTTCAACTTTGCTAGCAGCAGGCAATGGTCGACAGAATCGAAGGCCTTGGCCAAGTCCAGAAATATTTCAGACACAATAGACAATGTTTATGGTTTTCTGGAACTATTCTATTTAGATTAGTTATACCCTCAATGGCCCAATTCCTGAATATTTTGCCTGTATACGGTTGACTAATATTTTAAATTTGTAATTAAAATTTCCTTAATTTTAGTGACGTCATCGTTTTAGTCAACATGTATAAGTTTTTCCTTGTTTGTGGTGGTTAAGACACATGTTCAACTGATTGTGAAAGTGTGTGTGTGTCAATGTGATATATAAAATGCGAGGAGAGTATGACGTCATAGTCTCCTCGTTTTGGGATCGATTTAATTATTTTCCGGGAAATTGACAAATTATTTTGATAATGTGTAATGGGAAGAATTGTCTTCTTTAACGTATATTTTCACCTAAAAATAGTTTGAAGCCATGACTGAAAAACGTTTCTACGTAACTTTGCTGCAACGTCGTCGCAACGTCGCCACAACCATAATTGCACAACTGTTGCATAACCGTTATGCAACTAAACAATGCTATCAGCTCGCACAACTCGATGTGGGTGCCAGATTTCGAGCGAAAGCCATACTGACGACCATAGAAGAAATTCTATCAAAGCTATTCCCTGATTTAAATATTGGGACAACCCCAGCGATCTTAAGCAATCCGGATACGTTCCCGAAGCGATGCAGCAATTATTGATATCGCTCGATAAAGAGAAGACAGTGTTAACGCAACACTTAAGAAACTACCATCTAGCGATAGAATCACACTTTCCAAGTCAGATGGAGTTTTTGAATTAAAGAAAATCGAACTAGGACACACTGCACGCCTCACAACCTTATTGCTTTCCACTGAAATCTTTTTGGCCAGATCAGGACCGACACCAGCAAAATACGTGTTGAACACATCCGAACATGATGAATGAGTTCTCAACTATCGAATCATCAACCTTGACAGTATACGACTTCGTTTTCTTGTCTCGCTTGGCCAGCAGAACATTAATCTCACGCCACGTCTTCTCAGGGCCAGAGGATTCAGAGAACAGTCTTTCATAGTATTCGTACCTATAATGGTCCATGAACTGAAAATATTTGATTTGGGGGGAGGGGGACAAGTAGTTTGCAAAATCGGACGTGCATTCCAGGGGGTCATGGAGAGGATGAGGGTCGAAATTATCGAAAAATTTTGTAAGGTAATAGATCGAGGTCGTCTTACAATTACTTTTTGAATGAAAGTTCACTTGAAAAAAATGAGATTTGCTTAAGAACTCACCGAAAAGTCTTTTTAAATTTATTTATATCGTCAATTTAAGAAATTTGTTCTCGATCCCGAGTGACAGTTCATCCTTTGTATGTCTATGAACTTTCATTTTTGTTATTTTAATAACAGAGAAATGACAAGTTGGTACACCTGTGGCGAGGTAGAACGCTTATGTGAAAGACAGCTTGACTGTATGGGAGTAAACCAGCCCAATTTTGTACGCAATTCTCTCCCATGGAACCCAGCTGTCATTCACATAAGCGTGTTCTACCTCGCCATAGGTGTACCAACTTATCATTTCTCTGGTTAATAATCGTTAAATGTAGTACATTTTTTTGAGCGCTAAAGTTTTCAAAAAACTTTTGGTCATTTCATTTCAAGTTTCCAAAAAAGGAGTTTTGACCGATTCACTTACCGTAAGTTATTTTCTCAGCGTCATCTGTCCATCAAAAATAAATGAAGTAAAGCGACCATCGCCTATTTGTGCAAGCAAAGGAAAAAAAATGTCCACGTTTAGAAACGTTTTTTTAACAACTTTATGGCGATTTTTCACTATGTCACTGAATTTTAGTGGCTTTTTAGGATTTTTACAGTTTCAGATAATTTAATTCTATAAAATAGGCCCTGAACGACTCTGAATTATTTGTCGCCGGAGATAAATTGTAATTTATTTCAAATATTCGATTTGTGTGAATATTCTCTTAAAGGTAGAAGCTTTCCTTGCTTTGCTCGGAACTGAAAATGACAATATGGAATAATTAATTAGAAAATGTTTAGTCGAGAGAACGAAAGTATGCTAATTCCATCGATGAGATTGACAAATATTTGAATGCTAATACAATTCTTTACTGTGTATTCCAATAAAATTTAACGTGGCGTTATTGTTCGCTATTACAATGGCGCTAAATTTCTGTTATTTTAGTTGAAAAGATAAGAACTTGGCTCATAGTAACTGCTCTGTAGTAACTGAGTTTCAATTTTTATATGGAGAGAAGCATCCTTCTATTAGGGTTTCGAGTTTGCTTTTGATTTTATTTATATTTTGAGATAAAAGTTTTCATTGTGTCCGCATTAGTCATTTCTGAATATAAAAAGGCTAAATCATACGTTTTTACTGAAAGTTATTATTCTAAAGATACAATTTTCAACTATATTTCTAAGGAAAAACGTTTTATATTACTGTGTAATTTCAATAAAGAATAAGATAAAAAGAAACCCAAGCTAGCGAGACTTGAACTCATGCCCTCGGGCCTCAGGTTCACTACATTCTCTCGTTATAAAAAACATCCACTCGACAATAATGCTTGACTCTTGATCCGATGAGTGTAATTTGATGTTATATTCGATGTATTTTTGATGGATTTTTAATGTATTTTTTATATATGAGTGTTTTAAAGGTTGTTTAGTGATGTGTTGTTGTTGTTTTGGTGTCGCGTCGTATAGTTAATGTGTTCATGATGTATATATTGCAATGTATTGCATGAGTGACGTAAAAAATTCTACCACCATATACATATCACTTGTACAAAACTAATACATCACCAGTACAACATTGTACATTGTGCTCCATCCAGTAATCGATTCGACAACACCAGTGCATTACTAATACATCACGAGTACAAATTTATCAAGTATCGATGTGCTGGTGGTGTATTAGTGATGCATTAGTGATGTTTTGGTAATGTATTAGTGTTATGTGAATGTATACGATACCAAAACAGCAACAACGCATTACTAATACAACCTTAACAATGGTGCTGTTACAAAATCCGGAGGCACAAAATCCAGAGGCGTCAAAATCCGGACAAAAAATCCGGAGGATACAAAATCCGGAGGCGTCAAAATCCGGAGACGTCTAAATCCGGAAGTGTCAAAATCCGGAGGCGACAAAATCCGGTGGCGTCAAAATCCAGAAGAAAATAAAAAATCCGGATGAAATCAGGACGAAATCCGGACGAAATATGTAGTGGTATTTAAAGCAGCTACAGTTTATTGATACAAATTGTATTGTAAATATGTATTGATGCGCCGCAGGCCTAGAATAATAAAAAAAACAGCGGGGTCGAGGGGCGGCAGCCCCCACAAAGGGGGTCAAGGGGGAATATCCCCCTTACGGGGTCTAAGGGGCACACATACGGCCGCCTGCAGGGCGTAACCAAGCCCGCCGCAGGCGCGGGGGTGAGGGGGCAGAGCCCCCCACTATTAAATGTAATTAAAACCGTGTATTATTTACACCAAATAAATATATTTGCCAGTAGTATTGAATAATTCACACCAATATATAATATTGATTGTGAATAATTTTAGCGTTGCTGTAAGCAAAGACTTAAAATATTCTTTATTAGAAATAAAATGTGCAAAAGTAATAAAAATCCGGAAGCTACAAAATCCGGAGGCTACAAAATCCGGACGCAACAACATCATCAGGATTTTGACGCCTCTGGATTTTGACGCCACCGGATTTTGTAGCCTCCGGATTTTGACGCCTCCGGATTTTGACGCCTCCGTTTTGAAGCCTCCGGATTTTGTAGCCTCCGGATTTTTCGCCCGGATTTTGACGCCTCTGGATTTTGTGCCTCCGGATTTTGTAGGGGAGCCCTTAACAATGCTCATACATCAAAAATACATCAAAAATATATCGAAAATACATCGAATATACGTCAAATATGCATCAAATTTAGTATTTTGCCCTTTATTATTCCGCCATACACTCGATGAGTGGAGGTAAACCGATATTGAGTGCACTGACTCATTCCGATGTAGCGAACTTGGTTTTTTCCTAGCGAGAACGAACGTCTGTGTTATGAGGAAACTAATGGAGAAAATCTCTTGTCAACAAAAAAGCAAGCGGTTCGGAATTGTTTGGAACTTAGTTGCGACATAATTAGTGTTTATTGTAGTAGGACTTAAAGGTGTTGACTGCGAATCGGCAACAATCAACTTTAAGTCGCACTTATAAGTGTATGACACAAGCCAAATTTACGGTTAGATCCTCTAAGGTTGATGTGGTAGTTAACATTCTAGTATCAACTTAAACTCGTACGACTTCTGGTCCTTCATTTTATTCAATGTCTTATCGTTTATCTTAAATTTAGAGCACATTGCAAAAATGTGAACTGTCAATTTAGAATTCTGCGTAAATAACGCCTAGCGGTAGCTTGTATTTTACCATTAGGATTTCTTCTGGTGCTAATTATATCTCCGTCTAAAGTTAGACTCAGATATTTGTACACAGAATTCGTCGAATATGGGTGACGTCATATTTGTCATTCTTCTATGTACGATTCCTTTCGGCACCAAATTCACATAGGTAGTTGTATGAATCTTGGGTGTTTTTTTTAAAGGGTGGGGAAATCTTCATAGACACCCGGTACTCCTGGACCAAGGTAGTGTTGGATTCCATTCTTCAATGACCTACCAACTAAAATCCCCTTCCTTATTCTTCATGCTCTCTTCTCCCCGGAACTGCCTTGCAGCATTACTTCGGGGAAGGGCTGTGCTTTCGCACCTACTCTCTCAGATCAACTGGCAGTCTTCTTTGATCGTCTCTGCACATCTCCGATATTATGCTTTCGGCATTTAACATCTGACCTACTCACAGTCATCAGCTCACCTCGCTCTTGTTCGAAGCATTCGTGGCCCGACAGAAACTGTGTCGATTGGAAGTTAACCTCTCCATGTTTCCTCTATACCCATGACGTTATGTTCGGTATGAGTCTATAGGTCCACCTTCCCTTGTTAGAGGAGTCTCACTTTCGCTGCCACTGTCTCATTGATTCGGTTCTTAATTGCGTTCTTACTGTCTGGTAGTTTGACCCTCCCATCTCTTCTTTCTATGATATTGGCTGTCTTCCGTCAACGTTATGCATATGGGTATCGTCCCAGTTATGACACATACCGCTTCTAGGGATATCGTTCGGTATGCGCTTGCTACTATTATGCTTGCCAGCCTTTGGGCTCTATTAAGCCTCCTCCGATTCCTCTTCGTGTCTAGCGCCTGTATCCACGCTGGTGCCCCGTAGCGCAATATCGATAGGGTGACGCTTACTAGGAGCCTCCTTTTGCTGCTGCGTAGTCCAATGCCGTTTGGCATTATTCTGTCCAGTGCTGCGGTGGCTTTCATTGCCTTTTCGCACATGTAGTCCACATGACTATTGAAATTTCTGCGGTCGTCCAGCATGACTCCAAGGTATTCTAATTGGCGAGTGGATGTAATTTCTTCCCCGTAGGTGTCCAATACGATCCGCTCAGTTTTTTTGCAGTTACTCACTAGCGTGATCTCGGTTTTCTGGTAGGCCAGCTTCAGTTCTGCCGTTGTCATCCAGTTTTCGACAGTTTCTAGCGTCTATGAAGCCTGGGTGTGCCTAGGAACGTTACTCTGATGCTATACATTGAAGAAAATTCCTATACAGAATTCGTCCCCACCAGGATTGAACCCGGATATTCTTGGTGGAAAGCCAGTACGTTACCACTGAGCTAACACGTTCCTCACAAAGTTTGAGTATTGACTTTGAGTATGAAGGTCGAAAGCTGATCTGAAAAATCATCGCATTCCAAGTTCGTTTGCGATGTTATTTCAGAGCAAATTCGTCCCTTCGCTTAAACTTTGTGAATTCTGACTAATCTATTATTCGTGTAAGAGTCATCCTCTCATAGTACATAAGCTATAATTTTGAATAATGTGTTTTACGCAGGATTTTGTTCTAAAAAAACATCGCTTTGACAGTTCGACATGCTCTTAAATGTAAATGAAGCGATGCAACGCTATGTCCATTTAGATTCCAACTTCTTCTTCATTACAACGTTACCGTCTTGTTTATATCGCTATTTATCTTCGTATAAATAATTGTTCGAATTAAAATGCAATAAATCGTAATTTTCTTCAAATAGCAATTTTAAAAGCAATATCCCCATATTGCATGCCCATTTCAGACAAATGTACTGAATTCCTATGTTTCATTAAAGACGCAAGAAAATAGTGTATTAAAGAAAGAACCTGCAAACGAAAATGTAACAATACTCCCTATTCGTAAAATGGAAGCATCAGTAAAAGCGAATTATTGTAGAAGTTTCCATTCGATTAGTTGCCAAGTGAAAAAATCGTATAATTTGATAGGAACGTGACGAAAACACTTCAAACAAACAAGATGAAAACTCGTAGATCTCGATTGACGGTGTACACTTTGGTCACTTATAAACAAGGCGATAGAAAAACCAATATTGTGCATATGTCGAATAAGGTCTCACTAACGATATCAGAAAAACAACGTTCCCAACTCCAATATTTGGTAGTCTATTTTTGTTTGATGTAAATGAAATATATGCGGCTGTTGTAACACAATGTTTGTGTTAGAGAAGCACATTTTAAAACATATGAATTAAGGTTACAACGATTCGCGATATCTTGAAAAGTAACTTATACCTCAAAAGTAAATATTTGCATTACCAATTTTTATTTTCTTTGTCAAGTTTTAACTACAGTCACAATTTGTCATAGTAAGTAATATTGGTACCTAGAGTTGTGTTATCGATTCTTTTAGACCCGTGCAAAATTTGCTTTGGACCGCGTTCAATTGTTTTCGTCGTCTCTGTGTTCTGGTATGACGTCATTATAATTTGTTTAGTAGACAGACGTTAATTGCCATGAAAACATAATAAATTCCTATAAATACAAAGTCAACACAACTTTGGCAAATACAATACCGTTAGAATCATCTTTCCATATTCCTCGTAAAACTATCTCATTCGCCAAGGATTTGGGAAGGGTTTGATTGTCTAATATCCTTTCTTTGCCTGGAACTTCCTATTTAATCCTAAATTTTCGAGCCAGCCAGTGCAGACTTTTTTCGAAAAAACTGTCTCTACCACATGACATAAAGTTTAACATGTTCGTCTAATTTGTTATTTAACATAAATTCCACAAGTCAAATAACAAATAAGACGAAAATGTGGAACTTTATGTGGTAGAGACAGTGCATTATTCACTATTACTTGCACAAGGTCGTTAAGGAATTGTTAATTTAAAATGACAAATTGAGAATTTTTGAGTATATTCCTTAGAAAATATTGTAAACGGGATATGGAATTTGACATCGAAATTAGGACAAAATTTTTTGTTTTTACACATACGGGGTCATCCAAATGTAGCTCCACAGTCGGTACTTTTCTCTCGCTCATCGGAGGTGTGTCAGAAAGAGACAACTATAGCAGGCTGTGGAGTTACATTAACTCCACAGTCGGTATTTTTCTCTCGCTTATCGGAGGTGTGTCAGAAAGAGACAACTATAGCAGGCTGTGGAGTTACATATAGATAACCGCCATGTGTTCCAAATAGAAAACAATGCGCAACATTTTTGTAAAATTACCAAAATCTCAATTGAAATGAGAGAATTTTTTAAAACTGATGAAAAGATACGTCTCTCATTAGCTTAAACCTGAACGCCTGTTTAAAAAAGCGGTGATGTTTGAATAAATTCATGTGGTTGCTGAGCATGGAGTCACTTTCCTCTTCGAAACTTTCTTTCCCGTTCCCACCGTAAATGCTGTAGAATAGCTTACCTGATATGAAAAAAAGTCGAATACTGTAACCAGAGAGGTGATAAGCTGGGACACTAGGATATTGCGATTAGGACATGCGTTTAGAGGATTAATGTCAGCATTTTCTATAGAACTAAGCGAACTAAGTTTCCGCCATTTTTATTCCGAAATCTGAAGCAAAACGTCAAATTCGTTCACATATGCATCCATGTGAGATCTTTGTTTTGTGTTGTCTTTAGTCCAGAATTAAAGTTTCTTCAGTTTTTCTAATTAATTGATACAAAATTTATTGTCGTACATCGGTTTTTTTGAAATGGCAGCGTGTTTCTTGAGAAATGTTTGGTTTTTGTTGAAAGACGAATCAAATTACGACTGTGGAAATGATCATAACAAACATATCCTATCAGAATGTTTTCTTTACATTTCATTTTTCCAATTCTGGACAGCCACATTTCGCGGTTATGCTCATCTCCAGAAATGCTTACAAATTTAAAATCACATTAAAATTATCACAAATATTTTAGCATATGTATATACCAGTGAAATGAAACTAGGTTGCGTACATTTTTTTTTTTTGAGGAAAAGTTTTTACAACGCTTGTAGGATCTATACCGGATTTTAGTCAAAATTTAAATTTATACACGAAAAACATCAATATTTTTTTTGTAAACAACGATGACAGTTTGCTCTAGATTGATATCAAACACATAGCGTTCAACGAAAAAAGCCAACATTGGCCTTCCAGACGCATGTCCCAATCGCAATATCTTAGTGTCCCAACTTATATATCACCTCTCTGACTGTAACTCATCAACTATTAAGCAGCAATAGCTACTTTACGCTTTCACCCTTCCTGTACATACATCCGTTTTCATTTTCTTTCCGGATTTTTGATGTGCACAACGTATAAAATCATATAAAATTTTGAAAAGAAATCAATAGTCACGACCATTCATCAGTCAATTTATGTTGAAAACAATTCTTGTCGACATCACCAATTACTTCAAAATCCTCTCATCACACATTTTTATTCGCAACACTTTTTTGATTTATTTTAAAAGATATTTGAATAGATTGTGTGATTTCTTATGTGTTTCTAACCAATTATTTGTATATAAACTCTTGTTATCAATTTGTACTTTGAAAGAACGACAATAACAACAACCGATTTCGGATTATATTACATCATTTTTATGAAGTGAAACAACCAAACTTTTATACCGCAAAGATAAGATATGTTCCATTTTGTAATAAAACTGTTAGGATGTTTTTTTTATGTTATGCGTGTGAGTAAATCATGCCATATCAATACTGAAAATTGAATTCATTTTTCCTGAAATGCACACACAAAAAATACGTGACGAAATGTTTTGTTTGTTGCACTAGAGGTATAAATGAAAAATCCATTATCGCACTAGTGCAAAAAAGAATTTCATTTCGGTATTAAAGTCACCCATGAATAGTTTGACATTTCTGTATCAAAGCACAAAAAATTAAAGTAAAAAGTAAAATATTTTATTGCATACGCGCAGTGTTTCCCCTTAAAAATTACCAATCTAGTAATATAATTTAAAATATTAATCACTGACAATGACATTTGTCATTCTCTTATATTTGTTTTCTCGATTTCGCTTATGCAATAAAGCATCATATTGTCATTTGAGGAGAAATCTCGGCAAGCCTCGATTGTTCCCCTCAAATGGCAATAAAATACTATTACCATCACAAGGAACGGAAAGATGTCTTCGGCGGTATTTGCACCACATGGCGTGACAGTCTTTTGTTGTGATCTTTGCAAGCAGAGATGGAACGGTAATATTAAACGAGTATTGCCCGGTAATATTACGTAATATTACCCGAAGCTCGGTAACATTGGTAATTTAAAGTCTCAGTAATATTACGTAACTTACGTAACATTACCGAGTAGGGCAACCAAAATATTCAGAACGACTGAAATATGACGCGAATAGAAGTTCAACATAACGACGCACTTTATTTTAGAAGAAGTTTTTTGGTATGGGGCCGTTCACAAATTACATAATGGAAAAATTGGTATTTTTCGGACACCCCTCTCCTCCTGTAACACTAAAAGAGTCAAATTTTACCCATTTTTGTTCTAGCCGTAACGTTGGCCTCATACACCCCATCCCCCTCTTGTGTTACGTAATTTATGAACGGCCCCTAAAACAAGTTAAGATTAAGAACAACATTCGATAAAAACTTAGTAACCCTCTTCGTATTGACCTCTTACACTTTACCTAGTGACCTTGTAGGAAAGCAATATCGCTATAACACAAACATCGAAGAGAACATGCTCTCTGGTCAACGTAGTATACGAGTCCTTAGAACAATTTAGAGCAAATAAATTATTGTATATTTCACTGTCAAACTCCAAAAAAATTTTTATTACAACCATCGCACCAAGCAGAGTAATAGAAGTCCAGATGTCAAATAGAGGTCCCCAGAGTGACAGTTTGCCATTAAAATTATTCGCAACTCATATTAAAAAGTTCTCTATTTGACTCAAGTCATTTTCTGCTTGCTTGGTGCGTTGTTACAACAATTTTGCGTATTTTCGGCGTAAGCGTCACCTCAAGCGATATCATTAATTTTGGAAGCGGACTTACGGACTGCGTGACCTTTTAAGAGGTTTTTGTTGTCATATCAGTCGTTTTGGAAGTTTTCAGTTGTTAGAACTAAAAATCATGTGAAAAATTTTCTATTTTCTCTAAAAAAATTTTTCTCCGAAAAAAATTTTCTTTCAGAAAAAATTTTTTCTCCAACACCTTCGGCTACCAACGGAACACTTCGAATCACCTTCGGCTACCTTCGGAATACTTTATAGCACCTTCGCCTGCCTTCGGAACACTTCGTGTTACCTCCGGCTACCTTCGAAACACTTCGTGTCACCTTCGGCTACCTTCGAAACACTTCGTGTCACCTTCGGAACACTTCGTGTCACCTTTGGCTGCCTTTGGAGCACTTCGTGTCACCTTCGGCAGCCTTCGGCAGCCTTCGAAACACTTCGTGTCATCTTCGGTTACCATCGGAACACCTCGTCTCACCTTCGGCTACCTTCGGAACACTTCGTGTCACCAATTTTTCTCACTGATTCATATTGCTTTACTAAATAAACCAACTGTCTAGGTATTCTTATTCAGAATTTAGCAAAAAATCCAAGATGGCGTCACTTTGACAGTTGGCAGCCATTTTCTAATGATACCAGAAAAATTTGCTGAGGAAACGCTACAACTTTCTAGAAGAAACCATCTCTCTAAGTAGTGCCATTCCGTAGCTAAAATTCGAAAACCGAAAATTCATAAACGAAAATCCAAGATGGCGCCGCTAGGACAGCTGGCAACAATTTTCTTAAGATCCCAAAAAAATTTTCTGACCAAACTTTATAACTTTCCCGAATAAACCAACTCTCTAGCTATTGTCATTCCGGAGCTAAAATTCGAGAACTCCGAGCATTACCTAAAAAACCCTCAAAATTGACTACTTTTCCACATGCCACGGCTTTTCCAGAATTTTCCCGGAGACTGACGTTCCCTGAAAATTTCAGGAAGATCGGCTGTCTAGTTCTCGAGATCGAAAATTATTAATAGATAGAACATAGATAGATAGAAAAAAAGTTCTCATAATGATGAGAATAATAGAAAAATCGAATCTCATACAAAAATGATGAGTGAGGGCTCGTCTAAAAGCTGCTGCGACGTAGTTTTTTTTTTAAATAATTTGGAGGGGGAGAGGGGCGAGGGGAAAAAACTCAAAAGTTCGCCTATATATGGCTCCTCGTCCCAAAAGTTTTTGTATGGAGTTTTTAGGGTTTGTGGACGTTTTTTTGGGGTGTGGGGACTGCGTCACGCCCTCCGCTACCGCTGCGGGCATGATTTTTCAGAAGAATGTTACTTATAACAATATAAAAACTTCCAAAACGACTAATATCACATACAAAAACCTCTTAAAAGGTAAAGTGTGATGCAGTCCGTAAGTCCGCTTCCAAAATTAATGATATCACTTGAGGCCCACCGCTGATAATACGCAAAAATTGTCTCACTATTTTTAAAACAAAATTACGTTGTGTTCAAAAAGTTGCGTTTCAAATGGAAGACCCAACAACGGAATAATTTTTCTGCACACGCAAAAATTTAAATTTACGCAAAGCAATCTAATTTACCAGTTTAATTTTTGCGACGTTTTAAGCTTTGACAGATGAAAAAGACAAGCTTTTGATCCTAACACTCTCACGTACTATATATATACATAATACTACATGCACATACACATGCTATACAGACTACCCAGGTGTTCTGAGGTTTGAGTGGGCCTAGGGACGTTATATTAAGTTTTTTTTTACAGAAAAATGAAAAATCCTACATATGCCAGGGACCAGAGATCGAACCCGGATTTTCTGCGTGGAAGGCACCTCTATACCAACTTTTCCGATACAAAACCTTAACCAACTAATAATGAAACTCGTATTTATCTAATTTTACTGTGATTGGCAACTCCTGATGTTCTGTAATAATTCCCATGCCTTTTTATTATCACCTAATTAACTAATTTACGCAAAAATTAACGAGAAAAGCTAATTCGACATTGTCTATTCTTAAATTGTACAGATCGAGGCATTAACACAAATAATTTTTGCATTTTATGTTCCCAATCACATACTCAAAAAGCAATTATAACTTCGTCTGAATTGTTTCAAAGAAAACTTTTTCATTTACAAAACATTACAATACAACACATGTGAATGAATCGCGTTTGAGTTCGTGCTGAAATGAACACATTTGTAAAAATGTATACATTCGTGTACATAGATATCAGTTCATCAAGAGCCATTTATCTGATCTGGTGCTTAGTCTTATGCTGATAAATAAAGTAAATGTTTTTGTAGCACATTTCCAACTTTGTGTGGCTGTATTATCAAGTAATTATCATCACATTATTAAGTCGTGAATTATTACTTGATATGTACAGCAACACAACGACGGTTCTTCGCGATAAAATAGCTTACACAAAGGCAAAGAATATAATCTTTCACGGGTGTTTGGAAAAGATATCTCCAGATAAAATGTCCCCTGGATTTCTTTAAAAAAAACGTAATTGATAACCCATTTTACTCAGGTACAGACACACTTGGCGGGCGGCGCGGCGACTAGCAATCGTCTTAAGCAGGATTTAGTGAAAAAAATGTCGTTATATTCTCCAGGTTTTCTTATAAAAATATTTAGTCGTAGAGCCATTATTACCTTTTTCTAATCTCAAAACCCGTCGTCACTGTGTCACAAGTCACAAGTAAGTAAAAATAATAAAAAACGTTCTTTCTCGTGGTCAGTAATTACGTGTTCTGAACGTAAGATTAGAAGCACGTAGATTGGTTGTATACTAGATCACGTTGAATCGAAACATTTCTTTAGACCGACCACTGACACAATGTAATTTGTAAAGAAATATAACAAAATTTTATGATCGTTACAAGTTTTACGACGAGCTTCATTAAAAGTTATGAGTTTCCAACTGCATTGCATAATCATCTTTAAAAGCGCGAAGAAAAATTACACGCCAAAAGTTTCCTTTTGGGAGAATAATGTCAATTCGTACATTTTCTTCTTCCTTTTATGCAATAAATAACGTCCCTTAAATAAAGTCGTGATGAAGATTAAAAATTGTTGAAAGTCTCTCATAACAAAAAGAAGAAAAAGAATTGTAGTGTATTCTTGTTACAGAGTTTTTTTCATGTAATCTGGAATGAAATGATTGAGGGTGCTTTTCGAAGCGTAGAATAATTGCATTTAAAGAGTTGAAAATTAATTTTTGCCTTTATTTTGGATGAAAATATAGCGAAAGATTTATTTTAATAGAATTTCATATTACGTTAATTGAGTCTAAAAATAATTTGCGTAATTATTTCAAACCGCATATCCAACAAGAGAGCGAAAAGTTTTGTGTCAATCATTAGAGTTCAATCGAAACTCAGTCTAACTTTAGAAAATTGTTTTGAAAGGTAATAAATACATACCAACACACAATTTCATTGCGAGCGAACGATACATGATTCACATATTATTCCATCACTCATAAACGTGATGATGATGATGCTTCATTTTCGCTAACCGCCACTAATTGACTTCGTAAATTTGTGTTTCAAAGTGTTTGTTGTCGATTCGTTCAGAAGGAGTTTCACAAGCATATTTGTTAGAGAGTCAATCGGTCTGAATTGGTCACATTGGTCAGAAATTTTTATAGAACTTTAGATTTCGAACGAATCGACAACCGCAGGGCAGGATGTTTTCTTATCTGTCCAGATGCTATCTATCCACATAGCTATGTAAAACTTGAACATAAGTCAACTCGAAACATCGAATATCAGATATAACCCTTTTATCTTTAGTGCAAAAAACATAACCAAAGACCCGTACGTATCAGAATAGATGTGGCAAAGACACTCGAACCTATCTTAATATACAAATAACCAAACAATCCAACGTTTTCTGTTCTTTTATAACTATAGGAATTTCAAAGATCCATAGAAATTACCCAAGGTAAAGTCAAAGGCCCTACCGAAGTACGTTTCAGACCATTCAAATCTAGAAAAGCTTATATCCAAGGACTAAGTCATTTTTCCCTAAAACCCTGAAACACGTGTTCCCCAAAATTTTATTCTCTACAAATTTTATTCCCTGAAGACGAAAACTGTTTGTTTTACGAAAGCTCGGAAAAAATAAAAATATTTCAAAAAATAACCAAGCATCCAATTATCAATAATGAACTCTACAACTTTGCCTTTGGAACCAACTTTCTAGCTCTCATAGTTCTGGAGATATTGTTCATCCTGCCTAATTATGGAAGTGGTCATACACCAGGATTGAACCATATTTCCCCAAAACCCTGAAACACGTGTTCGCTTAAATTTAATTCTCTACAACTTTCCATCTCTCATAGTTCTGGAGATTCGGATCATCCTGTCCAATTATGGAAGAGGCCATTTTTGCCCATGGAAATATGGATCCGAGGCCACTCCTTAAGGCCATAGGTCGGTCCTGAAGGCCTAGTATTGAGCCATATTTTCCTAAAACCCTGAAACACGTTTTCGCCTAAATGTAATTCTCTACAACATTGCCTTTGGAACCAACTTTCTAGCTCTCATAGTTCTGGAGATCTGGGTCATCCTGCAAAATTATGGAAGTGGCCTTATACCAGCAACGGGCCATATTTTCCGAAGACCTTGAAACACGTGTTCGCTTAAATTTAGTTCTGTACAACTTCGCCGTTGGAACCAATTTTCTAACTCTCATAGTTCTGGAGATCTGGGTCATCCTGCCCAATTATGGAAGAGGCCATATACCAGGATTGGACCATATTTCCCCAAAGCCCTGAAACACGTGTTCGCTTAAATTTAATTCTCTACAACTTCGCTTTTGGAACCAACTTTCTAACTATCATAGTTCTGGAGATTTGGGTCATCCTGCCTAATTATGGAAGTGGCCACATACCAGGATTGGGCCATATTTCTCCAAAACCCTGAAACACGTGTTCGCTTAAATTTAATTCTCTACAACTTTGTCTTTGACAATAAATCTCCATATTGCGTAGTTAAGGAAATATAGACGAAAACCTGTTTTCGTATATGGCCAAGAATCTCAATTTTGTCCATTCCATTGGTCTCAGTGCCCAGAGCACTGACCCGATTTCCACAAAAAAAATTTCCCAGTTTCGTGACATCAAATGCTTTCATTTGACCCTAAAACTAGGGATTTCCGTGCTGTAGTTTCTGAGATATTTGCGAAAAAGTTTCATCGACCCTCGAAAATTTCATGTCCGGCGTCCACTTCTTCGACCATATCTACGGAACTACTTGGCCGATTTTGCTCATCTTCGAACTTGAATCATGGGAAGCATGTACCTTTCAGGAAAAAAAAGTTTAGGCTGATCGGTTGAGCCGTTTGGAAAAAAGTGGAGACGGACAGACGCACATCTTTTTATTGCTGATTCGTCATCTCTAGACGATAACAGATGCATTTTTTTGGGCTAGCGCCGACCTTTAGGACCGACCTAGGGACTTAAGAAGAGGCCTTGGCCCCATATTTACATAGACAAAAATGTTCCACTCAATTTTCTCTACAACAGAGCAAAAAAAAATTTTTTGTGCTCTGGTCGACCTTCAGGACCGACCTAAGGCCTTATGGAGTGGCCTCGGATCCATATTTCCATGGGCAAAAATGTTCCACCCAATTTTCTCTACAACATAGCAAAAAAAATTGTTTTGGGCTAGGGCCTACCTTTAGGACCGACCTATGGGCTCAAGGAGAGGCCTTGAACCGCCTTGAACCCATACTTCCATTTTTTATTTAGGCGTATGTTAATTACAAATAGAAATATAAAAAATACAAAACATTAAACATTTAAATCACTTGAACGTATCACAAAATTAAATCCAGGTTTTGAAGGGGACTGCCGTAGACTGGACAGTTCTAGTAATTAATCTCATTGTTACATTCAGCTGAGTATCTATCTGGTGTCCCAAATTCCGCTGACGAGCCCTAAAGCACTTGTTCGAAGAGTTCGAGCATTTGCACCCCAGTTCGTCCCCAAAAGCTTACGAATAATGTTGTTTCGGGTTTTTAATTTTTGGCCAACTTGATCGAGATGCAGGTTGAAAGTTAGTGGCCGATTCAATGTAAAACCGAGGTACTTCGGCTGAGGGTTGAAAGGGATGTTTTTGTTTTTGAACACAATTTTCAATTTCGCGTTGGCCATTTTGTTGTTGAGATGAAAAATGCAGCATTCAGTTTTGTCCTCGTTTAAGCAAAGTCGCCAATTTTTATAGTATGTAGCCATAGTCGCTAGATCGTAGCTCAGAGTTTCCTCGGCATCAGGAATATTTTGTGTCTGGATGGCCAGTGCCAGGTCGTCAGCAAAAGGAAACTTTCTTGAGCAGGTTGTTGGCATGTCACTAACTCCACCTTGTGCAAGACAATCGTTGAGTCGTTTCACTCTACTGCTCTTCCCATCTACGATCACTCTAAAGAAACGGTTACTTAGCATTCTGTTTACTAGCCTACCTATTTTGCTGCTCGGCACGATCTTCAAAAACTTCGTCATAGAACCCCGCCTCCAGACATTGTCGTATGCCACAGATAGGTCCACAAAAATTACTGAGGTCTTTAGCTCACGTTCGAAGCCAGCCTCGATAAAGGATGTAAGGGCCAGTGCTTGTTCGGAGCAGCTTCGATTTACTCGGAATCCAGCGTGATCCGGTGGCAATGATTCTTCAATCAAGGGACTTGTTCGACCACAGATGAGCTTTTCGATCAGCTTGTATATGACACTGAGTAAGGCGATTGGTTGGTAAGAATCCGTTTTAGTGGGGTCTTTCTTTGGTTTTAGGATAGCAACAACAATCGTTTTCTTTTGTAACGGCGCACAGTAGATTTTTTGCAAGGGTTTACAGCAAGAGTGTATGCTCGTGGTAGGTATTTTCTACGCACCAGTTCCTATTTTTCTCTCGTAGAGAAAATAACTGGCTATCAACGACATTCTTTTATAATTTTTAGATGCCCACACATTTTTTTGAAAACTCTGTCAAAGTCAAAAATTCCAGAAAATGAGGTTCGTCGCTCGACGAGTCTTTGCTCCAAAAGACTCTACCTAGCGACGAATCTCCTGAAAGTAGGTCAACTTTGACCGAGCTTTAAAAAAAATGTGTAGGCATTTAAAAATTATAAAAGAATGTCGTTGATAGCCACTTATTTTCTCTACAAGAGAAAAATAGGAACTCCTGCGTAGAAAATACCTACCACGAGCGTACACTATTGCTGTAAACCCTTGCAAAAAATCTACTGTGCGGCGGTACGTTAGATGTCGCGAAGATTTTATTTAGGAATTTCATTAGCCATAGTCGTGCGCGTTTGCCAAGGTGTTTGATGAACTCTGTGTACAGACCGACAAGACCCGCTGCTTTACCAATTTTCGTAGCCTTAATGGCTGAGTCAATTTCACTGAGCTCAAAAGGTTCGTTTAAAGTTGGGTCTTCTATCAGGTCAATCTTCACTCGGCGAAGTTCCGATTTGACTTTTCTTGAAAATTGCGAGTCTCCCCCACTGTTTTTTATCAGGTTACTTATACTTTTCAACTACGCAGCCTGGTGCCGAAGCGGAACCAAGTGCACACTTTTGTGCTCGTTTCATCATCCAACATTGGCACCGGGCTGCCTTCCAGAATCGACCAGAGGGTCCAGACCTCAATAAATATTTTGTGGGCAAAAATGACGAAAATTGTAAAGATATCGTCGAAAAGGGACAGTAAAGGGTAGGGGGAAGGAAAAAGGCTGGAAAATATGTTATGTCATCAAACACAAACCATTGCCACTCGTGCATACCAAAAATAATTTAAATCGTTTCATACCATGATGTACTTTGTTTGCTGAATTGCAACTTATTAACAACATGTCCCCAAAATATCACAAACAGAAAGATAATTTTTCATATTTAAAAAATGATAATTTGCCTTTGTGTACATTACGAAAAGGAATATAAAAGAGGAACTTCACAATTTCAATGAAGTGGTTACACCATTCACAGAGAAAGCCTGATTCCATATTGTACATCCGCAAGTTAAATATGGAATGGAAGACTGAAGCGTGGGGAGGGTCTAAATATAATATTAAGTATGAAGCAACTAAAAGTTTCGACAAACTTTCAACAGTATGATTTATGGTTCTTGTTCATTTTACTATTTCAAAGTCAATATATTCTATATGAAAGTTTGCTGCAAAATGCCAATCCCTTTCACATGTTTACACTTTATTAATATGATAGTGTGGCAAAGTAGATTTCATAAATAAGCATACATTTCCAAGAAAAGTTTTCGGTTAATACCGAATATTTACACTCACGAAAAAAGCTAGTAGCTACAGAAAATCTTTTGTCTTCCACGTTTCATTCCAGCTTAGAAGTCACCTAAAAAAACTTTTTTCTCAAATTTGATTTTAGTCACCTGGCAGTTGGTCCTTCAAGGCCGAACACCCGGAATCTGTGCATTGAAGATCCTTTTTGGCAGCCTGTAATCTGCTTTCCTTTGAGTGTGTCCAAATCATCGTAAACTTTTGCCCTTTATTTTTCTTTCGACTATAATATATAAGACATGTAAAACATCGTCATTCGGAAAAGCACTTTCAGCTCTTATCCTTGTGACTTTAATAAATATTCAGTTGTTGTTGAAAATTTGTCGTGATGGAAAATTACGTGAATCTTAAGGGATGACGTCTAAAAATTTAACCCGTGTGATTACAGCCCTTGGCTTTGGCGCGGGAAGCAATTATCGCACAGGGTAGAATTTTAATACTTTCATCCCTTGTGATCCAATAGTTATTCTGGTCACAATTACAAGAGCCGAAATTGCTTTTCCTAGTGACGTACACTGAGGACAATATTTACAAGCGACGTTGGGATTGTGTTTATAATATACGCCTCTGACGTATTTTATCCACAGTGCGCGTAATATGTGAGCTCATAACACGTTCATTACGTATGACATACTCAGTGTTTCCACCGACTCACTTTACTCACTTCTTCTACGTTTCCAAAAAGTGACTCACCTTTCGACCTACTTTTCACTTTTTTCAACCATTTTCGTGCTGGGTCACTTTTTTTTTGAAAATACCGCCAAAACCAACGAAGCGCCTGTCATCCACAAACTGCATGGTATACTGACACAAATTCTGATGAAAGTTCTGGGGCGCATCGCCAAGCCTGAGTGTATGGTAAATATTTATGCGGTCATGCGGTGGCGACGGAAAATTTCGACACGAAAAATCTACTCAAACTTGAACACATCAACCTCAGCAAAGACGTTTTACATGCGCTAAAGGATTGCAATGATGTTGAAAAGGCGAAATTTCGTTTGGACTACCGTAATCATTTCAAAGAAATGAAGCTCCACATTTTGCAGAAGTCGTGTTTTAGAAACTCCATTGTTCGGTGTGTGGAAGTTATAGCTCCTTCTCGAATTTTAGACCCCGACAGTGCACACAAAATTATGAAAGTTTGTGATTCACTTCAGTTTGAAGTTTCCTCATCTTTGATGGACGAATGGAGCTTGGTGAGAGCTACGGTTCGAGTAGAAAATTTAAGTGGGTTCGGACTGGTTTGAGAGCGCTCTGAAAACTGAAAGTATTGAAAAATTATTCCGCTGGTGGGTCCGGCATTTGTGACGCAATTTTTTTTAACAAAACGTAATTTTGTTTCAAAGAAAGCGCTCCAATTTTTTCAGGAAATCAAAACTTTTAACACAAGGCTCCATTCACACGAATTTCTACGTATTATCTGCGATAGCGTCACCTCAAGCGATATCATTAATTTTGGAAGCGGACTTACGAACTGCGTCACACTCTACCTTTAAAAAGGTTTTTGTTGTGATATCAGTCATTTTGGAAGTTTTCAGTTGTTAAAAAAATTTATATTTTTTGAAAAAAATTTTCTCAGAAAAGAAAACTTTCTTAGAAAAAAAATTTCTCCGAAAAAAAATTTTCTCCAAAAAAAATTTTATACTAAAAAGTTTTTTCTCCAAAAAAAATTTTCTCCGAAAAATTTTTTTCTCCAACACCTTCAGCTACCATCGGAACACTTCGTATCACCTTCAGAATACTTTGTGTCACCTTCGCCTTCCTTCGGAACACTTCGTGTCACCTTCGGCTACCTTCGGAACACTTCGTGTCACGAATTCTTCCCACTGATTCATATAACTTTCCTGAAGAAACCAACTGTCTAGGTATTCTTATACAGAATTTAGCAAAAAATCCAAGATGACGTCACTTTGACAGTTGGCAGCCATTTTCTAATGATACCAAAAAATTCTCCTGATTAAACTCTATAACTTTGTAGAAGAAACCGTCTCTCTAAGTAGTGTCATTCCGGAGCTAAAATTCGAAAACCGTAAAAGCATAAACGAAAATCAAAGATGGCGTCGCTATGACAACTGGCAGCCATTTTCTTATGATCCCAAAAAATTCTCCTGATGAAACTATAACTTTCTAGAAGAAACCACCTCTCTAAGTAGTGTCGTTCCGGAGCTAAAGTTTGAAAACCGTAAAAGCATAAACGAAAATCCAAGATGACGCCGCTATGACAGCTGACAGCTGGCAGCCAGTTGACCGCTGGCAGCTATTTTCTTAAGATCCCAAAAAATTCTCCTGACCAAACTCTATAACTTTCCTGAAGAAACCAACTCTCTAGCTATCGTCACTTTGGAGCTAAAATTCGAAAACTCCGTGCATTACCACTTTGACCACTTTTCCACATGCCACGGCTTTTCCAGAATTTTCCCGGAAAAGCGGCATTTGAAATTTTTCTTTTGGGGCCGAGACTGACGTTCCCTGGAAATTTTAAGGAAATCGATCGGGTGGTTCTCGAGAAAAAAAAAGTAGATAGATACATAGATACATACATAGATATATAGATCGTTGACACACAACACCATTTTACCATAGAAATTGGTCATCTTTGATTGGCGATATCTCGGCTCGTTTTCAACCGATTTTGATGAGTGAGGGCTTGTTGGAAAGCTGCTGCGACGTTTTTTTTTTTTTCAAATAATTTGACGGGGAGGGGGACAAGGGGAAAAAACTCAAAAGTTCGCCTATACATCGTGTCTTGTCCCAAAGGTTTTTGTATGGAGTTTTTTGGGTTTGTGGACGTTTTTTTTGGGTGTGGGGACTGCGTCACGCTCTCCGCTGCCGCTTCGAGTATGAACACAATTCCTACCTCACTTGTAGATATTTTCCTCAGTATTGAGTGAGGAAGCATACAAATAACTATTTAATTGCCGCTAAAAAACTTCGTACGCGATGGAAAACTTTTTGCTTTAGTACGCGCTGAATGGCTGTGATACAATGTTCTATGGTTTTTTTTAAGTTCCAGTTTATCGAAAAACAATATCCACTTCATTTTCCCATTTTTATGAAAAAAGTTAAACTATCGGTTTCAAGCAGCTCTCATTTCTAACTTGTTTGTTTGTTATATAAATCCCATGAGTAAGGTCTTGCGTCCTTTTGAGTTACGTGTCATATCGATTGTTGAACTCGATTTCAATTTCAACTAATTTAAGAAATAAAAATTTCGGGAAAAAGGAAATGAAATTTTAATATAATTTGACCTGGCGGCTTAACGGTTGAGCTACTAATATTCTCGTACCTAAAAATGATGCATGTCCTTGTTTCACGGCTGAAAATGATTGTAATAAATAATTTCCGCTATAATTACTAAAGGGTATGAATCTCATATCTCATCATTGACTCTATGTGTGCCGATAGGGGTGTAGCTAGACATAAATTTCGTTGTTGTTCAGAATAGTTCGAGTTGTTTTCCATACTTCGATTAGCATAATTTTAGAAAGGGAGGTGGGTTGAACCCGTGAATGTCCCCCCTTCCTATCCGAAGAATAAGACATAATTTGGTGAATTTTAAATAAACCCTTAAAGCCGAGATTATTTTAAACAAAACCTCACATGGCGAAGCTCAGATAAGGTTATGGGTATGTTTCATATCGTGTCGGTACACCAGCACCAAGAATGGCACTACCTGTACAATTTATTATTAAATTATTTATCTAGTGTGTCGTAGTGTCAGTCATATCACCACTCAAAATTAACTCGTTATATTATTCCCACTCACGTTTATTTTCTTAATATTAGCACTTAGTACGTAATTTTTGGTAAATCCCTTTAATTGTGTATCAGCATATCCCACCCGAATCCCACCCACTTTATTACTAGTACATCAGGGATGCTTTAATCGCATTACTTCGTAATTTAATAAAAAAATAAACAAAACGCACATAATTACGGATGTTTTTTAACCTCGCACGAAGCACACGAAGAAGGGGCATCTGCTTTTGCTCTCCAACATGTTAAAGGCTGTCTCAGGGGTAATGGGGATTATCTGTAGTCAGTTGCCATCTGCATTTAAGTTTGTGAATACGAAATTTTGAGTAAATCCCAACCGATTCCTATATAAATCAGACATCTGTTCAGGAAGTATTTTTGTGGTCAAAAATATAATATTTTTTGTAGAGTTAGAGTAGTCACTAGTCACCCACAAACTTAAGTAACAAGCTTATGTAATCGGTTCATTATTTCGCTGAGCTATTGCAGCATGCACGCGATGTTTTTTTCAATATAGCAGACTGATCATAGCTTTCTTCAGTGAATGTCCACCTGAATTAGGAAAGCAAAAATCAGGAATCAAGAAATCAGGAAATGAAAATCAGGAACCTAAAATAAGGAAAATCAAAAATCAGGAAAACAAAAATTAGGAAATACCAAATTTAGGAAAAACCAAAATTAGGAAAAACGAAAATCAGGAATTCCTAAGGAGGTCGCAATCTTATTCTGCCCCCTAAGCCCCTGCGCCTGCGGCGAGCTAATAACGCCCCGCAGGCTGCCTTCAGTGCATGAGGCTCAGCCCCTTAGACCCCGCAAGGGGGAATATTCCCCCCTTGACCCTCCTACGCTTTTTTATTTTCCAAGATTTATCACGGCCTGTGGCGCATTCTCTCAAAAATTATTTTCTTCCTTTGCCTGATTTCTAATTTTTGTTTTTCCTAATTTAATTCATTCCTAATTTTTGTTTTTCCTAATTTTAGTTTTTCCTTATTTTTGGCAAATGATTTTTTTCCCTAATTTTTGTTATTCCTATTTTTTGTTTTCCTAATTCGTGTGGAATACCTTCTTGAGTGATTTATCGCATAGCGAGACCAAGCACACTACGAAGAGCTTACACACAAAGACTTTTGATATGTAGCAAAGAAAATTGAGGGGATTGACTGACAGGCGGCTTCTTTAGTTATTTCTTTAATTCAACATTCTGGTTTTGAAGCTTTTTTTAGAACTTACGACTTGCTACGAAATCGTTTTCCTTTGAGATTTTATCCATTTGCGGCCGCTCTGTACCAATGTTTACTCGGTAATTATCGCCTGTTGTTGACTTGAGAATTATCGAGTCATCGATAAAATATTATTGGCAGAAAATTATAAGCAAAATTGATGGTCAGATACTGAATTGCAATTTTTATGAGATGGATTCCCAGACGACTCTTTATCTTTATCATAAATTTAAGTAAATAAAGATGTTTGAATTCTTTCAAACCTTGTACACTCTCATTGCTTCGGACGGGTTCTTCAATACTGCCTTTTGGGCAATTGCCAATGTGATTCAACTAGGACGTGGTCAACAAAATATTTCATTACATTCCTCAATTACTAATTACAAGTTCATTGATTTTCTTTGAATACCTAAAGAGCTCAAAATGTTGAGGATTTATAAGGTCCTCGGACAGGTCTGTGTAACCATATGCTTTAGCTTGTAAATTTAGGAAATATCAATCAATCTTTATTATGCAGAACGAAAAGGAATCAAATGCTTGTATAAATGCTCGTCAGACAACACTGTATGATACTTACTAAATTAAAATTAAACGATATCGATATAACAACCGTTTCTCAGTTGTAAAGTCTTCAACTATATGCAGTAAAGAAGACAAAAGAAATATTTCTCCAAAAGCAGGCAGAACCGAACAGATTCTAGTAGTTGCAGTAGTTCCTTAGTGTATCGATTGATTGGTAGATGGATATAATTTTATTGTCGAACTTTTTTCTAGCTGACATGGCAAAAAGAGTGGATATGACTGCTGTCATATCCCTCGTTAAAAACCATGAAAAAGGTTACAATATTTATAGAATATAAAAACATCATCACAGATGAAAGTCAAAACGTTACATATGCAAATAAATTAGAAAAATACAAAAAAGGAAACAAAACAAAAATGGCGATCTTAGGGCACCATCCATCCCGTGTCATGATACATAAATACGAACAATGGTTTATTAAACGAACAAATAAATAAATAAATTAGATGATAGATAAAATAGGTCTACCAAGAAGGCAGGGCCGTAGCTACTAAGGAGCTAGGGTGAGCTGAGCTTCAGTTTGAGTAATGAGAGAATCCACCCTTAAAATCGGCATAAAGAAAGTAGACCAGAGAGTGTTTTCGTCCATATGTCCCACATGATTAAAGTGGTGCAATTGTCTCATGAATTTCAATCATGTGGGACATATGAACGAAAACACTGTCTGATCCAATTTTTCTATGTCAATTTTAAGGGTGTCCTAAGACCTTCCAAATACACCACAACAAGATAGATTTACTCATTACTTGAGTGATTATGTGGCTTTGAAAGTCGTTGAATTTTTTATTTTAATACTTTTGAGCTAACCCCTAAATCGTCTCGGATCAAGTTACGCCCATGTAAATCTTGATCAGGGATCAAAAACCTTTTGTTTTTTGGTTGGTGCCCCAAGCTTTTCGACACTTTTGTATTTAGGACAACCCCTATTCCTAAGGGAGTAGCGAATTTGTAGAGAATTGAATGGAGAATAGACACTACAAGCAAAGTGTTTCAAAGTGAATCGTCCAGCCTGTGAACTTTACTCCTAAATGCAAGAGATGTCAGCATTGGATCTACGTGAGCTACAGCAAGATTAAATAACCGGCAGGCGAAGTTTAACGGAGAGAATTGTGAACAGTCGTAGTAGTTGCCGGATATCCGAATCATGGAGAATTTACCTAGTATTCTCGAACCATCGTTCGGAACAATCTTATTGCGGAGGAAATTTGAATTCAATTTACCAGTAAGAATATCATGAACGAAGAAGACTGCTGCTTTGGTGCGGCGTCGTAGAAGCGATGTAAGGTTGAGTTCGGTACATCTATCTGCATATAGGCTAGTCAAAACTAGCAAAATTAGGACAAAAGGAAATAATACGGGATTCGATAGGGCTGAGGGGTGTCTACCATAGCCCGAAAGTCTTTATACACATGCGATAATTAAAAACTGCACTTTTTACAGAATAGCCAGTTTCATTGTTTACAGAACAGGTTTTGTATGTGAATTTCGTCAAACATGCTTAATGTTTGAAATGAAAGAATGTGCATTTTTAAAATAGCGCATGTGTAGTAAAAAATGTACACTTTGTGCGAAATCTATCAATCATATTGGGTTGCTATGAAAGACAAAGTTGTTCTTTGTTGAGTGAGGGTGGTGGGGTGATCAAAATTATGGCCGCCGTTGATGGTGGCACCACCAGCGCGTTTTTACCAGGATACAAAGAGTTCCCACACCATTGCTGTACTCGACACTAATGTTGTTCGCAGAGTTTATTTTCGGGAACTTTGTTCTTAAATTGAATTTCGGGAATTTTCAGAAATTTTCTGTAATATTATGGGATTTTCACAAATTTAAATTCCCGAAAATAGGCCCTGGTTGCTCGAGAGCCAATTTCGATGGAGGTAGAGTGTCCAAGTCCATAACTTTGTTGAGCGCTCTACTAGCATTTACCTAGGTGTTAATCCAAATCTCTGGGAAGCTAAAGGCTGTCCACAGGGTGAGATTTTCGCATGATGTGAATATTCTAATCAAGACCGATCTAGTGTTATTCAGTAGAAGGAGCTTGGGATCGGATTCGGTCACTGTCGGTTACGTCAATGATTAAACTTAGACCCCTTTAGCGGCTTCCGGACTACAAAGGAACTTTTTTGTGAGGTTGTATGAGGATGTAGGAGGTCATTCTGAGGTTGTATGAGGCTGTGATAAGACAATAAGGCTCTTTGACGCAGTCTTCGGGTAGACCAGCAGGCTGGCCACTTCGCCATTTTTGCTTACTCAGAGTTTTCACAAAGAGTGTTCTGTTCAGGGCCGATCACTGTCGTCATCTCGTCCGTTAGCATGCCAAAGATCGGGTCGGAGATCATCCTGACAATTAAGATCCCACATGACTCTTTGCTCTCATTACGGCTGTGATTAGGCCCATGCTCATTCACGGTTGTCTGAGTGCCAAGTGAGATTCAGAGGCTTGTTTGCATTTGCAATACTGGCGATATGAAGACCACGACCACCTCAGCTATTGAAGCGCTGCTAGCCTCGCCGCCCCTGGATATAGTAATCAGGGCTAGAACTTTTGCTACCGCTGACAAGCTGGCGCAAAGAGTCATGTGGATCTTAATTGTCAGGATGATCTTCGACCCGATCTTTGGCATGCTAATGGACTAGTTGAAAACAGTGATCGGCTTAAACAGACCACTCACTCTGTGTAAGAACGCTGAGTAAGCAAAAATGGCGAGATGGCCTGCTTGCTGGTCTACCCGATGACTGCGTCGTATTTGCCTTATTGCCAAATCACAGCCTCATACAACCGCAGAATGACCTTCGCTAATCACAGCCTCATACAACCACAGAATAACCTTCGCTAATCACAGCATCATACAACCACAGAATGACCTTTGTCCCAGTTCGTTACGAAAAAGTTCCTGCATAGGTCGAAAGCCGCTAAGGGGGTCTAAGCTTAATCATTGACGTGAGTAATTCAGTTAAGTTCCGAATCAAGACCCAATTGATGCTCGGCACGCGACTTTTGTTCTTCTATTCTAAAGCGTTGCTTTGAGTGAGACAGATATAGTTGGTCTCTTTCTAACGTTCTTCACAAACGTTGATCTACGTCAAATTATCTGCCAGAAAAACTACACCTCAAGATGGAAAAAGAAGTTGGTCTGACGAGAATTTGGTTAATCCACAACCGTAAGGGAAAGGTTAAGGGGGTATGATCTATTCATTTAAACTATCACCAACCAAACTGTCAACAACGAAACCAAGAAAGATTCTCATAGAATTTAAAAAAAAACACATTGGCTGAAGCTCAAATTCCTTGTGGTACCTTCGGTTCTGTCTACGACTGAATCTACGATAAATCAAAAACTAAAATATATTCATAATCTGAGCAAGCAAACTCATGCAAAATAGGGAAAATTTCCATTTTTAACCACAATCTCAAGCAAAAAAATTTTCCGCCTAAGCTTTTCTTATAAACGATGAAACCATTTCAACATAATAATCCTTGCAATAAACGAATATTTTATATTAAAAAGGTAAGCGACGAGTAGCATTATTAATTCGAACCTTCTTTTCATTCCACAGGTCGTCGGCAAAGAAAATAACACCCTCATATTTGAAATACAAAACACAAAAATCACATCATCTAACGTCGTTCAACAAAATTCCCTGTACGTTTGCATAGCCGGCGATTTAGAAAAACAAGCAACATTTTCCTACTATCTGAATGAGACATTTCGGTATGTGACATACAACATTTTCTTAATGAACCCAACAACCAAATTTCTATTTTTATTGTGAGCTTACTGCGAAATTTTTCTTGTTTTATATTTTCTTTGCGAAATATAAATAGCGCCGATCATTGGCGGTTACATACGTCGGGAGAATTGCTCGTCGATAAGAAAACTTAGCTGATGATTTTAGTGAAGCAATGGGATATTATAATAGGAACGAAGGTATTAGGGAAAATTGAAGGGTCTTGTCGTTGTGGAAGAGGCAGAAAGTCTTCGTGCACGTTCAGAGATGGGAGATAACAGTCTGCCAAAAAGGATCTTGTCTACAGAAGTTCCGGGTATTCAGCCTTGGGGTATACAAAGGAGGAGTTCAGTAGATGCAATCAAATAAGATCTAGGGCTTCCATTAGACAATCTCTTTGGCATGTGAGGTGAAATGATGATGAAATAGAATTCAGTCGTTCTGTACAAAATTCACATATCGAAGAATGTAATGTTTTCCCGTGATTAACATTTTCCTAAAATTGTAAAAAAAACTTTTGACAAAATGTTTAATCTTATCAATGCTATGCGCACGATAAACGACTCCGTTGATTAGACACTAATATTTGTGCTGCATCAAATATCGCATCTCCGAATATCAGGAGAAAATTGTCTGAACTACACTCAATCAATTATCGAAATGTTTTGGAAATTCCGAGAGTACGATACGATCTTCCAAACATATACTTGAATTCCCGTTACCTTCATGACTTATGTCGCTTTTGCCTAATTGGAAGGAAACTTACACTGAGGAAAATATCCACAAGCAACGACGCCACGTAGGAATTGTTTATAATATACGCCTTCGACATATTAAATACGCGGTGCATGTATTATCAACCTTATTCAAGTATTGTGTAGTATGCCATACGTAACGAACGCATAATGAGCTCATATAATACGTGCACGGCGTTCATAATTCGTGCACTGTGGATAAAATAAGTCGGCGGCGTATTTTATAAACACAATTCGCTTGTAGATATTTTCCTCAGTGTAGTGTCCAACTTTTTACGTTGGTGCACATTGGAACGAGTGCTTACATTTTTCGAAAATTCACAAGAAAATGGCCTCCCATAACGACACTAGAAGATGCTGAACCGATAGGGACATTTGAGCCGCGAAGAACAAGGCACAGGTTAAACTATCAGGACTCGTTGAAGTGTGACTGTGACTACAATCAATTAATCAAATCTTGAACACACGGCTCTCAAAAATTCAATTGATACGACAATGTAAGGACAAATACGTTGTTGCTCTGTAACTGTGAGATTAAAATATGAATCTGTGATTTCCCGTAAATCAAATCGATAGCGACGTTAAATGAAATTATGAGCCTGGGGGTGGTCTTTTGTTCCTATGCCATTTTTATTTCGCCAATGAAAAAATATGTGGAATTTCGCAGTGAACTCACAAGGTTTATAAATATTTTTTTTCGTTTGTTTGCAGTTACATTTCAGGTCATTTGCTCACATCGTTTGACCTATTTGAGGAGAAACTTGTGCGTACACAATGCCAAAATTTATTGCAAGTTGCCAGACGATTATTGAGCAAAATTGGTAAGTATGGAGGGTTCACATATAAAAGGAAAACGGATGAAAACTGTTTCAGAATTTTTTTTTTCATAATAAAAAATGCCATAAATTACCATGCATGTTGTTACGTAGTAAATTTTGGACGTATTTATGTGATGTTTCAAAATTTGAAATTTAATGTGTTCTTTTATGCGAAATCGAAGGCTTCCAACTTTATAACATATTTATGGTCGTATATTCTCGCGCTTTAAAGAGAAAATCGGATACTGTGAACAATAAACGCAACAAAATATATTGAGGGAAATATTAGAATTTTGGAGACCCGAATATAACACATGAAGAACTTTTATGAATTACTATTTAGAGCAATTTATTTTAAACTCATAGAAACATTCGAGCTTAAACTGGAAAACGGTCCTCGATGAAAATTAGCACGAGATCTTAAGACGAATTCATATATTCATATATGGTTGGAACGGGTCGGGTTCGGTTTGACCCGATGGCGATTTCCAAAGTCAAGTTAAGGAGTAAACAAGATAGAGAGCGTCTCCCTGCATCAGTCATTCTCTAACAGCAAACAGATCTGACATGTCGCTTTGCACCTTGACACGACATCTAGTGCCATCCAACACGAATATACTTTGTTTCAAAGCCCAGCTCCTTCATCGCCGCATACAATTCCATACGTTTTGTCTCAAGTCGATGAAAAGATGGTACGTCCGGACCTGAAACTCTGTCCTTTTGCAGAATCAGATGAAGTGTGAATATTTGGTCAGTTGTTGAGCGATCTCGTCTGAATCCGCCTTGATAGTCCCCAATGATTCTTCCGTGTTCCATATTCGTTTTACTAAATCATACATTACCTAAGACATTCCTCACCACCCATCTTCAGCAGTTCTTCTGGCATTAGCATTTGTAATTTTTTTCAACTTCCGGAGTCTTTTTCCTGATAGATAATTGGATGTAGAGCTACGTTTGTGATGAACGTTTGTCAAAAAAAAATTGTGTCCAGATGCCCGGAACGCGACTTTTGTTCTTTATGCTAAAGCGTTGGTTAGAAAGATACCAACTAGATCTGTCACTTTGTAACCAACGCTTTAGCATAGAAGAACGAAAGTCGCGTGCCGGGCATCTAGACACAACTTTTTTGAAAAACGTTCTTACAAACGTTGCTCTGCATCCAATTATCCACTAGGAAAAAGACTCCAGAAGTTGAAAAAAAGAAGTTGGTCTCAAATGAAAAATGCTATTCTGCCATATTATCCGGACCGGAACCTGAAGAAGCGTCCTATCTTCGTGCTCTCTCTTCTTGCGCCCGCCGGAGCAAAAGTTTTTCCTCCTTCCTCAGTTGTGCAGCCATTTTCTGTTCTCTCGTTCTTGCAGTTTTCTTTCTTCATCGCGCAGCGTTTTTACGTTCTGTAACATCAGCATTCTCCACATCAAACCAGGTATTAAAGTCATTAGGGCTCTGATATCCTAAAGTGTTGGTCGCTTCTTGTTTGATTACTTCACTCACCGATTGCCAGTCGAAAGGAGTATCATCTGGTTGAGCTTGTTGTAGTTGTTGAAGCTTTGTGCTAATGTTTTCAGCATAGGTCACTGCTATTTGTGGATCTCTTAGTTTGTCTACTGCAAAACGCCTCACAGCTTCTCGTCGGCTATTATGAAACCGGGTAAGATCTGATCGCAGTGTTGACACCACAAGATAGTGATCAGAGTCGACATTTGCTCTCCAACATGTTTTGACGTTAATTACATCAGTGAGGTGTCATCCGTTAATCAATAGGTGGTCAATTTGATTAGGTGACAAGTTGTCATTGGGGTGCTTCCTAGATGTCTGCTTTTATATTGCTGGAAAGTACTTTTCACTACAAGGTTTCTTTCAGCCGCGAAATAAATCATGCGCTGTCCGTTTTCATTTGTTTCATCATGCAGACTGTATCTTCCAATTGTTGGTCTGAACACTTCCTCTTTACCCACTTTGGCGTTGAAATCTCCCCTGCGCCACATCAAAAAGAGAACCAACCAAGAAACTATTCTTCAAGAAATATTGAAATTATTTTCTTTAAAATGTAATTCTCACCAACTTTGCCTTAAGATATCTGTCATCCCTCCCAATTCAAGAAGTTGCTTTATCCCGGGATTTGATAATTTTTCCCTAAAACCCTAAGACACGGGTTCCCTAAAATTTTATTCGCAACTTTCTAGCTGCCATAGATCCAGAGATATGACTAGCCTCTCCTAATTCTAGAAGTGACTGAATCCCAAGAATTTGGACATTTTTCGGGAAAGCCCTGAGACGCATGCTCGTTATAATTTTATTCTCTACAACTTTGTTTTTGGAAGCAACTTTCTAACTACCAAAGTTCTAAAGATATGAGTCGTTCCTCCTGATTCTAGAAGTGACTGAATCCCAAGGAATGGCATATTTTTCGGGGAAACCCTAAAAAACGTGTTCTCTACACTGAAAATTCTTGGATTTTCACGTTAGTTGTATGCTGCACATAATAGTGATATGTTGCATATATGCAGCGTACGAAATGCTGCATGTGGGTATACACAACTTGCAAGTAATACATAGAGCATATCACTATATATGTTCAGAATACAACTAACGTGAAAATACAAGAATTTTCAGTGTAAAATTTTATTCTCTAAAACTTTGCCTTCGGAGGCAACTTACTAACTTTCATAGTACTAGAGATATATGTCATCCCGCCCAATTCTAGAAATGGTCATATTCCAGGATTGTGCCATTTTTCCCTAAAACCTTGAAACACGTGTTCCCTACAATTTTATTCTCTACAACTTTTCCTCTGACAGTAAATCTCCATATTGCATAGTTGAGCAAATATAGACGAAAAAAACCATCTGCTTTCGTATATGCTCAAAAGACTCAATTTCCTCCATTCCATTGGCCCCAGACCACTGATCCGATTTCCACAAAAAATATGTTCCCAGTTTTTTGAGAATGCTTTCATTTGACACCAAAATGAACAATTTCCGTAACACACCTATTGCGATATTTGCGAAACAGTTTCACCGGCGCTCGAAAAACCATGTTTTTGGTCACTTTTTCGACCACATTTCCGGAACTACTTGACCGATTTTGCTTATCTTTGAACTTGAAACCTGGCCTACGCGGATGACTTGATTCTGTTGGCAGATAGTACCACGGAGTTGCAGGGTGGGATTGACTGCCTAAATTCTGCATGTGAGGAGTATGGGATGAAGATAAGTGTAGGGAAAACTAAGGTTATGCATGTCGGCAAAGCTCGGAAGGGGATAGCTTGCAATTTAAATGGGGAGGAGCTGGAGCAGGTTTCTGAATTCAAGTACTTAGGAACCATTTTTTCAGAGCATGGCAAGTTAGTTAGGGAATTTGAGGAAAGGAGGAAAATGGGAAACGCGGTGGCCAGTCAGTTGAGGTCGCACGTGTTCAACAAAAGGGAATTAAGTAGCGAAACAAAGTTAGCTATTCACAGGTCAATATTCCGGCCGACGATTCTGTATGGTAGTGAGAGTTGGGTTGACTGCGGATATCTCGTGCATGACTTGGAGGTTTCTGATATGAGGGTTTCTTAGGAATATAGCGAAGGTTAATAGGAGGGAGCAGTGGGATAATCATATAAGGAACGGCGACATTAGGGAAAATTTAGGGATTTCGTCAGTGAAAGAGGCGGCAAGGGCCAGTCGTCTGCGCTGGTTCGGGCACGTTCAAAGGATGGGTAATAACAGGCTACCGAAAAGGATCTTGGATGCACAAGTCCCGGGTGTTAGGCCAAGGGGTAGACCAAGGAGAAGGTTTATCGATTCAATTAAATCAGATTTAGAAGTAAGGGGACTTTCTCTGGGCGAACAAACCATCTCCTTGGCGGGCGATAGGAGGGCATGGAGGACGATAGTTCACCAATCTGGGGTTGCGGCAGAAAGACCTCACACCGGAAGGTACTAACGGTCTATAAAGTTTGATGATGATGATGATGAACTTGAAACATGATACACGTTCGAACATATGTACCTTTCATGATTTTTTATATTTGTCAGTTTGGGTCGGACCTTGATAAGTCCATGAAACACAGATCTAGCGATCCTTTGTTTTGTTACCCGACCATTATGTAAATCTCGGAAAACTCCCAGTCCCAGTTATGAACATATTCAGAGCGGCAGGTCCCATGTTGGTCACTGTCCTGAGCCTCAATGAGGAAAACTTTGGAAATTCACATATAACATGAACTTCCGTCTCCTCACGAGGCCGCAGGTGCAGTTATGATCATTAGAGAGTCCCATTTTAGTCAGATGCTTGCTCAATCCACAGTGCCCAGTGATCGCACCCGCCACCCCCTTGATGCGTCCCCTGTCCATGTTTAGCAATTCTCTAGCCCATTTCCCATTGGGCGCCAGTAAGAAACGCTTCATGTGCGTTCCTCTATCATAGGCACTCGCATAGTTATTGAATTCCTACCTCACCCAACCCTTAACCGCTTTCACACACGCCGAGTGTGGTATGGGTATAAGAGGCTCTGGCCCGCAACTTGGTGTTGCCAAGCCTTTCCTCGCAAGTTCATCTGCTCTCTTGTTATCCTCCACGCCAGACTGTCCGAGCACCAGCGTTACATGATTTCTCAATCCCGTACGGTTTAGGGTTTCCTTCAACTCTTTTATTAGCTTGGATATCACGACTGGCGACATGAGCGCTTTAATCATCGCCTCTGCAGACTATAACATTCTCCATTCTCCCTACATGTCTCTTCCGAGACTGCCTTCCCTTTCCCATATGTACCTTTCATGGAAAAAAAGTTTAGAGTGATCGGTTTAGGAGAAAATGAAGGGACGGTCATTTTTTTCGCTGCTTCGTCATCTCTAGATATTATTAAATGCATTCCTCTCACTCCCGCCTCGATCTACGCCATGCTACAATAAAACGCCTTGCAGTAAACGTATAGGACCTTTGTACTTCGTACAGGTCCAATAAATTAGGCGACTTCAATGTTATTGTTTCTCTTATTGTCGGAAGTTAGGCCAAACATGTTCAGATGAACTTCATGCACACATGTTTAAGCAGTCACCCAGAGAAAGAACAACATCAGAGCTGACGAAGTATTTGAATCTACCCTTACATTGTTCAATTCTAAAGTTGATCCGGTTGAGTACTGGAAATCACAGACGACTGAGCTTGATGGCTAGCGTCATTTCGGCTGCACAATCGTTTTCAGTCAGTGTCATTTTTTTAACAAATGAACTTATGAAGCGTTTAAGCCTTCGCATCTCAATGATTCATTGCTGTGCCCTATACAGCCATGAAAACGGTTTGCTTCAAGTCACACCTAAAATTTGATTTTAGGTTCAGGTTCAAGTCAAACCCGATATCCAAAATTCAGGTTCAGGTTGAACCCGATCCGTCCCCTACGACCAACCAACAGCAATGTTGCACAATCTTATGATTCTTATCATTATACCAACGTTCAAAATAATTTTTTTCTCAGTTTTTGCGGTTTTCCAGAAAGCATTTCCTCCCTCCCTTAGTCTGTTTTCGAAGACCCCCCCCTGCCCTTAACAACAGACGTTATTTATGGATAGCCCCTTTCAAAGGTTGTGATAGTTGAGACGACGCTGCACCTTTACGTTTAATGTTGAAATACCTAAAGTCGTCGGGTCGATCTCCTTTTCCCACCCTATCAAAATTGAAACCTGATCCGAAACGAACCCTATCTAAGATTAAAATCTAAAACCCGACCGAAACACACCCCGAATCAAAATAAATAATCGAATCAGACCCGAACCGACACCGAACTTGATTTAAAAAGATTTCATGTGACCCGACATTCGACATTCGATAAAATTGATTCAAGTTTTCAATCAACAAAAATGTTTTGCAAAACTTGATTTGAGATCCACTACGCGACGAATTCACATTAACAATAGGTAACGATTACCTTATAGTCACGCAATTAGTACATGAAATATATAAAAAACATTTATACGTACTTTAAAAATTCTCCTAACGTTTTCAAAACCGAAGGTTTCATCCTCAGGGAGGTCGTTATACTGAACTATCGAAAAATGCAATCGACGCTACGATTGTCGTCATATGTGCGAGTACATCTATTCACATCTATTATCAAATGGTTAATAATTAAAACCGGTTTTTTTGCTTCTTAACAAATTAAATTAAACAGATCACTGGTAATTTCGGGTGGTTTTATGTTCTTAACTTTGTCTCTGAATTTGTGCATGTAGACAGATTCATACGCGTCTAAATTTCTTTCACGAATCAAATTTTTTTATCAATTTGAACTTTTCTTTGTTCAGTTCATGTCTGATGTTTTCAAGACATTCGAGTTCGGGTCGGGTTTTTAGTCGAGTTTCGGGCGGCCAGTTTTGAGGGTTTGAGCTGAATTCCAGATTCATTCACTCGAGCTGGGCGTTTTTTATATAGGCCTGAGTGTCTGAAAGAAGTCGCTCGTCGTTAAAAATCGTAAAGATCTTAAGGATTTATGGTCCTTGACGGAGTGTTATTGTTATAATGTTCGTTGAAAATGTTTGTTCCCTTTGCAGGCCCGGAACCAAGAATCAGCACACCCATATACTTCTTTAATAAGAAATTTAAGGTTATCATACCACATGAAGATATTCTTCAAGGCAGTAACATCCTCGAAGATGCAAATTTCAACATTACAGATGGTTTACTCCACTAATCCTGAAATCAAGGTATCGCTATCCCTAGACAGATATGCGACAATTAAGCAAGCTGAAACATGCGCTATAAGTGAAGCATGCAAAATCCTTACGATAAGCAAGACAGACCCGAGGGAAAGTTATATACATTCACTCGGACAGTCAGCCTAGTCTTAAAGCAATGAGAGGGCACTGCCTCACGTCTAATATATCGGCAGAATGCTATCAAATGCTAGACTGAGTATCAATGGACAATAAGGTGAACATGATCTGGGTACCAGGACATTGCGGCATTGAAGGAAAGGAGGCAGCTGATCAACTCGCTAAATTAGGCAGCAAAACCCTTTTTTACGGGCCAAATCCCTCTTTAGGGCTGTCTTAAATCACTCAAAGAAATTTGATAAGAGAAGTCTTCAAGAATCAACATGATCTTCTCTGGAGAAACTTGCCGAATTGCAAGCACAGCAGAACCATTATTGATGGCCGTAGTAAATGGAATGTCATCACAGGACACTGGACACCTGCACAAAATGGGCATCACTGACGTAGACACGTGTGAAAGATGTCAAGAAGAAGTCGAAACTCCACTACATCCTATGACATCCTGCCCGTCTGTAGCGAGACTGAGAACTAAGTACATCAACATGCAGGCGGTAACAGTTGGAGACTTAAAAAACATCAAAATCAGCAAGATGCTAAATTTTTTTAAAGAATTGTAATTATTTGGTTGCAAAAGAGGCCCGGCCATGAGGCTTAGTTGCAAGCAAGGTACATCTGTGCAAGATGCACGCATGTCTAGCCTGCTAGTCCGTTGATCGTACGAACAGTTATGGAAATTCGATACATTGCAAGCAAGATTTAGTTCTCATCTGAAGTGGCTTAAGAAAACTGTAAAATTTGACGGATTTCTCCAGAGTAATAACTATTCTGAAGTTTCTAAAATGTTCACCTGTCCTCAGCTATTTGCACCTGATTCTATCGAATCTAATTACTAATTCTAAAGTGAACATTAGTGTAAACTATAAATATTTTGTAATTTCCACCTCAAGCACAAAAATTTCCACAAAATTCACTGAAAATATTATATTTTATACGAACTTTTTGAAAAACGAATCTTCAAGCATACGGTTCAATACTTCTCGGCCTTGCATTACCAGCAGGTCGTAAGCATCAAGAGATGATTCTGTTGACAACGGCTCCGGACATGGTGGTGGTGTATGTGCCTCCGCGTCTAAAATGTGTGAACCTGTTAACATGTAACTTTAGGAAAGTTTTCTAACCCATGACATCTACGGATGCTGTCCGTATTAGATTGTTCAGTTCATTGGCCTCTGAGTTAGTCAAAAATGTTGTTGGTTCTGGATTACAGCTATTTAAATCATCGGAAATACGTGCCTTCACATTCCTTTCATTCGATCCTGTCGATGTCGATCGCCGTCGTTTTCTTTTCGTTGTTATGATAGTCCATTCTAAGGCAAACAAACTGTTAATGTGAACATTAAAAAAATAACCTTTTGCTACTTGACATTTCCTCGTTTAGCGATTCTACTAATTGTGAATCTGTTTCTAAAGATATACTAGGATTTGAAGAATTTTGAATGAAAGTATCATTTAATCGTCGTTTTTTTCCACAATGTTCTTGTGACGCTTCGTTTTTCAATCGCCTTTTTTTGGAGTAACCGTCAGACATTATAATAATTTTTATTTTCTTTCAATTTAGTTCGTTATTTTGGGAACAAATAGATTTTTCTTACATTCAATAATTAAAAATCGAGTACTAGATCAGAGCGAATTAAAATGTCACAAAAAACTAACTTTCAATGAACGCCCCTCTCAGAGCAAATATAAGCAGAGTGAGCAGATGTTTTATTGACTTGTTTATCCTTGGTTTGCACTTAAAAAAACTAAACGGTGGAGGGCGCCGTTTGCAAGATTGATTGGTTGAAATTTTTCACGTGATTTTTTCAACCAATCAACATTCTAAACGGACTAAAAACTCTCAAAGGATTACCTTTTTCAAGTGCAAATCAAGCCTAAAAATAGGTGTACGCTTACATCTGGGAAACGGTTCTAAGGGTAGGAGTGTGAAACTTATGAACACAACACTGCCGTGTCAATCATAAACACCGTGTCTAAAAAAATGTTTTTTTAAGTTTTTGAGTATACGATCTCCTAAAATTTTGTTTATGAATAATAATAATATTCAATAAAAATTGCGATAAATACATTATGGAGAATTTTGGTCATTTTCTTAAAAAAGGTGTAAGCCAAGTTTAGTTCAAGCATCGAACTCACTCATTTTAAATGAAATTAAATAACGAAAAAATTAATTTGTTTTCTACGTTTTGGAAAAATAGAAAGTGTTTAGTAAGGGGCCGTTCATAAATTACGTATCGCAAAATTTGGCTCCCCCCTGTCTCGCTGGTGTTACGCAAGCTCTAACCCCTCCCCGATTTGTGACGTAACGTGAAAATTATTTGGAAAATGTCTAAAATCGCAAAAACTACACAAAATGCTAACACGAACGCTAAAAATGAAAAATAGCGTTGTTAACGCAATTCGCTCACCGAAACGAACATGAATGAAATTGAAAACTTCAACTATTCTGAGTGCACTTCACACACCGACTGAACCGAGATAAAGTTTTATGAAACTGCTCCCCAAAAAGCAAGCGTATTCCGAAAAGAAATACTCAAATAGAGTTCAAGACAGGTTTCATTTGATTCTAATCAGATCCTTCTCCATGTATCTTTTTAATTTTTCGATTTTTTCAGGTTTTCCCCACTGGAAAGCTTCTACTGTTTGAGAAACTTGGAAAACAAATTTTTTTGGAATTTTTCAAAAGGGATCTTAAGATTGCGAAATCGCAGAGTGTGCTTTTTTGGCCGACGTTTTGGTGACGTTGGAAAGGTATTGGTAGTGGCTGTCCAGGAAAAAAATCTTATGGGTGGGGTCAGGTCTCTTTCGAAAAATTGTAGAATTTTTTTTTTTCCAAGTTTCTCAAATAGTAAAAAATCAGCCCTACGGGTGAAAAATATCGGAAACTCTCGTATAAATACAAGCGGACGGATCTGAATGGAATCAACTGAAACGTGTTTTGAACTCTGTTTGAGTCCCTCTTTTCAAAATACGCTTGTTTTTGCGGGAGCACTGTAGATAAAACTTTATCACGGCTCAGTCGTGGTATGACTTCTCAAGAAAGCGAGAAAATTTTAAATTATTTTACCATTAGTAATGGTTGAACACTTTTTGATAAAACATCTTTCTATTCACTCTTTCACATTTGGACAAGTTTTTCTGGCGTAGCGGGCTTTTGTCCTTTGTGTCCAGATGGAAAATGAAACACTTAGAAGAGTTCGGTAAATCTGACTATTGTCAAACAGCTTCCGAGGTATTGTAAACATTTTCAAAAATTTCGCGTGACGTAACACTGTACCTCAAACCCCCCCCTCCCTGTCATATTCTGTCACGCTAGGCACGACCCCCCCCCCCCCCCCTCAAGCGTTACGTAATTTATGAACGGCCCCTAAAGAAATATAGACTAAGAGAAAACATAATCAGGAGCTTGTCTCAATTAATAGACAGTTTGAGACTGTTGAGACTAATGAGTATGCTATATATGAGATTGTTTAAGACTGTTCAGCATGCTCATTTTGAGACCAATTGAGACTGTTGAGTATACTTATTTTGAGACTATTTGAGACTGTTGAGTATACTCATTTTGAGACTGTTGAGTATACTTATTTTGAGACTATTTGAAACCGTTGAGTATACTCAAGTCTCAAAGTATGCTCAATTTGATGCTATTTGAGATTATTGAAAATGCTCATTTTAAATTACAGTTCGAGACGTTTTTTTGTCGTCAATTATACTGAAACTTTTCTATTTTGTTCGTATTTTATTTATTTAGCGTATGGTAATTTTACATTTCTAGTTCAGAGTCAAAATTAAAGTCAAGTCAAGAGTAAAACAAAGTACACATTCCACATAAAAATTAAGTTAATTGAAAATTAAAATGACTAGAAATTCACTACTACTTCTAGTAAAATGTTTATGATCATAATTTCGGTTGATGGCTTCGCTATATGTATAGCAATCCGTTTGGTAAAAAATATAAACAAACGAACACATTGCATTCCAGACGGTCGTTCTTGGTACCCATTAAAACTTGTACTTCCGGTGCGGTTCGGCTTACCAGGCCGTCCCACTGTATTCATTCTCGGTAAAAACAATTCAACACAGCCTCGGACGGGTGTTGGATACGGGGTACGACCAACGCTCGACTTGCTAGGTACCCCATCGTTGACGATCAGGCAATGCAAAATGGTTGATGGTTTGTTTATTGGAAGTCTAAACGTTAATGGGGGTTTTTGGGATCGCAGAGAGGAATTAGTTGATCTGGCTAAGGACTACGGTATAGGCATATTGGCGTTGAGTGACGTTAGGACGAAGGGACAGACGGAAGAACACGTGGGCGGGTATAAGGTGTTTTTGTCCGGAGTTCAGTCTGGTAGGGCAAACTGGGGGGTTGGAATCGCTATCAGGAAGGGATTGATCAAATTTGTCCTAAATGTTCGTTTCGTAAATGAAAGGCTGATGTGGGTCTCTGTAAAGTTAGCGGGTGGAATTTATCGCTTGGTTAGCGTATATAGCCCTTGCAATGGTAGTGATGCTACTGACTTGGACACTTTTTACGAACAACTAGGGGACGTAGTTAGCAAAAAGGGAAATGAATCATTGATTTTGCTGGGGGATTTCAATGCAAGAATAGGAAACTTTAAAAGCAACTCAGGGTATGGGAAGGTAGTGGGTAGATTTGGGGAAGGAACACTGAATTCAAATGGTAAACGGTTGTTGGATTTTTGTGATTTCAATGGGTTAGCAATAACCAACTCTTTCTATAGGCACAAGTGGGTCCATCGGTATACGTACGTCAATGAGGGTTTGGGTCACAAATCCGTTATTGATTACATGGTTATAGAGCAGGACAGGAGACAGGTAGTCAGGGACACACGTGTTTTCAGGGGTTTCACTTTCGGTTCTGACCACTACTTTTTGGGTACCCATCTGTCGGTTGGTAAACTCTGTCAGACTAAAAGGAAGAAGGTGGTAAGTCGCAAATTTCGTGTGGGCAAATTTAGGGAAGAGGCAGTAAGGTCTCGTTTTATGGCAAAATTCGCCGAAGGGTTTGAGGGGCTTCCAGCTGACTGCGGGGACATTGAGGCTGAGTGGGCGAATTTTAAGAAATTTGTCTTGGATCTGGCTGAGGAATGTCTGGGCAGTGTCGCTAGCGGGGGTCGAAACAAAAAGACGGGTTGGTGGAACGCCGATATCAGGGGGGCTGTATTGGAGAAAAGGAAACTATACTTGATTTGGTTACAGGACAGGACGGTGGCGAAGTGGGAGTCTTATAAGGCTTGTAGGCAACTGGTTAAGGATCTAGTCAGGGAAGCGAAGGACCGGGAGGGGAAAAAGTTTGGGGAGGATTTGGAAAGGGCAGGTCAAGGCAGGGGTAAGAAATTTTGGTCGATGATTAAGGGCATTAGGCGCGGTGGTGTGAAAGAGGGATGTAGTAGTATTTTAGATAAAGGCGGCGAGTTAATTACAGATAGGGGTGAAGTCTTGAAGACTTGGCGGCATTACTTTAAGGATTTATTTACATCTGTCAATCAGGTAGAAGAAAATGGGAGGGAGGCAGGTCCTAGCTCGGAGGTGGAGGAGGAAATTACACTGGATGAGGTGTCCCGAAAGGTCGGCAGATTAAGGGAAGGAAAATCCGCAGGGGTGGATGAAATTAGGACGGAATTTATTAAGTATAGCGGATCAGGTGGGATCCAATGGCTTTGTAGGATTTTCAATTTGGCCATGAGGTCTTCAACAGTACCTGCTGACTGGAGCTTCGGTGTTATTGCTCCAATTTATAAGAAGGGCAACCGTAAGGTTTGCAGTAACTACAGGGGGATATCGCTCTTGAGCGTGGTAGGTAAGGTGTACACGGGTGTACTTGTTGACCGGGTTAGGAACATAGTGGAAGGTGTACTGGATGAGATTCAGGGTGGTTTCAGGCCTCTGAGGGGATGTCAGGATCAGATTTTCTGCCTCAGACAGACTATCGAAAAGCTTTATGAAAAGAACAGGGACTTATACTTATGCTTCATCGACTTGGAGAAGGCATTCGACCGGGTACCAAGGCAGAAGCTATTCGGGATTCTTAGCGAGTACGGTATCAATGGGGGTTTACTGCGTGCCATTAAGAGTATTTACTCAGAAAGCAGGGCCGCGGTGAGAATAGATGGCGAAATTAGCGAGTCTTTCGAGGTTAAAGAGGGCGTTCGTCAGGGTTGTTGTCTTTCCCCGCTTCTGTTCATAATTTTCATGGACAAAATCATCAAGCAGGCAAACTTGCAGGAAAATGTCGAGGTGGGTGAGGTAATAATGAAAATCCTGGCCTACGCGGATGACTTGATTCTGTTGGCAGATAGTACCACGGAGTTGCAGGGTGGGATTGACTGCCTAAATGCTGCATGTGAGGAGTATGGGATGAAGATAAGTGTAGGGAAAACTAAGGTTATGCATGGCGGCAAAGCTCGGAAGGAGATAGCTTGCAATTTAAATGGGGAGGAGCTGGAGCAGGTTTCTGAATTCAAGTACTTAGGAACCATTTTTTCAGAGGATGGCAAGTTAGTTAGGGAATTTGAGGAAAGGAGGAAAATGGGAAACGCGGTGGCCAGTCAGTGGAGGTCGCACGTGTTCAACAAAAGGGAATTAAGTAGCGAAACAAAGTTAGCTATTCACAGGTCAATATTCCGGCCGACGATTCTGTATGGTAGTGAGAGTTGGGTTGACTGCGGATATCTCGTGCATGACCTGGAGGTTTCTGATATGAGGGTTCATAGCGAAGGTTAATAGGAGGGAGCAGTGGGATAATCATATAAGGAACGACGACATTAGGGAAAATTTAGGGATTTCGTCAGTGGAAGAGGCGGCAAGGGCCAGTCGTCTGCGCTGGTTCGGGCACGTTCAAAGGATTGGTAATAACAGGCTACCGAAAAGGATCTTGGATGCACAAGTCCCGGGTGTTAGGCCAAGGGGTAGACCAAGGAGAAGGTTTATCGATTCAATTAAATCAGATTTAGAAGTTAGGGGACTTTCTCTGGGCGAACAAACCATCGCCTTGGCGGGCGATAGGAGGGCATGGAGGACGATAGTTCACCAATCTGGGGTTGCGACAGAAAGACCTCACACCGGAAGGTACTAACGGTCTATAAAGTTTGATGATGATGATGATGATGAATTATTTTGTCATTGTAAGCAAAGCTCGAGTAATATTATAAGATATTCTCAAAAACAATTTGATAAGATGATAATAAAATTTCATCAGAACATCTAAAATAAGATGTTCATCAAACCCATAATGGTTCCTAACATCATATATGTAGTTCCATGCAATGTAAGCACAGCATTGTAAAAAATAACGTGCTATTCCTCATAACAAAATAGTGGTTCCGCCACTAATCGGCTATGACACAGTAAGAGTTTCAGTGCTTGAGTTAGGATTGACTTTGGAGTTTTGACGTTAGATGTAGTTATACATTCATTCTCAGATATAACTCACTAGTCCCAGTTTCACCGTAGATTGTTCATATGGCACAACATCGAAAATTAAAGTCAAATTTCCACGTTTCAGTTTAATTGTTCCACAATCAAGCAAAGCTCGGGTATTATAATAAGATATTCTCAAAAACAATTTGATATTGTTGATTTTCGTGATAATGGTAGACATTGAGTTATATGAGTACTGGTAAAACAGAGGCGTCAAAAGGACGGGTGGTCTAGTAGTGAACGCACTGGGACTTCTACCGAGAAGGCCCGGGTTCGATCCCCGGAAAAGGGAGTTTTTCCTTATGAAATTATAAACTGTACAACGTCCCTAAATTGGGTGGTCTCGGTATTCGATGCCCGGGCACAAAATAAGGTACACAAAATATCTAACGTCACTCGCATATGGAGAGCAAGGTGTACTGGAGCGTCACCTGTTGGACGATAGGAGAATCAACAGCGTGGACTAGAACGATTCAGCAAGAAATTGAGCATCGGTGTGTTTGATTCGATCTCCCCAGCAATGGAACCTGTCATTACAAATCAGCACATAAGATGGCGCCTACAACCTGCGAGCGTGATATTAAAAATGTGAATGATGGCAAATCAGTATGCATTTACAAAATGGGTCTTCGCGATGTCGAAAGACGAAATGTTATCTACCTTCGATTGCCGAACCAGTTGGCTAGGCTATCCTCCCTGCAGACATCAACACAAAAATTAACTGGAAAGATTAACTCAGCCAGTATTAGATATAGGTCCTATGTATATGTAATAGAAAAATTGTAATAGATGTACAATCATTCCAAATGAAAAATTATACAAAACTTGCGATTTGTGGGTTGTGCGAGTTCTTTGAGATCTAAAACCCACACCCAGTTTTAGTGTTGTCGCTTTTGGCTTTTGCTAAATGTATATCGATAATGCAGTTTCATTGATTTCGTTAATTGGCGCATTTTTTTTTTTTGTAAAATTCAAACGTTCTCTGACTTAAAATTTTTGCACATTTGTTTGATGACTCTGTTGTTAGCAAATTTCGGAATAGATCGATATTTGTTTCTTCGCATTATTTTTTATTTAATGTTGGATTTAGAAATTACTTCAACAATTTGAATTTTCTTGCAAATGTAGTTTTTTGTTTAATTTTGTAAATTTCCTAAAAGCTTAATTTTGCAGAAAGTTCGATTATTTCGGGGATTTGCATATCTTATAAAACTCCAATTTTCTTAGAGAGTCTAATTCTTTTGAAATTTTTAATTTTTTTGATAATTTGAAATTTTTCTAGAAATTTATATTTTCCTGTAATTTTGGGATTTCCTTGAAATATTTATTTTCACAAAAATTTATATTTGGAGAAAGAATTGGGATTTTTCAAAAATTTGAGTTTTCTTGATAATTTTGAATTTTCACAAAAACTTTAAATTTCTTGAAAATTCAATTTATTTTTGAAATAACCGTACGGGTCAACCGTATCTTGATTTTCATCATCTTTATCTACATTATCATCCGTTGTTTTGATTGACG
>CM055403.1:45103995-45194115 GCA_029228625.1 Pseudolycoriella hygida | reverse complement strand
GTTTTGACTTCCTTTTATGTCCCAGGACCCGGATCAGAAGTCATTTTGTGGGTGCACTTTCATAAAACTTTATCACCTCTTCTGGCACACCGTGTGCCCGTGCCCGATTGTTCAAGAAATTGGTCTAAATTTCGTAGGCTGTTTTTCAAAATGATCGTTCTTACTCTGTTGTAATTTATGTTCTACATGTTGTTTATGTTATCTAATCAGTTCCTCCGATTTTCGAACATAGTCTGATCGACAGTCGAAGTTGATAAAACAGACAAAATCAACAATTGGAACCATTTTAGATGAGATAGGATAGTTCTTAAAATTTTTCACACTTTGTTTGCCCTTGAGCACCACCTTAACCGTCTCGATACACCCAGAGACACTTTTATTCTGCGTCCAAAAAGAAAACATTTTCCGCCGGAGGAGACGAGTTTTGTTTTTCGGACACCCCTTGACATACACCAAAACCTTGACCTTTTTCTAACAACTTGGTCTGTGGGTTATCAGTGAATCTTATTGAATATTTCTGCAGTTCGTTGCCTGAAAAACTGGTTCTGCAAAAATAGCACAAATTATATACTTTTAAAGCAGACGACAGCTGGAACTATTTTCACATTTTTAACAATTTATTTATGTGTCTCTTATGGTTGAACCTAGACGCTTTGGTTTGCTATAACACGAGTAGAGCGAGCGATGATTTGTGTGATATAAATTGAATGTCTGTTTCTTAAATGCTGTTCCATCACAGTTATCGATTTTTCACTCAAATTACATTCATGTTTTTAAAGTAGAATCAATATCACTGCGACCGAAAATACACACTCCAAGAGAAGCCGATTTTGAAGATTTGCACAAAATTTCAGACGATTTACACGATCCAATTACACAACTACATCTCTATCTAATAAAAAATGTTTTCCTATTCAACGTTTCGATATTAGCCGCTTCAATTGCCAATCACAGATGCTTCGCAAACAAATTTAAAACTAATATTTTCGAACAGTTCATCAAAATATGTGTACAAAACATTTTCATCTTGATAGACACTTACCTGCCTCACCTGCTCGATCGAAGGGAATTTGATAACTCTGTGAATCTAACAGGTTATGCTTTTAGCGTCGACTTTTTATCAATTAAAACAACCAGTTACTTTAGTGTTGATTTACATTCACAATATAAATTTTACATACACCAAACAACGTTAAGACGCAATTGATTCGCGATGGATTGCAAGAATCTTTTACTGAATTATAACAAAGTGTATAATAATACGTGAAGTTTTCCATGACCTTCAGTACAAAGAATGAAGCGACACACGTGTGTATGTAACCGAAAGTATGACTTGTATTTTGACAATATGTCTGGTGATGAGAGTGCTAATGTGTTGAACAGGAAATATAGAGAGTCTATTCGCACACATATTTTGCTAAAACTGATGTTGTTAACAAAGGGTTAAAAAAGTACATGCATCGATCAAACATTTCCTTACATCAACCGTTCATTCCACAAATGATTTTCCAAAAATATTACTCTCAAACCCTAGCTATTCGAAGTACTATTACGAAACAATTTCGGAACATGCGCGGAAAACGTATGCTTTGATTATACCTACCGGCACTCCTTGATATGAGCTGCATTTTGCACGCTGCAGGTGACATTTTAAGCATTTCAACCTTTAGCCACTTTTTACATTGTTTACCAACAAGGTTTTACTTCAACTTAGCAGCAGGGTTAATATGAAGAGAACGTTAATTGAAAAGTCACTTTTTTCTTAAAACCACTAGGAAAGAGAAACTGAAAGCTTTTTTATGAACAATTAACTCTCAGGAATACACAATTTACAAGACCCACACCATTTTTAAAAGATTTCACAAAGAAGTTACAGGTATCATACATTCATCTATTCTAATTTCAAGGATAATATCATCTCTGTAGACCGGCAAACTTTCCTTCCGCTAAATTGGAAACAAAGTAAAACTTTCTCACACATTTTCTAAACTCAAGAGACAAGCTCCATTCAACTAATTACGAATTAAATCATTAAATCAAATCATTATGTTTAAGAATTTTTTGTTTTTATTATGAGAAACTAAAGCTCTATTGGCTCTATTGCCAATGAGTTTGATCATGATGTTGCTTCTTTTTCATTCCCACCACAACATTGTTTCTATATCTTCTTGATGCATATGGGCGTGGAGCGAGTTGTAGATACACGCGAATTTCGTAGGTATACGAAGGTCATACTCCGTTGAGTAAAATATTTATTTTTATTTACCGCAGGGAGTTAAATAATACATTCGTATTTGATATCAAATTTTGTTTCGTTTGATTTGTTGCTTAGGTGAAAAATTAGCGTATGTGTATGTGGGAAAACATGTTAGTCCACTCCACAACTTTTAATTCTTTTCGAAGAATATTCTAATCAGACATTTTAGGAACAAAATTTGTATCCTTTCAACCGCCACATTTCTTTCTTTGGACCACCATCGACTTAAAGCTTTCGCAACAGCAGACAGGTTGACACAAAATGGCTGGTGGTCTCCAGGTTTCAAGACCGGGCATGGGAAGATCAAAAATATGATCTCTGATCATATCTTTGACATGCCGCGGGACTCTATGACACAGAAACTGAGTTTCGAAAGAAACTTTGAAGTACTATTCCCAAACAGGGATGAGTGGGCGAACGGGTGGCCACTTACGCTACCCGAAAGTGAATGGGTCAGATTCACAGACGGGTCGAAGACAGGTGAAGGGACCGGAGCCGGGGTATATAACCCGAAGACGGATACCGGCACCTGGATTCACCTGGGAAGTCTATCCAGCATCTTCCAGGCGGAAACTTCAGCAGCTCTTTTGGGAGCTCGAGAAATTCTGCCAGAAGGACTGAATGGTGAAGACGTGATCGTGTGCACTGATAGTGAATCAGCAAAAAGGCGCTGATATCACCCATTGTGACTTCTAAATTGGTGGAAGAATGTTAGGGCTACTTGAACCAGATAGGGCTAAGCAATCGAGTCAAACTGGTTTGGGTGCCTGGGCACTCCGGAGTGAACGGTAATGAGAAGGCTGATAGGCTGGCAAAAACCGGCTCAACGGCAATCTCATACGGACCTGAACCTCACATCCCCATCCCGAATTCGCTTTGTGCGAAAGCGGTGAAGGACTGGGTGAGGGCGGAGCATAGAAAAAGCTGGACAGCGTACGAAGGAGGAGTGCATACCAAGCATTTCTTCCCCACTCCGAACGAGAAATGGACTAAGGAGCTCCTGACGATGGGCCGGGATCGCATAAGAAGGGTAGTTAGTGCGACGACCGGACATTGCGGACTCAACAAGCACCTGACGAAGATGAGAATTTCAGGTGACCCAGACTGTTCCTGTGGCTTGGAAGAGGAAACGGGCTTTCACGTTATATGTGAATGCCCTAAATTCCATCAGCTAAGACTCAGGACACTAGGCGACTACGTCGTGCACCCTTCGAAAGTGGCCGAGCTAGGGCCTATCATATTAGACAGGTTCCTGGTCGGCACGCAAAGGTTTTCATGATTTTTTAAATGATGAGCGGGAAAAAGGAACAAAGGGTCACAAGATCTGTGTTCCAGACCACGAAAGTGATCGTCCCAAACTGAAAAAATCTACTTTTATCAAATAATTTACTTGATTGAGATATTCGAATATTTAAATGGTTTAAATGACCCATTTTTGCGGATTACTCCCCACAGAGGAGGAGCAGCTACGGTTTAAGATGTTCAAAATGACTGTTTTGGTCGCTTCTGGTAGACCATCATTTGTCAAAATCAAATACTATCCATACGAGTTGGTTGAAGTTTTCGCGTTATCACTCTTAAGTATATGAAATTACGTCCACGTCAAATTGGATTGGAAATTGAAAAACCCATCCAGTGTAAAAACTTTTCCAATCTTCAAAAAAAATCCAAATAAATTTTTGTGCTAGGGCGATCTTAGAACCGACCTAGAGCACTAAAGAGAGGGCTCTGACAGGTGACACATATTTCTATGGACAAAAAGTTCGCATCAATTTACTCCAAAACATAAGTAAAAATAACTTGTCTGTGTGCGGCCGAACTTAGGACCGACCTATGGCCCTAGTACAGACTGTATAAGGAAGAGAACTGGCTTGCTCAAGACCGAAGTTTTGGCCATGCCAGAATTCTGTCGGACTTGAAGCGGAAGTTCAGCGAAGTAGAGATGCCCGAAGACAAGGCACAGACGACTTTTTGTTTTGAAAGAAATTTTAAGATTAGTCTACCAAGCAGGTCTGAGTGGGAGAATGGAGTGCGCCAATAGAGGCAGACGTAGTCATGTATACAGATGGATCTAAGATTGAAAAAGGTGCGGGAGCAGGAGCATACTCAGGGGAATTGAATTACAGTATGTCTTTGCCTCTAGAGGAGCATGCTACCGTTTTCCAATCTGAAGTCATAGCCATATGTGAAGGCGTATGTACGGACGGTGAATCGTCGATAGAATCACTGTCGTCGGTCAAGTTTTCGTCAGGGTTAGTTCTCCAATGTTTCTCAATGTTAGAGACCTTATCAAGCAACAATAACGTTAAGCTTGCCTAGGTACCTGGACATTCAGGAATATTGGGGAACGAAAAAGCCGACGAACTAGCCGGGAGTGGAAGTAGTGCCAAATTCATTGGAGGCGAACCAACCGTCGGAAGATACGCGGGTTTGATTAGAACTCTGGTGAGAAAAGAAACGGAAAAAAAAACCATCAGAATAGGTGGGAGGTCTTCACTAGTTGCAGACAATCGAAGGAATTCTTGGTGGGCTGTAATAAAAAGAACACCAAGTTCCTTCTCAGTCTGGGCCGAGTCAAGCTCCGCACGTTGATTGGAATTCTCACGGGGTACACGTGCCTGAACTATCACCTTAACAAGATAGGGATCGTAAACGACCCAGTCTGTAGAGGGTGTGGCTTAGAGCCACAGACAGCGAGACATTTTGCGTGCACATGTCCAGCACTAATGAGTCTCAGAACAAAGCACTTGGGAGATTTCTATATAACTCCCGAAGAGCAATTGGAGCTTAATTTAGCTAATTTGTTATCTTATTATGGGAATCAAATGGCTGATCGGACCGTAAGGGCAAAATTATAACTAACAAAAAGGAGTACAACACAATGGGCCCAAAAAGAATGGCCTTGGTGTTTTTGAAAGAAGCATATAGCTTAGGTTGCAATCAATTTAGCTCTTAAGTATTTGTTGGGTTTTCATAGATTTATCGATACCGGTTCATAAAAATCGGAATAGATTTGCTCGAGTTGTACGCAAAAAAATTCATTCGTACATACGTACATACGTAATTTAAAGACAGCCCCTCTGGAATTCTTGACTTCCAGATGCCTGGACATTTGAACATCCGGAAAGCCAAACATCTGGGCACCCGCACGTTTGGAGTAGGTCATTCGGACAAAATTCGACCTCAATTCTGCCGTAAGACCCTGATCAGGGGATTAGGGGCCGTTCATAAATTACGTAACGCTGGATGGATGGAACCATCGACGCACCTAAAATCAAAAGCAAGGTCATTCGAAATTCCGAACCCACATGTGCTGATGATTTTCTCGTAGTGGAAAAACACAGGACTAATATAACTAATAACATGTGCATGGCATTTAATCGCTTTTCATTGCTGTGGTTTCAAAACATACCAATTGAAACGTTCAGGATAATAGTTGAAAATTACATATAAACTGAGTGAATGGTAAGATTAGAATTTGATAAAGTGAACCTTTGGTTCTCAAACTAATCGACTAATCACGATTGGGTCTCACGCTTCTCAAATGTAGCTCTAAGTCACGTCGACTTGCGCAAAAACAGCTAGTCTAGACGACCAATTTCCGCTAACCCTTTTTATTTCAAGTGGCTACACGAGATGGCGGTGCGTGATGTAACGACGGGCTATTTTCATTTCCAATTTCCTATTTTCGTCCAATTTTAATTGATGCTGTTAAATGCATAACTTTTTTTTTTTTTTTTTTTCTTCTTGACTATTTTATTAAAACTGGTCATAAATGGCCAACCATTAATTTACAAGTGAATTAGTTTTTGTTTTATAGTTTCACAAAGAGTCCATTGATAATCTTTGCACTTTGTCTGTTGGTTGAGTGTTGTGGGATAGCGGGTGACTGCTCCTGATTATTGACGAGTTCATGTGGCTTGGTCCTTTTGAGCCGTCTTTTGTTCTGGTCAGTGTCCAATAAGCGGTGTACCTCTGGATTTTCATGCCGAATGAGCCTCTTTTCGTGTTTCGTAGCAATCATTTTGATGACTTCAGCAACCATAGGAACGCCAAGGTCACGATGAATATTTGTAACGCGTATGTACCAGGGGGCATTAGTGATAGTTCTTAAAACTTTATTCTGGAATCTTTGCACTTTCATAATATGACAGTTACTGGTGCATCCTTACAATTGAATTCCATACATCCAAATTGGTTTCAGGATTTGATTGTAGATCAGGAGCTTGTTGTATATTGAGGATCTTGATTTGCGATTTAGAATCCAATATAATTCTCTAAAGCGAAGGTTCAGTTCGGTGATTTTGGCGTTTATGTGTTCGATCCACTTATTTTTGGCATCAACGTGCATCCCAAGGTATGTCGCCGAGTTTTTGTGGGGGATGAGGTTTCCATTCATCTTTAGTCGCTCCGGATTTGGAATCCGTTTGTTCGTAAAATTCACGTGAACAGCTTTTTGGTTGAGCTTTATGCGCCACTTTTTGGTCCAGTTTTCAACCTTGTCGTTGGATATTTGCAGCAGGGTTGATGCTTGAACATCAGTTTTAGCTCTGGCTGAATTCGCTGTGTCATCTGCAAAAGTTGCCGTCATGACGTTTGGTGTTTGTGGTAGATCGCTGGTGAATAAGAGGTATAGGATCGGTCCCAACACACTGCCTTGGGGTACCCCAGCCTTAATATCCTTGAAGTCTGAGTAATCTGCTCCATGATTTACACGAAACATTCTGTCAGTTAAGTACGATTTTAGCAGGTTAACGTTTTGAACTGGTAAGTGTTGTTTAAGCTTGTAGAGTAGTCCCTCATGCCAAACTTTATCAAATGCTTGTGATACGTCCAGGAATGATGATGGGGAGCAGTGATATCGGCCTATAGGACTTCGTTTCCGTTGCTTTTTTCCCCGGTTTCAGTATCATAATCATTTCGGCTACTTTCCAGTGCGCAGGTATATGCATGATCCTAAATGCTGCATTGACCAGGAGGAGTAACATCTGCAGTCCTTTGGTTGGTAGTTTTTTAAGTACTTGTCCAGTGATGAGATCATATCCTGGAGATTTTTTCGCGTTGAGGTTACATTTCAATTCTCGTTTGAGTTCTTTCAGTGTAACTTTTTTAATTGCTTTACTTCAATTGCATAACTTAACTAAAAATAAATTTGAGGGTCGACTGGGTCGGCAACTCACTTCCGGACCTGCTCTTAATTTATGTTTTTTTTTTGTTAAGCTACTTGTTAATTGTAACTTGTCAGGAGGCTTTGGCCATTGACGAAGTAAATAAAGAAAAAAAAACATATGCAGGGGACCTGTACGTATCAGAATAGATGTGGCAAACAGAATAGATGTTGAAAAAGGTTCGAACGTATCAAAGTAAATTCTGCCTTAAATCTTAAGTTTATGAGCAATATTGAAAAAGCCGCCCGAAGAAACAGTGTAAAAAAACCTTTCCGAAAACACAAAATTGACCCCCAAATATAGAAAAATGTTCTATTCAATTTTCTCTACAATATAGCAAAAAACCATTTTTTGGGCTAGGGTCGACCTTAGTTCCGACGTAGGGCCCTAAGTAGAGGCCTCGGACACACAATTCCATAGCAGAAAAAGGATTTCCTCGATTTCCTCTGCAAAAAAGCTAGGGCCGACCTTAGGACCGACATGGCCCACTCGAGGCCTAAGCACAGGCAAAAGTTTCTTTTATAAACTGTCGGTCATGCCTAGATCTTTCAAACAAAAAACATTTTTGAAATTCGGAAAAAATTTACTCGAGTTATGTACAAAAAACCCATAGGGCCCTAGCAGAGACTCGTTTTTAGTGCCCCAGCTAAGTCCAAGGACTCAAATTCAAAAAAGTTTCTTCCATAAATTGTCGGCTATGCTCAGGTCTTTCAAACAAAAAAAATTTATAAAAATCGGAAAAGATTTGCCCAAGTTATGTACAAAAACACATAGAGCCCTAGTAGAGACTCGATTTTAGTGCCCTAGCTAAGTCCAAGGACTCAAATTCAGAAAATTTCTTCCATAAATTGTCGGCTATGCCCAGGTCTTTCAAGCAAAAAAAAATTTTGAAAATCAGAAAAGATTTACTCGAGTTATGTACAAAAGACCAAAAATCACTTAAAGGGCCCTAGCTCGGTGGCCCTTGGGCCGACAGTGCCCAAATTCAATACCATAAAAGATTTTTCGATTACCTTCCCTTACCATCACGGAGATTGTTTGCTTATTTAATGAAAGTCCCCCAACTTTATAAACTTTGTCCTTTCTCTCACCTCTTACCAACAAATCTCGTAAGTTTTCCTTTCCATTACCTACATCCTCTACTACTTGATCGTCTGGGCTTAACAATGGAATTCCAGTCAAGTTTGAATCATTCCAAGTTAACGCATTTTACCCATTGCTCTTTGTGATTGAATATGAAAAACTGACGATAACTGAAAATTGTATCGGTAAAAAGCAGTCAGTTCTTCTAAACCCAAACCGGAAATTTGTTATTTTCTATCGTTAAAATTTCAGTACAAATATTGCTTGTTTCTTATTTACCATACTTTCGCAACGTGTTTCATGCATTATTGATATTAGCATAGAAAACTGTTGAACCAACATTAGGAAAACTGTTGGTAGATGCGGGTAGTATAATGAACGTGAATATTACATGCATTATTATGCTGTTCAGGTTGCCAGTCCAATACATTCGTGTAAGTATGCGTAATTTCCAAAAGGAGGAAGTGTACGTATGCGAACTGTGAAATATTGTCGAAAGTGTATAGTGTGTGTATGACAGAGAGAAATAGCCAAGGAATTTTCACTTGAACAAACTGTGCTTTTCTTGCTGCTGTCAAAAATGAAAATGTCACAACAACATTTCACTTGATTTTCATTAAGTGGTTGCAAATTTGCTCAGTTGAATGAATCCAATTTAGTAATTTGTTTAAGTTTGAGCCAAATTAGCGAGGATGCTAATTTGGATTTTGTTGAAAATAATTTTAAGTGAATTTTCATTTAATTGTTTTGCAATTGAATCCTTTATTGTAAGTGGCTTCGGGAATTTTCAATGTTTTTAGTAGTCGTTAAGTAGAAATAAAGCTAATTTTGAGATGAACTGAGGAAACGCATTAAAAGATTTATTTTCAATACAAATTCACTGAAGACTTTCATAAACATTCAATGTGTACAAAAGCAAACATATGTGACAACACATTTTACTGAACATATTGTGAATGTAACTTTAAAAATTACTGAAATTCTTAAAATTTAATGAGCGAAATCTTTTAAAAGCTAACACATATCAAATGACTACTCCACGCATTGCTGACGACAATGATTTTGAATCGTTAAAACAATTGGTCGACGACAATAACGGATGGAATTTAGAACTTTCAAAATCTGAAACACAAGTTTGGACGAGATCCGTGGAAGGTTGCAGTTTTCATATGGTCAAAATTCACTCAATTTTTCACAACATATCGTCAGACACTGTTTTCGATGTGCTTCATGATCCGGACTATCGCAAAGATTGGGATTCTCATATGATAGCGAGTGAAGAAATTGGTTGCTTCAATGTAAACAATGACATCGGATACTATGCAAGTGAGTGTTCTATCATTTGTGGATTCTAGATGAATATACAGTACAAAATGTACCATCAGGTAGTTTTTTTTCGGGGTAGGATCAGGAATTGAGTCCTTTCGGTGTCTACGCGGTACGGAAGGTAGAAATATTAGACACGTATTTTTTATAGAACATTATGGGGACGGGAAACAGAATTTCATTCAAACATACGGAAGCGTTGATAAGAGATAGACAGATAAATACAGTACACAATATATCTGTATCGTTCCACTCAACGTGTTTGTACATTTATAAATTTATGTTTCCCCTCCTCATAATAAAATTAAATATTCTACAAAAAAATTTTGTCTAATATTTTTTCCTTCCGTACCACGTAGATACCGGAAGAACTTAATTGTCGACCCTATTACGAAAAAAACTACCTAATGTACATACCCTCTAAAGGGTCGTGCACATATGACGTCCCACGCGCTGTAAAAAATCAGTATAAAAGGGTCATAACTCAGTCAGGACAGCAAAAATTGTTTATAGAAGTCCCCCAAATAAGCAAAATCTCTGACCAGTTTACAGTTATGGCCTTTTTGGATATTTATAGCAAGTGTGACGTCATATGTGGACGACCCCTAACGTCTATTTTCTGAAATAAATATTGCGACTTGCGGGAAATGTGACATTTAAGGCCCATAACTTGTATGCTAAAATATAGTCTACATTTAGGCGCTCAAATATTATATTTTCGCTGATATCCGTGGACAAAGATGCAGTTTCAAAAAAGTAAGTCAGCATTTCCCTTCCTAAATATGTTGCCTTTTAAGAGGAACTAAACTTATTTCTTGGGATTGAACCTTGTCTCAGAACGACGCGTTTTTGTGTAAATTTTTACGATTTTTTTCGCCGTTCTCAGAGTAGAAAGGATCCCAAAAAATAAGTTTAGTTGCTATTAAAGGGCAACATGTTTAGGAAGGGAAATGCTGACTTACTTTTTTGAAACTGCGTCTTTGTCCACTGTTATCAACGAAAATATAATATTTGAGCGCCTAAAGGTAGACTATATTTTAGCATACAAGTTATGGGCCTTAAGCATAAAAGTTCAAATTGTAAATTCATTTTCTTTTAACTTCTTAAGTATGGTTCGTAGATTGTGTAAAGCGAAATCGACATTTTTTAGACCACCGCCCTGTCCCAAAAAATTTATGAAGTCGATAATAAAAGATCATTACGTGACATGGACAGAAAGTGGTGAACCATTACGACAAATTGAGACAAGACATACCATTCACCACCTTACAGCACATATACTGTGCAAAGCACTAAAATCCACCGTATGGTTATGAAATTGAAATTGCGGGAGATAGCTGAGACCGTACACGGCTCTAGGTCAAAAAACCTCCAGACAAAAAAAACCCGGACGAAATAACTCCAGGGGTTATTTTGTCCGGTTTCAAGAAGTAATAAAATATTAAAAAAGAACCCCGCTAGGGGGGACATACCCCCTTGACCTCCTATCGCGGGGGCTGCCGCCCCTCGACCCTGCTTTTTTTCCCCATAAAGTTCAGGCCTGCGGCACTACACCTTGCTTGTTATAATCCGGATTATTGGTCAACTGGATATTTGTCCGGGGGTTATTTTGTCCGGTTTTTTTTTTCTGGGGGTTATTTTGTCCAGGTGTCGATTTGTCCGGCTGCCACCGTACACATCTCAAAATAGCGCGTAGGCAATATTTTACATAAACATTTGAGCACGAAAAAGTTATTGTCCCGATGGGTTCCGCAAATTCTCACAACGGAACAAAAAGAAAATCGTGTGATCGCATCTGAACGAAGTTTGTTGATGTATAAGCGCAATCCAACTGAATTTTTGTCCCGATTAGTAACGATGGATGAAACGTGGATTCATCACTATACACTGGAATCCAGTAAACAGGCGGCACAGTCGGTAGAACCGGGTGAAAGCCGTGCAATGCAACCAAAGACCCAACAATCGGCAGGAAAGGTTTTGGCCAGTGTTTTCTGGGACGCCGATGTCATAATATTGATCGAGCATCTTGAGAAAGGGAGAACAATCAATGCTGATTATTAGTAGCATTATTGGACCGATTGGATGCAGAATTGAGGGAAAAACGAAAGGTAACACAAAGAAAAACAATTTTGTTTCTTCACGATAATGCACCGGCACACAAAGCTCATAAAGCGATGACCAAATTGGAACAATTAGGCTACAAATTGCTCTAGCCCCAGCGACTATTATCTCTTTCCGAACCTCATGCGGTGGCTCCAGGGAAAGAGATTCTACTCAAATGAAGAAGTTGAAACGGAAATTGATGCCTATTTTGGGGGCCGAATATTATAAAACAGGTCTAGAAATGTTAGAGAAACGTTGGACTCGGTGTATCGAGCTAAAAAGCGACTATGTTGAATTTCGACGAAAAATTTGTCTTTTATTGAAAACCTTGCGGACTTATCAGCTCATGTGGTATAATGAGCCACAGGCTCATTTCCAACTAAATCCGTCAATTCGTTCTCAAGCAGGAGGACGGCACCTACACTACATTACTTTCGTTACCAAATTAAAATTTGTTGCCAATTTTCTTTATAATGAAAAATATACATTTCCCGCAACCCTCACCGCGTAAAAATTGAAGTTCTGTCTGTCATTTATCAAAGGGCGTTTAGCATGTGCACGAATAGAAGTGTGTAACGAATGCTGCTAACTTTAGATTCTATCTGAAAGCTTATTGGCTCGCCGGATATTAGAAAGAAAGTCGAATAAAATTATTTCATTGATTTCAGTGTCATGTCCACCGCCTTTAAAACCAAGAGATTTTGTTTTGATGCGATCATGGTTAGACACAGGACCTCAAGGAGAACAAATGCTGTTATCGCGATCTGTACCACACAGGGACTACCCTCCAAGAAAAGGATTCATTAGGTACTTTTAACTGTGACATTGCCTCGCCTTCATAAAGTTATGTTAAATTGTCCATAGGGCAATGTCTTACATTACAGGATTTGTTATTCGATCGCAAGAAAATGGCGGTTGCTACTTGGGGTATGTAGCTCATTGTGACCCACAAGGAAAGCTGCCACCATGGTTGGTGAATAAGGTAACACATACGGTGGGTCCAAGAATGGTTAAAGATTTACGGAAGGCTAGTGAAGGATACGTTTTGTGGAAAATGAATCAACCGCATAATAGGAAGCCATGGCGTTACCCGGAAGAAATTACTTGCCCTAGAATACTTTTAGATGACGTCAGTTCTTTTATTTTCCTAATTGTGATGACAAGTCTATCGGTTCTATGTTACAGTGCATTCAAGTGGAGGAAGGTGACGATACATCCCAAAATATTCCCGTATCATCAAAACAAAAGAAAATTTCTCGTGATAGCCGAAAGTTACGATTGCAGACGCACAAATAAATCATCACTTTCACTATCTCCTAATGTACAAGTAACCAACTATTCATTCTATCAACAACTTATCTGTAACCAAAATACTACTAAAATTATTATAGAATTTCTTGAACTAATTTTAAGTAACCTACAGTAGCAACGAAAGTAGTTAAATCGGTAGAAGATTTAGACCTAATAGGTGATTGAAATGGCGCCGCGCCATGGCGGCAATAACTTTAGCTGTGAAATGCTCATTTTACTGATGAAATGAGCACAGTTTTCTAATTATTCAAATTAATTTACATTAATTCTTTAAGTTAACGCACTTGCTATGTATCCAAGACTTATGGCGCAAAAAATAATAGACATTAATAGGTGATCGATTAGGTACGTCAGTCGATACAAAGGCCTACAAAACTGTAATTTCAGTTATCAGTGACTGAAGTCTGAATCTGAATCTTTCAGATTTAGTTTCAGAAATAACATTTCTCTCATAATTTCGCTTCAAAAATCATAATATTTCGACTATTCGCAAGCGAAATTGCTGCAAATAGCCTTTACCACGCGGAAAATTCACTGATAAAGTTACATTGCAGCAAAATCAGTAATCGCATATTTCTCGGATTCTACTGGCTATTGAAATTCGCAAGTTGAAGATAATTCCAAAGACTTTCATACTCTCCCGATGAGACGAGCAAAGAAAGTAAAAATATTGCAGAGCGAGGGGTTATCCACTGGTCAAAAATTTGTATCAAAAATTCCACAAAAATTCCAAGAAATTCCAAAAATTCCATCGAAATTCCATAATTTACACAAAATTTCTGAAGTTCAGAAGTTCCGAAAATTCCAGAAATTCCAGAAATTCCACAGAAATTCCAAAAATTCCACAGAAATTTCAAAAATTTCACAGAAATTCTAAAAATTTCACAGAAATTCTAAAAATTTCACAGAAATTCCAAAAATTTCACAGAAATTTCAAAAATTTCACAGAAATTTCAAAAATTTCACAGAAGTCCCAAAAAATTCATCGAAATTCCGGAGTTCCCCTCGTTGCAGAGTCACCTATCGACAAAATGACAAAAATACACAACGAATGATCTAAATACCCTCAATATTTTGAGGTGTATGTCACTGGCACCACCACCCTTTTGAGCTGGGTTTAGTGTCCGCCCCTTTTACGAGCTAGGTTATGTGCTATTGAATGCCGTTAACCTTAAGTTTTGTGCTCGACCTAGTTCTGAGCACAAAACGATTTATTACTGCAAGCATGTCGTTTTGTATGGCAGCCGCCAATTTCACCAACTTTACCTAAATTCTATCTCCGAAAACTAAGTGTACACGTTTTGTGCTGGCGAAACCAAACATTTGTTTATTTTGTGCGGCCACCTAGCCCGCGCACAAAACGTTTTTGTTGCCACAAGCATGTCGTTTTGTATGGCAGCCCACAGTTTCCTCAACTTTTTCCGAATTCTAACTACGAGTCCTAAATGTACACGTTTTGTGCTGGCGAAACCAATTATTGGTTCATTTTGTGCTGCCACCGCCACCTAACCCGATCACAAAACGTTTTTGTTCCACAAGCATGTCGTTTTGTATGGCATTTTACTAAATTCTATCTCCGAACCCTAAACAAGCTGGCGAACTCAATATCTGGTTTCTTGTGTACTGCCACCTAGACCGAGAACAAAAAGTTTTTCTGTTACAAACATGTCTCTTCAAATGCAAACCCCTATTCATTCGACTTTTTTTTTTTTAAATTTAAATGCTCATCTGAAATCACTGTATCAAGAATTTTGTCCGGACACCTATCCCCAGCACCAGCATTCAGCTTTAAACGATGTGAACATGCTTGTGGTACAAAAACGCTTTGTGCTTGGGCTATATGGCAGCACAAAATAAAGCAATTATTGGTTTCGCCAACACAAAACGTGGGCAATTCCACGGTCCGCTTCGTTCCCACGCGTGAAATTCTCAGTAGTTGCAAAATGAAAGCAATAGAAAAGTTACTATCCTCTAGTTAAGGGATCAATACGTCTGATGCACCATTTTCTATTAATATTTTTTCGTAACAACTGAGCATTTCGAGCGTGGGAACGGAGTTTTCGTGGAATGGCCCGTATATTTAGGATTCGGAGTTAGAATTCCGAAAAAGTTGAGAAAAGTGGGGCTGCCATACAAAACGACATGCTTGCAGCAGTAAAACGTTTTGTGCTCAGAACTAGATCGAGCACAAAACTTAAGATTAGCGGCATTCGATAGCATATAACCTAGCTAAAAGGAGTGGAGACTAAACTCAGCTCCAAGGGTGGTGGTGCCAGTGACATACACCCAGGGGCGTGACAGTCTTTTGTTTTGATATTTGCAAGTAATATTCGACGTGAAGTATGCTGCAGTTGCAACCGAAACTAACTTCATTGCAACAAAGTCAGCTGATTTCGTTCATTTACCAAAATCAGATGCCTTCATTGAAAAGTTAAAAAATCAGCTGATTTTTTTGCAACTGCTGCTAACTTCACGTTGAATATTAGTTGCAAAGATTAAAACAAAAGACTGTCACGCACCTGCATACACCTGCATACATATTTTGTCGTTTAAAAGTTATATTTTGTCATATTGGGAATTTTATGTACTAAATTTAGTACTGGTGCGAAAAATTTTTCTCTGGTCTTACAACAGATTTAGTACATGCAATCGTTTGCTTCAGCATAGGTATATACTATATTACTATGTATATGTACTAAATCTAAAATTGGTTGTAAAATATATGAAATTACGACAATTTTGAGCTCACAAAAAAGTTCACACCAGTACTAAATTTAGTACATTTTATTGCCAGGGCTGCAAGCTAGGCAAAAGTTACTTTTTATAAATAAATAAATATGACAAATTGAGTACACTACATTAGTCGCCATACAGTGAGCAAAAGTTATAAGTGCAATAACACAATTTTGAAGGCCGAATTTCCAATTCGCTATTTTTCCATTTTTAATAAAGTGATAATTTTATTGTTAAGAATTGGTAGATTGTAGTTAGCCCGAGCTTCTCTTTGAACGCCTTTAAAAGATAATCAAATCAACTGAGGAAGAGTTGTGATAAAGCTTGTTATTCAGGGGCGTACGATGCAACTCGTAAAAAAAATTATTTAAAACAAATCAAGTTAAAGTTTCTTGTTTCCATTGATGTTTATTAATAAGTATTAATAGTGTAATAGATTCCCCAAAGCAATGAAACAAAATAGTTATTAAACTTTGTAACTGAACTGATAAAAATTATAGACTGCTGTAGTTCTGTCTGTTTAGATACATAGTCTCAACCTTGTAAATTTTTCTCCTAAAAAAAGTAATTTTAAAAGTCTCGTACAGTGTAGTAGATAGACTTATCAATTCGTTTCCACACTATGAAACAACAATTTTAAATACAAAATATTCAAAACCTTTCCGAAGCAACCGAATTCAAAATAAATTGCTACACAAAAAAGAATTTCAAGGAATACAATAAATAAATTTTGAAGTTTAAACTTTTTTTTTACTGAGTAATGTGTCCGTAAAAGTTTATTTCGCATTCTCTCATCTAATCATCTCCTGCCTAATCCTCATCCGTACCCCCCAACCAGATGTGACCTCAACCTGTAAGTCACGAAATAACGGAAGTCCGATTTTGCTCATCTTCGAACTTTTGGAGTATTTATTTGGCTAGTAAGGGCAGGAATTTATTTTACTTTAAAGAACATATCATTGCATCGCCCGTTTCACGTTCTCAGCCTATTTAAGTTGCACCAAGGTTTTTGATGGAGTGTTTGACTTGGCTGGGCGAGTTTCGAAGTTGAATAGCTCATAGTTGAATCCGGTGTTAAGTCATGTGGAGACAAGAGAAAACAGGGAACAATCATGTGTCCCTGGTATGGGTTCCGGGCCACTCGGATATTCTTGGAAATGGGAGAACGGATGAATTGGCCAGAATTGGCAGGAGAACGACTTTTGTGGGGCCAGAGCCAGTCTTAGGCGTTCATGCCGAGGCAATAGTGAGACTTCTGAAGCAAGAGGCTGACGTGGGACACCAAAAAGCTTGGAACAACCTACAAAACTGTAGACAAATCCAACGAGATGTTGGAGGGATAAAACTGGCAAACCACCAAATATCTTTTGAGCCTGAAAAGGAAATGCCTGAGGTTGTCAGTAGGAGTGCTTACCGAACACATCAACCTGAGATATCATCTGAATATGATGGGACTCAACGATACGGTAACGATACGGATGCGGTAACGTACCAGAAACAGCAAAATACTTCCTATGCCACTGTATTGCATTGTATAGTCTCAGAACAAAACACCTAAGAGATTTCTATATCACACTAGATGAGTTTAAAGCCGTACCATTACCCAATGTGGTACTTCGTAAGTGCAAGTAGGGGAATAGCAAATAAACTATTGTCATGGGTATAGCGATAAAGTGATTCACTGGGAAATCATCGTTGATTCACCGGGAAATTACCGATGATTCACCGGGAAATTACCGATGACTCACCGGGAAATTACCGATGAATCACCGGGAAATTACCTATGATTCACTGGGGAAACACCGATGATTCACTGGGGAATAACCGATGATTCATTGTGAAATTACCGATGATTCACTGGGGAAACACCGATGATTCATTGTGAAATCACCGATGATTCACTGTGGAATCACCGATGATTCACTGTGGAATCACCGATGATACACTGTGGAATCACCGATGATACACTGTGGAATCACCGATGATTCACTGCGGAATCACTGTGAAATCACCGATGATTCACTGGGGAAACACCAATGATTCACTGGGGAATTACCGATGATTCACTGAGGAATCACCGATGATTCACTGGGGAATCACCCATTATTCACTGCGAAATCAGCGATGATTTACTGGGGAATCACCGATGATTCACTGGGAAATCACCGATGATTCATTGGGGAATCACCGATGATTCACTGTGGAATCACCGATGATTCACTGAGGAATCACCGATGATTCACTGGGGAATCATAGATGATTTACTGGGGAATCACCGATGATTCACTGGGAAATCACCGATGACTCATTGGGGAATCACCGATGATTCACTGTGGAATCACCGATGATTCACTGAGGAATCACCGATGATTCACTGGGGAATCATAGATGATGCACTGGAGAATCACCGATGATTCACTGGGTAATCACCGATGATTCACTGGGTAATGACACATGATTCACCGCGAAATCATCGGTGATTTCCCGGTAAAGAGTGCACAGACGGACGGAAAGACAGTAAGGACATGTTTTGCTGAGACAATGTGTTTCTCTGTAACAGTCTTATGATAGGTGTCTGACAAGGAGTAGGTCTGCGCTTTCCTTGCACAAATAGTTCGTAAAGCGGCTGCGAATATGCTGGGAAACTTGAATTTTCCCTAAAAGAATTATCGCCACATACAGAGAAACAACTTGAATATTTCTTTACAATGTACTGGTCGGAACTGGAACTCTTCTCATCATTGTGCCAAAATCCACTACATTTGTAATTTTTCCTCTACATTACCGAGTCAACTAATGGCACATTGTGTTAACAGTGTCTTCCGAAAACAATAACTTTACACGATTAAAACTGGCCTGGCTGACTGGCAAGACTCAACATAGTTGAAATATATTTCCCTTCTTTTACGTAATTCGGACCTAATAAGTGTGGACGAAACAAAGAGTATCCGAAGAAAAGTCCAAAATTTTTCCTGTTTCGTCACCCACGAAACTACGGCTTGAACTGATTTTATATGAAACTGGATAGAGGGGCCGAGCTGGTAATGAATTCTTAAGTTGATTCTCGTGCTACTTCCCCCCCTCCTCCTTCCAGAAGTGCAGGCATTACTTTGATTATTTATTGAGCGGAGACCCTTTAACCGATTTCTATGATGTGGTGCTCTAATGAAAGGCGAAAGTTCGAAGTTTTTTTCACAGTACTAAGACTTTCCGAATTTTCCATTTTCCTTACAGTTTTCCTGTTTTTCAACAACATAAAAAAAACTTGATGAAAGAAGCTACCGCTCCAGAGTTCTATAGGAGTACAAGGAGCTATAAACATTTTATGCATCATAATTTCAACTTCAAGCATTTTGAAACAAATTCCTTCATTCCTTCCACCTCAACATGAAGTGTCTCGGTTATAAGAATGCATTTAATTGTATAGATGTTCAAACATTCATCAACAGATGTTCAAATTCCTTATTAGCTCCTTCCATCCACAAGACAAAAATCCGCGTCTTCTGCAACTTTGTGGAGAATTGAATGTAGAACAATCTCTAGAAGAAAACTTTCTTCTAAAAATAAAAGTTTAAAAGTTTTTTGAGTTTAAAGAAGGTAAAACAAATACTTATTTCGGAAAAACAGGAAAAACTGTTAGGAAAATGGAAAATTCAGAAAATCTTAGTACTGTAAAAAAACTTCGGACTTTTGCCTTTCATTAGAGTACCACATCACAGAAATCGGTTAAAGGGTCTCTGCTCAATAAATAGTCAAAGTAATGCCTGCACCGGAAACTTCTGGAAGGAGGAGGGGGGGGGGGTTGTAGCACGAGGATCAACTTAATAATTCATTACCAGCTCGGCTCTACTATCCAGTTTCATATAAAATTAGTTCAAGCCGTAGTTTCTTGGGTGACGAAATAGAAAAATTCTTCGGTCACTCTTTTCGGCACGCGAGCAGTAAAAAAACAATAAAATAGTTAGAGAACGACGCATTTTATGCTGGTATTCATGCGTTACACGAAGTCCCCATTTTTAATTGTTAATCTCAATTATTTCCATTCGTTCATGTAAATTCACACAAATGGTAAAATCGACAAGTAATCAAACAAAAGTCACACGACGTCGTGATATTAAAGTTATGACAATTAACACTTGCCTACACCCACACAGAATGATTCGAAAATCAAATCGTAGAAATTCTGCGTATCGACGCCACAGATAAGCGCAATCCTATGAAATATAATGTACATTCGAAAAGGAGCGAACTGTATCCACTTCAAACAGGACAGCCACATGTGATTGTAACTTCAACCACTTAAAACGACTTCACCGCAAAAAACTTGAACATTTTATATTCAACCACCCACCGGTTGGTTAGAAATGAATTTTTGTGTGGAATAGTCGCTTAAAAAAGATAGAAAAGAAAAGTTAATCCAAATTAAAGGATACACCTTCCGATTTAGTTCTGATGTTAGCAAATTTATTTTACAATAACTAGACGCATTTACTTGATCTAAATGCGAGTACAATAAATTGCTAATTGCATGAATTATAATTATAAACAAAAGTGTTTGAACAATTCTTAGCGTTACACAATTTTGCAGGTATTGTGAGATACATTTTGAAAATTAGTTCAGTCTTACTTACTACGAGTTGTTAACCAATCAAAGTAACAAGCAAATTGGCGCGTGAACTTAAACTGTATTGGTGTCGGTTTCAACCATAAAACACGACAAAAACAAATCGTAACCGTGAGAAATCATATAAAACTTAGTTTTTCAAAAAGTGACGTCTCAAAACACCAAACACGAAAAATTTGAAATTCTCCGGTCCGAACTGCCATTCTTGTATCGGAAAACTTTGAGTTGGGTACGGGGGATGAGTAAGCAAATCATAAGCAAATGATATTGTGATACCATCACAACTATTCTTTTGTCATATCAGAACAGCTATGGTGAATATGAAATTTATTTGCGGTGAGTGTAGCTATTCGGTGATTATTAAAACTTCAAAAGTTACAACTACTGTGTACGTTCAACATACTCAGAAGGAGTTATTGCAAGGTTTCTATTTTAAAAATCTTAACAGAGTACGGTGAACTGGCCAAACGTTAATGGTACATTACATTGTTACTTGTCACTACTTGACACTAAAAACCACCTCGAAGATGGTCAGTTAAAACGTGTTTACACGCCACAAACCAAAGTTCCGTAACGTTATAACTTTATCCTAAAAGTTAGAAGTGTTAACGTTACAAGGGAAACCAAATAAACGTTAGACTATGTAACGAAACATTATTTCGTTATCGAATAACTTTACAATAAGTAAAAAGAATTTGAAAGAATTACCTAAAAGTATTAAAATTCTAATTTGTTATTGTTTGATAAATGTTGCATTAATGCAATTTTAACCTAGTGGATCTCGCGTTGTTTACGCCGTGTTACCTTATGATAGCGAAACATTTATCATTTATCTTAGCAATTGTCTTTGTACTTAGCTTTACAACTGAATAACGAATTTTAACGTATATTCTGGATTTGTATAGATAATTGTAGTTTGAAAAGGGTCATATAAACGTTCCAATAAAAAATGATTTTTGTCCAATAAAAATGATTAATGTCCATGAAAATATTTAGTTTTCCTTTTACAAAATAATTACGTCCAATAAAAAATAAATTATCCTTCTACAAATTAAATTTTTTCAATTCGGTCAATGTTTCTTTGATCTTGCAATTTTTAAAATATTTCGGGCGATTTTCTCAGAAATAGATCAAAATTTATCGTTAATCGAACAAACGTGGTGTATATAAGGTGTAAGGTGTATATAAAGTGTCTATAACAATGTAGGATGGTGTAATATGAACACAACTATGCAGTAGTTTTGAACTTGGCACCAGGCTACGTACTTGGTAATTTTGATTGACAATTTAGAAGACAGCCGATTTTCGGCACTAGAAAATCGGTCAATGTCATCGTAACGGCAATAATGAACACTATACGTCGTATAAATTTCAAGTCGGCACTAGGCTGCGTACATAAACTTTTGTTTTATGGATGTAGGTGGCAGCAGCAGCCTGGCATACAAAATTTACTCCTGCCAACATTTTGGCAAAAAAAGGTTTGCAGCACCAGGCTGCGTTCTAAAGTGGCAGAGCTAAAAATGTAGATGGCAGCCTGGTGCTGCAAATCTGTTTTTCCCAAAATGTTGGCAGGGTAAATTTTGTATGCCATCCAGCAAGGCAGCCATTTGGACCCTCTTCTTTTTCTTCTCTTTATCAACGATGTGACTAAGATTTTCAAGTCATCAAGATGTCTGCTTTACGCTGACGACCTTAAGCTCTTCAAAAAGATTCAAACTATCTTAGACTCGTTACAACACGCATTACAAAATGACCTGAATGCCCTCTAGGAGTGGTGCGAATACAACCGTCTACATCTGAACGTGGGAAAATGTTCAGTAATATCTTTTAGATAGATCTTCGAATAGAAAGACCCAGCTTTTACGATTGCGCTATTGATGGTACTCCCTTGAATCGCGTCAAATGGATCCGTGACCTTGGTGTTTACTTGGATGAGCTTGAGTTTCAACTACCACATTGATTTTATAGTTTCTAAATCGTTTTCCATGTTAGGTTTCATGAAACGTATTTGCTACGAATTTCGCGACGTTCGTTCACTTAAAAGCATATTCTTTGCTCACGTCAGATCACATCTTGAGTATGCCTCTACGGTTTGGTTCCCCTACTGTTCCACATACGTAACTAAAATCGAATCCGTTCAGAAAAAGTTTTTGATATACGCTCTACGTAGGTCGGTTAAGAGGGATTCTAACTATCGGTTACCAACTTATCTGAGTAGATGTGCCTCTGTACGTATTGAATCTCTGATTAGGAGGCGCATTAATGCATGCGCCTTTTTCGCCTTTGATCTTTTGCGCGGATATGTGGATGCCCCTGATCTCAGAGACTTGTTCGTTGTTAAGACAACTGTGCGAAGACTGTGCGAGTGCTACGATACCCTAATTATTTGTTGATAAGAAGGCACCCTACCGCATATGGCTATTATGAATCCGTCAACAATATATCGATCGAATTCAACAGGTTCGCTTTTTTGCTTGACAATTCGTGTACCAGGAATTTGTTTCGTAAACGTGTTCGATCTTCATCAACCGCTCATTCTGCCTTCGTTGAGTCTCAGCTGTGATTTGGTCTCTGAAGGACTCGAGCGTTATCTTGGTTCACTATTGCTTTCACGGTTCGTGCGATTTATTTGTTTTTCTTTCTCTACTTTTTATTTCACTTGCCACACCTCTCTCCAATTTTAAATTCTAACTTTTACTTATCATTTAGTTCCTAACTCTATTGTCTCACTGTTAACTGGCAAACGAAACACAAAATGTGCAGTTCTCTTAATTTTGCTGATCGTACTTGATAAATCACTCTCGATACGTCCTTTGATGACTCAGGTAGCCATTTGGATTATTTTATTGACAAACCACTTCGAGCTTCATTTAGACTATGTTGTGAGTAGAAAATCAAGTGAAAATGTTTTTTTTCCAAAAACCGGTTTTAAAAATCGTGAAAACCGGGTTCGGTTTTCAACTAACCGGTTAACGATACCGGTTTTGCATTGCCTAGCTTTAACGTAGTAGCACTCAGTCGATAAAACAAACAATTAAACATTAAACATTTTGGGAAAAAAAACCTCCTCAACTATAATGTACCGTCATAACGTGCATAGAACAAATCAGTGATGCCAACGGGGTCCCTTTCAAAGCATTAGACGGAACACTATTTGAGTTATCGAATGAACTATCGTTAGAACAATGTTTTGTGTACATTTTGTGATTTCATTTGTCGTTGCGATAATAACGCGTAAGGCATGAACGGTCTATGTAGCTCAGTGAGCAATGCTGCGCTGTTATAAACTCATATTTTCTCCAGAACCTTCGGTTCAAATCGTACTGGCCTCAAGTTTTTTTACATTGTTTTTTGCGTGCATTCCATCAAATAAGTCTATTAATTTTTCATACAATAGTATATTACAGTAGACCCTGCAAAAGTAATTCATTACATGAGGACACAATTTTGTCATAAGAGCCAAACTTACGAGTGATTTTTTGAGCAAAAAGCTTTGAAAACGTTATTTTGAAGAGTGTATTGCATATCCGAGCCGAAAGCGAGGTATGCAACTTCACGAGTCAAAAGATCAGTTTTCAAAGCGTGTTGCTCAAAGTAACACGAGCGAGTTTGCGAGTCCTCGAAATTTTGTCCGAAGTAATGAATTATGCAGTAGGGTGTTTATTGCGTATCCACCCGAAAGTTGAGCATTACATGTATGTTTACCCTAGAGGTGAGCGGGCTACCCAAAAATTGGAAAAAACCCGACCCGAACCCGAACCCGAATCGATTTTCACTGGTTTCGGGTCTTGAAAGTTCCGGGCGGGCGGGTTTCGGGCGTACTTTTTATCGGGTTGAAGATTCGGGAACATAAAAGAACCGAAACCGATTTGTAAAAAAATCTAAAAATGATGCACCATATCCAAACCGAAAAATTCAACAATAAAGAAATTATAGCAGCTGAAAGATTAATGCCAATTTTATAGACAAAATGAAATTAAAAATTGAAAAAAATCAAAAATTAAATTTTTTTAAAAAAACGCCGCCGCCAGCCGAGAAGGTTTCAAAAATGTTTGGCGCCGCCGCCGAAAATAAAATAAAATTGAGACCACACTGCAGACATTCTATTGTATTTGTGATCAGTATTTTTTATTTTTTATTCTTCTATCTACTTTTGTTTGAATTTCCTCTGAAGTAATTATTAGAGCTGACGCTATAAACTAGCGGTAGCGTTAGCGTCGCTAGTAAAATTGAAATAGCTAAATGAATTTTTTATTAAATCAATTAAACCCGAAATTCTAACAGAACTCGACCCGAATTTTTTTCAACCGGTCGGGTCGGGTCGAGCTACCAGCAAGACGGGTCGGGCCGGGTATCGGGTTAAAATTTTTGGTCGGGTTGGTCGGGTCGGACTACAAAAAAAGGCCGACCCGCTCACCTCTAGTTTACCCCATACGAAAACAAAACTTTTGTTTCACTAGTGAGGTAAAAAAGACCCTACATGTAATGCATGGTTTTCATAGGGGTAAACATATATGTAATGCTCAACTTTCGGATAAAATAGCCAATAAAAATGCAGGACTACTATAAAAGCTTTCAATCGATATCGATTTATGTCTTGCGCGAAGACTACAAACAACCTTTTTTACAAATTGATCACACCACGTTTTCAAAGCCTTGTTGCTCGGCAGATATGAGTCCGATTGACATAACAACTAAGTGTTCGATTTCTAATCATGAATCCGTAGGATAATGGTTAGCATATAAGACGCTGATGTGTCAGGTTCAAATCGGCACATAGTACTTTATAAAAATGAGGGCTAACTTTTCCCTAGAAGAGTTCATTCTGGATGAACTGGACCATAATGTCTCATTACGTAAGTCACATCACTACTGACTAACATATTAAATTTCATCTACGTAGCAATGAACCTGTAACGTATTCTCAATGTACCGAGTGCGTACACGTATCGGCTACACCTAAGTAAGTGGTATGCTATTTTCTCTTCTTTATTCACCTAAGCAAGTGAATAAATGTCACAGTACAGCATTCCAAATCCCCAGCTACTCAGTGACGGAGATTTGTGAACACTACTTATCACAACACGTCGTGTTATGCTTACTTAATCCACACGCAATTAATTTATGCAAAAAAAAATCTGCTGATTTTACATTTTGCTTTGTTGAAACGTATTTTCCAACCGCATTGCATATGAGAAACTGAAAATTTTGTATAAGTTGAACGCTGAACGGACGGACGTATGACAATTCAGAAAAAAAAACAACATCAAAACTGAAAGCTTTCAATTGAATAGGTTTTCCAACTCACCCACATAGTTTTTAAGCACTACGCAACTACGGATGTAGAAAAAAACAAGCGAGTGACCAATGAAAACTAGGCAATATTCCAAAATTATACTGCCTTTCAAAGTCATTTGCATTAATTAACTTATTTTCCCATATCAAAATGGATTAACGTACTGGACATTCAATTAAGAATTCATTATGGCAATTATTTTAAAGGTTTTCCGGTATTTTATTATTATTTCGATCACGGGATATGGAAGAGCTATTTTATTGCAATCTTTTAATGTAACAATGTAATGGCCCAATGGTGACTTATTAATTTATAGTTATAATAAATAAATTGTTGATTTGGAGGAATCTATTCTTAGACATAGACGGTAAACACACGTTACTTTGTTGTATTTATTATAGTTTATGATGTTTTTGGGTTTTGTGAGGATTTTCTTTTTTCTTGGCTAGATAATTTGCATTTAATGACCATATTACAATTCGATACTCAATTATCTGTGTATCAAATTCTCACTAAATACTCATAGAACACATGAATGAAACGAATTGGGTTATTGACTTGACTTTTTCGTTGATTCATTGATTGGAGGTATAGTAGCGTACTACTAAATGGTCATTGGTCAACGAGGGTGCTCAATTTGAATAAACGTGTGCTGGAGAATAATACAGAGCGCGTGTCCAAATAATGTTATATTCCCGGTATACCAAATCTAATTTTCGGAAGAAAAAATTATGATATGAAGGGATTTTCAAATGAAAAATGTGCGAAGGAAAATAGTGATGATTTAAAGGTTAAAAGAAGATTTTAATGTTTACCGAAGAGAAAGCACAAATTGAGTAAATTTATTAAGAATCAATCGGAAAAACATTTTGGGAATAGAGCAGAAAAGCTTCTTCATTTTTGAGAATTTTCAGTTAGCAAAGACATAAATAGATGCATCAATTAATATAAAAATAGATGCACTTTACTCTCAGTTAATGATAAATATCGACCTCCCACCACTTCGGTTTGGCACTTCGTCGTGCCATCTCAATCCTAGCGCTACAATGTATAGATAGGTAGCAAAACTAATGAAATTTATTCGTTCACATAAAAAGCGCACAACACATTCGTCCATTAAGGAAAATTAAACTTATTCGCTTGAGCAAAAGACTTACTTAGGCAACTTTTTTTATCACTCTTTTCACTTATTCGCTTGTATTTTGTTCAAGTAAAACTCGGTTTTTCGGTGGAACGAGTTAAAACGAAACGTTGCACAATCTTACGATTCTCCTCCTGTAATTCTGAATATTATTGGAAAAATCATATTAGGAACGAATATTTTAGGGAAAATTGTAGAGTTTCATCTCCTAGGCGGTGGAATTATTAAGTGGAGTTGGGTCGTTCACTAAATGATTTTTCATGCTTGCGGATGGAAAATGAATCATTACCGTCTCGTTCAAAACCGATTTCTTGGATTTTCCGGGCGCAAGCATGAAAAATTTTGTATTCTCTTCCTAGGAAATTTGTTCTTTGGACTTGTGGGATGCATTCCTCCCCTTCAGCTCGAAATACAAACTTCCCACAAGTCTCAATAACAAACCCAGGAATACAGTAAATAACTGTTACGTGTTTCAGCAATGTAAAGGCGTTTTTGCATTCGTTTCGTTCATGTAAATGAACATTCAAGTTGCACCAAAACGTAAAATATAGCGCACAAATGTCTCCGAATTGCGAATTGTATTGTGACGGGTAGGTATACAAACTCCCCCATCGAGTCCATCCCGGCTTCTATTAATATTTCGCATGGTAAGTTTAGCCTTTTAATATTTTGCCCGATCGGATCTTTGAAGGGCAGTTCGACCCTGGGACGAATGTTAAACATGGAATGGAAAGCTTTCAGTACATTGATTTGAATTTGATTTATGCTAATTGTACAAGATATTAGAGCTAAATTTTAATGTTTTTAGGGGCTCTTCACAAATGACGTACAGGTTTTAGGAGAGTGGGGATTCTAGAATTCATCCGGTAGCATACAGTGGGGGAGAAAGGTCAAAGTCAAGTCGTACGTGTGGCGTTGAACGACATATGACACTAAATGGACTAAAGAATAAATTTCAGTTTTTTTTAGAGGGTTCCTGTAAGGAGGGGACAGGGCTAAAAAATCTCTAAAAAATCCGTACGTCATTTGTGAACAGCTCCTTAGTCCTTTCCTTGCGTCAAAATAAAATATCAGTCTCGTCAAGTACGTGATTTTAATTCGTAATGGAACAATAGAGAGTTTGGGCAAAACGACTTATAGCCAAATTTATAACATCTATATACAGCTATAAGTAATAAGTTATGTTTCCGTTAGTTAGTTAGTTATAAGTTTGCGTTACGAGCTATGAATTATAATTTATAATTTATAAGTTTACAGCTCAGATCAGTATTGTAACTGATCCAGACCAGTACTGATCAGTTTTAAAACTGATTCGGGTCAGTTCTGATCAGTTTCAAAACTGATCCGGATCAATACTGATCAGTTTTAAGACTGATCCGGATTAGTACTGATCAGTCTGAAAACTGATATTAATCAGTACTAATCAGTTTTAAAACTGATCCTAATAAGTAGTGATTAGTTTTAAAACTGATCCGCATCAGTACTGCTCAGTTTCAAAAATACTAATCCAAATCAGTTTTGAAATTGATCAGTTCTGATGCGGATCAGTTTTGGAAGTGATCTGTTCTGATGTTATCAGTTACAACACTGATCTGGGTTATAAACTTATAATGTCAACTCATATCGCAAACTTGTAACGTAAACATATAACTCAAAACAAATAGGTAAAGGCTACAAGTGGCTTTGCCCAAACTCTCTAATATGTCTAGCAGTTATGAGTGAAAATATTGGGGACAAAGTGAAGGATTGAAAGTTCAGAAGTAAAAATGATGAAACAATAACATTCTAGCGACAGAAAACTTTGAATCGAACTAACAAAATGAATGAATATGATGAAAACTACAACGATAACGAAGACGCACACTTGAGTGAACATCACGGACATAAAATTGTTCCAAGGGATAATACCGACGTTCACAGTTTGATTTTGCCGCCAAACCGTTGTACAAAACGTTGTTTAAACACTTGTGATGTTTGTTTGTCGTTAGTGGTGATAAGTCCGCTTGTGATTATTCACTGGAGAGGAACGTGGGCGATAATGGATGAAAATATGGACTACTTTCCGCCCTTGAATTGCTTCATACTTGGAATGATATTCCATTTGGTTATTGCAATGGTGCGTGAATTTTTGTACTCCGAATATAAAAAAACAAAAATGCGAAAGAGAACATGGATACGAGTTATGAGCAGATCTGTGCTGACGAAGTTGTATGCGTACATTTTTAGTTGGTCTTGTCAAATGCACTGGCGTGGAGGCTGGGCGGTTATAGATCGGTATTTTGGTAAGCTTTGAAACATACTTTCACTTAACAGAATCTTAAATTGCTTTTTTTTCAAATAAATGCAATTTGGTGTCTTTCTTAATTTTCCCTCTGAGTATCCTTAAAATTCTCACGAAATTACATTTTTGCAGGTATTGGATTACATCAAGCGCTGTGTGAAATGGGCTTTTGCCTATTTTTTTTACTCTGCTTTAAGAGTCTACGAAACGTAGTAGCGCCGTATATATAAAACTAGCACTTTTTTTTCAAATAATCATAACATTTTTTTTCAGGCCTATAATAATCCTTATGGATACAAAAGAATTCGCCTTTGGGTTTCCGACTCGCTACAAAACAGAGGTAAAATGTACATCTAGTATAACATTCTTGAAATATATATATGGGTAGTTCCATTGGGAAATGTAACGTAGGGAACACTCGGATCTGATTATGTACACACCGCGATTTTTAAATAGATTTTATATCATTCGGGCATATAATTAGCCATTTATATACCTGAAAGTAGGGATATAATGACCATATTATAGTCGAGTTTCATACAAACTGAGAGGAATATAATAGGCATGTTATGGTCGACTCGACTATAATTTTCATTATAATGTCACTATAATTTTCGATTCGACTATAATTTTCATTATAGTCCGACTATAATATCATGACGTCAAATCTCAAAGGAAATAAAAAAAAATCGTGGCTTACATGCCCAAATGATATAAACTATCGTATTAACCAAGGGATAAATAGCTTGATTATAGTCTCGTTACGTGACATTCACTTCACCTCGACTATAATCGCGCCATTATGTCCCTTGGTTAATAATATACTATCAAGTTTCTGTTTTATTAAGAGAAAAACTAACTTCCTGGGCAACTAAACGAAGGCAGTCTTCGGTCTTTCAGTAATTTGAAATGAAAATATAGTAAACTAACGCATAATTTCTATAAGTTGTACAACAATGTTCGTCAGTTCGTCTTAGAAAAACGAAATTTATTGAAACAAAATAAATAAAAAAATGCTCTTAGACGAATTCCTAATTGTTAAACTTAAAAAACATTGTGTAGCGCCGCAGGCAAAATTTTTTAAATATGTGCTCTAGCGTCTTATGGATTTGAATGCACGAACCGGCATTCCCTGCTTACTAAGTATATGATGCCCTAGATTCTCTAGAGCCATTTTGAAATTACTTATGATCATGGAGTTCGATTGTTTAAGTTAAACAGACTGCTTAGTACTTAAGCTATAAGTTAAACAATTTGATAGTTCTATTCTATCTGTAGGTAATCAACAAAATTTATGATAATTACCTCTGTAGCGGCCATAGGCTTTGGAATCACAAGACTTGCGATTCCAACAATAAAATGTAGATCACACCCGCTACAGTGGTAATTATCATAAATTTTGTTGACCATCCAGAACTGTCAATCTGATTAACTTATGGGGAATTCCATGCAATGAATTTTGGGAACCGTTTCAATCTCCTGAAGCATACAAAGGTGCGAGAGTTGTGATGTATGAAAGATTTTTCCGGAAAAACCTTATCTATACGTCTCTCATACAAAAAAACATTGTCAGACGAACGGCTTAACCGCAAAACGTGGTTCCCACATCAACTTTTTTATTTTCATAATTTTTGTTGTTTGAAAGATCTGGGCGTGGACATGGCAGACAATTTATGGAAGAAACTTTTTTGGATTTGAGTCCTTGGACTTAGCTAGGGCACTAAAAACGAGTCTCTTCTAGGGACGTGTTTTTGGTACATAACTCGTGTAAATCTTTTCCGATTTTCAATTTTTTTTTCTTTAAAAGATCTGGTCATGACCGACAGTTTGTGGAAGAAACATTTTTCGATTTGAGTCTTTGGACTTGGCTAGGGAACTACAAACGAGTCTTTGTTAGGGCCCTACGTGGTTTTTGTACGTAACTCGAGTAAATCTCTTCCGATTTTCAAAAACTTTTTTTTGTTTGAAAGATCTCGGCGCGGTCGACAATTTATGGAAGAACTTTTGCCTGTGCTTAGGGCTCAAGTGGGCTCATGTATTATTTTTTGCTATGTTGCAGAGCAAATTGAGGGAAACATTTTTGTCTATGGAAGTATGTGTCCGAGGCCTCTACTTAGAGCCCAAGGTCAGTACTAAGGTCAGCCAAAATTGAGGAGAACATTTTTCTTTATTTGGAAGTCAATTTTGTGCGTTCGGAGAATTTTTTTACACCATTTCTTCGGACGGGTTTTTCAATATTGCCCTATGGGCAATTTCCAATACAGTCTAACGTGAACGCAATATTTACTTAAATACGTTCGAGTCTTTTCGTAACATCAACTCGAACTTCAAACATGTTTGCCACATCTATTCTGATACGTACGGGTCCCTTCATATGTTTTTATTTAAATTTATATTTTACGTGAAAATTAATAAAAATTCAGATGAAGATGTAGATGTAGATTCTTTCATGGGGCCACTCAATGACCCTGTTAAGTCGACGAACTTGTTATTTACAGTCACCTAGAAATGTACGCCTTGTAGGCAATATTTTTTAAGTTTTGCACTATCGTTCTTTTCAGGCCCAACTGCGACCTAGGTGCATGGCTCTTATCTGAGTCAGCCTACTGATCCTTTATCCTTATTGTTTGTTCTTTTCAGATATTTGATAAATTTTAGTCTTGGTTTCCACTCAAAAAAAGTACTCCGTTTAGCGCTCCGTTAAGAGTTTTGATTGGTTGAAAAAATCACGTGACGAATTTCAACCAATTAAAATTATTAACGGACCGGAAACCAGGACTTACTTTCGCGGTGCTTGCTCTCACCATAAACATTCGCAATACATTTTTCGGTCTCAATTTCGTACTCCAGAAATACGCTTGTTAAGAGTGTATTTTAGTGCGGAAAATGTAGGAAGTAAAGTTTTGTGGAAAGACCGCAGGCGCCGCAGGGACTGTTCGAATGGAATGACTACCTGCAGGCGAATACATGAAGCTGGGGCCCTACCAGTTAAGCCTCGCAGGCGACTATGACTTCATCTCCCAATGCGAAGGATGCTACCTCTCTAGCCTGCCTGTGTTACGACGCTCACTCAAACTTCCTACTATCTCCTCCAGATAACAAAACTCTGGACTGTTTCTAGTAGATTTTTTTTGGGAATATTTTGTTTGAGGTAATTTGTTATTTCATCCGAAAAACCTGCTATTCAAGTACCAAGATGAATATTAGAATCCTTCTTCGAAAGTTCGAATGATATCAACAACACCCTGAACGTAATTCTAATTAGACTTGGCATAAGAAAACATTTTTTAGATTTTCTTCAAATGTTGCTAATTGAATGCTATAAACATTCATACAACGTAAACCTTTTTATTTCTTCCGCTATGCAAAATTGGTAAATACGATAATAAAGGCGAAAACGTTGATTGCTCATTCTTTGAACGCGAGCAACGAAATACTGTAATAATTTAGGGAAACATGTTTTTCTAAGTAAATTTACGCAGTCCATAACATCAAAACTGTCATGTCAAAGAAGGAAAATTGATGATGTAAATTAATTAATTAGCAGGAAATAACAAAGTCATTCATTTTATCAGTCGTTTTTAAGCTCTGTGAATGTGATGAAAGTATTTTCGCTGGATTCATGAAGACCTCACTCCGAAAGGTGCTTAAAGGTCTATGATAATGATGACAAACTCACTTTCTTGCATCAAAACGCATCGCAATTAAACTTTTTTAATGAAGGCAAGTTAAAAAGCATGGTATTTGATTGATTCATCTGGTAGCAATTAGATTCGAATGTATAGGTTGCGAGACACTGATTTTGAAAGCGCAACACTATACTAGATTCACAGTTGGCATACTTACTCAGGATGCTATCACATAAAGTTATAGAGTCCATCGATGACTCAGTCTATGGAGTCTCTGATATATCGATAAAACACACCACAATGGTGCATCATTTGCGTGCTCCGCAATTGGAAACTCTTTGTGTTCCACCTGTTCATCTAAAATGTGCTAACAGATACATTATACCTGTTGCATTGAGATTGAATAATAGAAGGATCAATAAAGCCAGTGAAGCGGTACACACTTGAGGCTACGTGCGGATAACAGTGTTTTCAATGTATTACCGATAACTTATTTTTTTAGGCCTGCGTACCAGATAACAATCTCCTTTACTTCTCTCTCTCATTTTTTATATGATCATGCGGATAAAATATGAGAGAGAGAGAGAGAAATAAAGGAGATTTGCATATTTCCAAACTTAGCATTCGGCTGATGAAAAGGTAATTGACAATTTATGTCGACTCTTCTGTTATTCAAATTAAATACAAACACAAGCATTACTCAAACAAATTGTACGTAAATGCATATATCGTACGCACCATTGTCATACAACAATATTCATTGAGGCAATCTTCAATGTAGACAAACTCACATCAATGAATCGAAAATGGAGTGGTGACATTGTAGGGTATCATTGGACCAGAGACTTGACATGGTGGCTGGGTTTCCCTAATGTCATCTTCACTTGACATTTCGTCACTAAGAAAATTTTTTTACATATGACAATTCTACCCTAATTTGCATAAGAAACTTAGTGCGAAAGAGACAAAAAACTTTGTGTGGACTTTTGTATGTATTTTCTTTTCTCTCTATCGCACTAAGTTTCTTATGCAAATTACGGCAGAATTGTGGACTCACGCATGGTTTATAAGCCAAATACATAGACTGTCCCAGATTTCGTGTCAAAAATCGTTTTCACCTCACACACACTTGTTGCTTTCGTTTCAAAAATAGTTTTTCCCACAGCTACATATACGATGTTGAACGTCCGGGCTCTGTGTCTCATTTTAAAAGACATTAGTGCGAAAAAACGTGACAGCAAAGTATATATGTGGCTTGCAACCTTATAGCTTAGTCTCCAATTTGTTTCATCAGATTTATAGTCTATTCCACACATAGTCGTGAGGTAGTAGTTTTATTAATGCATGAAAATGTTGGTGTGAGGTTGAAACAAGTTAAATATTCGTTTCGCGTTAGTTAGGAACATCATTTTTCCTAACTGAACATTTAAAAGCACGTAACGATACCACGTTTTCCGCCTTTGGTTCTTATAGGAAATCTCACTTCTAGTGCGAAAAACAAACGAATTTCTCGCTTGTTCTGAAAGCCAATATTTCAGTCTTAGCAACGAAATAGTAGTTTTTGATACAAGCTACGTATGAAGGTAGTTTAACGTACTAAATGGAGATTGCCGGCATGAGCCGAAGGCAAACAAACAACGTTTTTTACAATTAAACGACAAAAAACGAGCTTTTCCCTGCGTGTTTTCACTTGCGAAAATTTGTAGAAATTTCAAAAAAGCTTTTACGCGCTAGTGCGATAAATTTTTGTCACACAACAGCGTAAAAGCGGTTTTTACGCACTAGTGTGAAAAAAATACCGTACTAGTGCGTTAAACAAGTTTTGCCGCACTAGTGCGAAAAGTGACCTCATGCGACAAAAAAACGACAAGATTTGGTGATATGAGTCGCCACACATACTGTAAGGAAAGTTGTCTGCAGCTTGTCGCGTCTACTTCCCGTTCCTTCACTTCACTCGCTGTTTTGGAAAATGACGCTTCTTTGCAATGTAACGGAAATTTGTTTGTTGCGAGAATCTGCGTTACGATGCAATTCAAATTTGAAAAAAAGTCACTGCGACTAGCTAAGAACAGATAACAACAATGGTGAATTGTAATTCCATACCTACAGAAACGTTGTACACCAACGATTTTTTACTATTCGACACACTATAATACTCAGAATTTCACTATGCCGCCCGCATAAAAATGTTTTAGTAACAGTAGTAGTTGTAAATAGTATTAACATTTCGACATGTAAACCGCATAATCTTTTGCTCTTTATAACCATAATTTGCGAAGGTACAAAAATGTTTTTATTGTGATGCTTTCGCACTGAATTATAGGCCTGATAAGAGTGAACATCATTTTTTGCTAATCGAAGCAATATAAAATCAAAGTGAAACAACGGTGCTCAGTGCTTTATTGGAAAGTTATAAGTGCAGATCGTATCCACTTTATTATACCTTGATTTCTAAGTGGTTCTTAGTGCATACTAAGTGAGCTTATTGACAAGTGGATTAGCTTCTTAATTAAGAAATGGAGCAATATAAACGATATTGAGTTTACCGTTTATTAACTGATTTAAGTCGGGCGTGCTAATAATAAGAATAGAGAAGAAAAGGAGAATTATTTATTGCAATTGAATGCAATTGAACTAACTTAAAGTGTTAAGAAGTGCTAAAAGTAATTCTCAATGTTTCACGATTGAATGCTGTTGTTTATTCCTTGTGACTAGGTTGTTAAAAAACGATTTGCTTAATTTTTGTTGAAAATCCTACGCTGCATTTGTCACAAAAAATCTCAAAATTGTCGGACAGTTCGTATTCAGTTCATCTCAGCTGCTGCTGTTCCAAAAATGAAGAGTATCCTTCAAAAGCAGAATTTATAAAATTTCAAAAATCGTTAAAAAACTACGAGCATAAAACAGTACTATTTGGTAGGATTGAAAAAAGAATAGTTCAATTTCTCGCAAATTAGTTTTTCTCAAGAACTCAATTTTTAAGTGTAAGACGGAAAAAAATTATTTTCTCCTACTACTATTGAGCGGAATTCTAGAATTAATAAAACAGACGTATGAATTCGATATCCATCATGCAGGTGAGTGAAAGTATCCATGGACTTTAATCCGAGGTACTTTTTTTCTCATCGTTAAGCGAGATAAATAACTCGTGTTCATAAAATGCATATCATTGCCTTAGTATACTTTAAGGAAGCTTGGAAAATAAAGGATTTACTCATTAATTGCTAGGGTGTTCCGATATGTGAGACTGGTACGAAATAGATAGGCTCAGTGTGAGTTATTTTTCGTTTGAATTACTCAGAATTTCGCTAAGACTTAGTGGATTTTTTATTAGAGAGTTTGGGCAAAGCAACTTATAGCCAAATTTATAACACATACATATGGCTATAAGTAATAAGTTATATGTTTACGTTAATAGTTATAAGTTTACGTTACGAGCTATGAGTTATAATTTATAAGTTACAAGTTTATGATACAAGTTTTAAGTTTATAGTATTGTAACTGATCCAGATCAATACTGATTAGTTTTAAACTGATATGTATCAATACTGATCAGTTTCAAATTGATCCGGATCAGTACTGATCAGTCTGAAAACTGATATGGATCAGTCTGAAAACTGTTATGGATCAGTCTGAAAACTGATATGAATCAGTCTGAAAACTGATATGGATCAGTCTGAAAACTGATATGAATCAGTACTGATCAGTTTTAAAACTGATGCGAATAAATAATTATCAGTCTTAAAAATGATCTCGATCAGTTTTGAAACTGATCAGTTCTGATGCGGATCAATTTTGGAACTGATCAGTACTGGTCTGGATCAGATACAATACTGATCTGGGCTATAAACTAAAAATGTTAACTTATAACGTAAACTTGTAACTTATAACTTAAACATATCACTTAAAACAAATAGCTATATGTATATGTTATAAATTTAGCTATAAGTGGCCTTGCCCAATCTCTCTATTAAGATCTAAGTAAACGAAATTACACTATCGGGTGATTCTCGAACGATTTTTTTGAAGATTAATTCAAGTGGTTCCGAAGAAGCAGCCGAATAGTTATGTTCTTGATGATTCTCGAGGTTGTTGTCTTCAACGCTCATCTCGATATCAAATGAAAAATATGAGTCGTAGGCACCAGGGAAAAATCTTGTGTTTTATTTAGCTCAATGTCTACCTGATAGGTTGTAATTTTTCATTTCAGACGAATCTTCGAAATTATTTTCGGAGCCCTTTGTCACATCAGGAAATCAAGTTTTCACACCAATTTCAATACATTTCGTTAAATCTTTTCTCCTAAGTTCTTCTCTTAACGAGCAAATTTTCTGATTATCACAAACCTAAGAACCGTCCAATTTTCCAAGTAAATATATTCGGAAATTTTAAAATTCTATTAACTTTAATTTTCCTGCTTTCAACTCTTTAAATGTTTCAAGAACTACTCGCATTAATGGAGACAAAATTCAATTCAATTTAATAAAGTAAATCATATTGAATAAATAAGGAACGCACAAATGTTTTCAAAGATTTTATCACATCGCAAACGGAATTTTTGTTGATTTACAGAATATCAATTGTCTATTGTTAATGAAAATAGTACTGTAAAGTGATTAACAGTGACGAGATTAATTCTTACTTAAATATTTAAAACTAAGCAAATATCAATATTGCCTATTGTATTTTTATCCCGAACATTTCCATTTGGAATAGTGGAAAATTTTTACTGAATAGTGAGTGCTACCGCTTTAAACGCTTCCTAATTCAGGCACGGAAGACTTTTTTCTTCTTTTCTAAAGTGTTGATCAGAAAGACATAAACTATATCTGTCTCTCTCTAACCAACGCTTTGAGATAGAAGAACGAAAGTTATCCGCGCTTGCCTAGATCCCATTTTTTTCCGAAAAATAATGATCTTCGTAAACGTTGATCTAGGCTCGATTATCTACCAGAAAAACAATTCCACAAGCAAAAAAAAGAAATCAATCTGAAATGAGAGGGCTAATGTCCACTTCCAACATCAAATATTGTTCCGAAGATGGGGAGAGCATCCATAAGGAATTTTTTGAAAATTTTTATGAGAAATTTGTCACCTGGTCGTTCGTTTCGATTTAGGTGATAGAAGTCGGGGAACGGGTTAGCTCAGTGGTAACGTACTGGCTTTCTACCAAAAATATTCGGGTTCAATCCTGGTGGGTACAAATTCCGTATAGGATTTTTCATCAATGTATAGCATGAAAGTAACGTTCCTAGGCACACCAATGCTCACAATTTGGGTAGTTGTGAATTTGGTGCCGCAATCAATCGAAATGAAGAATGAAGAATGACAAATATGACGTCACCCATATTCGATGAATTCTGTGGACAAATGCCTGAGTCTAACTTTAGGCGGAGATATAATAAGCACCAGAAGAAATCCTAATGCTAAAATGCAGGCTGCCGTTAGGCGTGGCTCAGAATTCACGTTAAGCATGTGGTCCAAAAAATGCCTGCCGGTGAAACACATTGATGGGGCGAACCGGCATTCTAAGCGTTACTAGTTTCCGCGCCTAGAACATCATAGATGACACTAGGTTTGAGTGTAATTTACCACTGACCCAGTAAAAACTTCGGTAAAGATCTCTAAGAAGAATCCATGTGAGCAAAAGCTCACAAAAAATTGCGGAACTAGTGAATAAAAATGGTCTAGCCTGACCCGGACGGGTTGTAACGGCGGATTATTATTATCTTATTATAAAAAGTAGTCAGAGTGTTCCGATATACACATGGTCCAGAATGACGAAATGATGGTAAAATTCTAAAAAAAAACTAAGAAATCTCTTCAAATTTTCACAAAATTCTCAAATATCATTGGAAATCCTCTAACATTTAGGAAACGCGGTAAAGAAAATCATTGAATATCCATCCTCTGAGAATTTTCTTTTCAAAAATCTCTTGTTGAGGAAATATCTGCTCTCGGTTTAGTTCGAAAATCAAATCCGAAAAATGCGGGAAAATTTATTTATCTTCGAGGAGGAAGCTTGTATCCCGAGCCGAAGGCATGGGATATAATCCTCCGAGAGGATAAATAAATTATCCTGCAGAAACGTAAGTTTTTATGCAGCGAAGCAAGAAATCAACAAAACAAATTTTGATACAACACAGTAATGTATGACTTATCTCCCTAGACAACCAGTGAGGTGTATAAAATTAATGTTTGTCAAGTTATTTTGTTAAGTTGGACATCTCGAAATCCGCTCTATTGGGAATAATGGTTCGGAACTTTTTATCGAAACGAAACTCAACTGGCATATAGTCTTGTGGCATCTCAATCTCTCTGATGTCATTTCTCAGATTAGTTAAGATACCCGCATGACCCATGCTCCTGTCGAGCGCCAATCAATGACCGCACCTGAACAGTCTAGCTACTATCATCAATGCCTCTTGCTCTATAAATAGTTCAATCGGACTAGGGAATTCAACCGGTAAATTTTTTAAATTATTTGCAAAATTTAAGGCAGTGGAGGCCGGTTTCCATCCAATTCGCCGTCGATCACTTCACCGCCTTATACAAATCTTGCGGCAGCAGATGCGGCAAGTTCAGATTCTTCAAACAAAACCAATAAAGATTTACATTTTCTCAAGTTACATTAACATTCAGAAAAATGCAACCTATCAATGAAATTTCTTGCTGTTTCAAGTTATTTTGTATAAGGAAGGACTCAGTGGAATAATTGAGGTAGTCTTTATGTCACTTTCTCAAAGGAGTCATTCGGTTGAGAAGTAAAGGGCAATGTGTCATTTGTAAAAAATGGGTGTTCAGTCTGTGAAATCGTCTCTACGTCCAATACTGACACCAACCGTGAAGCTAGACAACCATTTTTGTAATCCACTGCATGCTCCATGCTGAATATTTCTTGAGAATATAACAGAACCCACATTCCTTGTTTCCTTGTTTTCCTTCAACACAACATCAATTATGTGAACAAACATCTTTCAAAGTAAGAAATGAACAAATTTCCTTTGATTTATTTGAAACGGCGAAAAGCACTGTCGGCGAATTAATCGGTGACGAAATAAATGTCGGCTGTATGATCGTTCAGCGAAAAGTTGCAGCGTCCGTCGAGTTAACTCGCGGGGATATGTTCGGCGACGATATACACGTCTGCGGAGAGAGTGACGGTCACCCCACTAGACATTTCAAATGCGAATAAAATTTACCCGTTTTTACCGGTAATTTTTGTTCAAGTTGTTGAAGTTTTACTGTCATTGAGTCCGATTTAAGGAATTCATTTACCGACGTTTTTTCATTTATCGGTAAACGGTAAAGTAAAGGCGGTAACCGTTTACCGGTAAATGAAAAACGTCGGTAAATGAATTCCTTAAATCGGACTCAATGACAGTAAAACTTCCAGAGCCGCAGTCGGAGTCGACGTCATCGCTCCCGTTATGCTAAGACACGCTAGTCTCTGCACATGCGCAAGTCTCCTACGTACGCTCATCGTCTCTAGCTTGTGTGACCATACAATGCAGCCATAGCTCATTATTGGTCTCACAATGGCCATGTGCAGTGCAACTTGTCATTTAATTAGTACCCAATCAAATTTAAGCCTAATGTCATTTTGTCAAACTACTTATCTCTCTTTTTACACATACGGAGACTCAAAACTGATTTACAAGTAACGATGACCCATGAATGAATAAATGATATCACTTTATTTACTTTATACTTTTATATTTTCTATCACAAACACCCAATTTGCAGGCAGCACTACGTAACGCTAAGATATAAAACGGCGCCTATGCTTTTAGTCTACTGAAAACTCGATTTTCTTGCGATTTTCCGTACTATGTGGAAATAGTCGGTTTTTTCACCGAGTGCAAAGTAGTAATATTTTCTGAAAATATTTGTAGGTAACTCAAAAGTTCCTATGGAAAAAATGGTTAGATAGAAGAAGAAGGAACTGTCCAAAGTTCGCTTCAAATTCCTGCAGCTTTCAAATACCGAAGGCAATAGATCGTTCCAATAAATATTTACTAAGATGAAATGTGTTTGGTTAACTCAAAGGTTCTATTTTGAAGATTGTGTTGATAAATTGTTTGTATTTCTTTCCAGCGGTCGAAACATTTTATTAAACAAATATGCAAAAATTTTAAAGATATTGAGAATATTATCTAGGGATATCTTTTAAGGTAACAATACAACTGATACGTCTAAATAGAAACATTTCTTTGAATTAGCCTAGAGGATAATTCGATTGCCTCGGTAGCCATCCATTTTCTCACAGTTTAGTCAATGTTGTCTTGATACGACTCCCATGAGAGAAGTATAAATGTTAAAAATTAAAATTTGGAGACGCACACCTCTGACAGTAACACGTATGGTCGTTTTGAGTCATTCCTAAAATCTCTATTTTTAACGATTAAATTATTTATTAAATCGAAAGCAAAAGCTTCCTTGTTTATATTTATTGACAATAAGAGCAAAAATTATCTTGCGACATGTTTTCTTTTCTTTGCATATCAGACTAAATGTAATTGTTGAGAAAATTCTTTAATGTGAGTGAAATCGTAAGCGTTATAAGAACAAGAATTAAGCAAACCTTTTTTAATGAACTTTCAAATTGAATTTAGTAGTTAGTGAAGTAGATTGGTTTATCACATACTAATACTTAAAATTAGAAACAATCGGAGATTTAATGGGACGATATAATTGTTTAAGTGCTACGGTGTTAAGTGTTTTATGAAGTGTCCGAAAGATAATTTCAATCTGCAATTATTTCAATGATAATGGATTATAATATCCTGACGTTGATTTAGTTAACTGAGCACTGATTCAGTCTGAGTGAATGTTTGATCGAAACAAATTAAGACAATGCGTGGAAGTACGGCTGGTCTGGCCGATGGTGTCATAGCACCGCCTGAGAGTGTTCATGCGACGTTCTTACATTTCATAGATATCGCATTCTCGACTATGATAGTGGCACCGTCTGTTATTTTATATTGGCGTGGTACATGGAATCTAACGGGACTGTTTCTTTTCCCACGTAATCCTCAAATTGGTGCTATCATATCATTGTCTGTGGGATTTTTGGGCCATTTGGTGTTCAACATATTTCAAGAAAAAATCAAAAAGAATTTACATCCGGATAAGCATCGAATCACGTATTTGATGTGTTCACGAATTTATACATACGTGTACGGTTTCGCTTGTGTCAATTGTTGGCGAGGGGTATGGATACTCATGGAACATCATGTACCATTTATTCTAAGCACTGTATTTACAATTACATTCGTAGCGGCTATTTCTTTAGTGTTTATGAAAGGCATGCGAAACATTTGCGCAACACCATTTTCTATAGCTTCAGATCACTCAATGCAATATTTTAATGTACCAACATATTTCAAAACGGTAAGATTTTATTTTTATCGAACAAATATTTTGTAAGTATAGAAATGGCCGTTAAGGACACACATTCTACTAGAGAACGAAGTGTTAATATTAACTTAAGAAAACCATTATCCCGTACGAAGCTTTACTGATTCAGAAGACAGTCCTGGTGTTCAAAATCTATGCACGCCAAAGCTGATGCTTAAGAGTGCACACTGCTTACAAAAGAGCCATCTGTCGGAATCTTTTCAGCTAATAAAAATTTGTATGGAAAATGGCGCAATTTTCTGTAACGTTTTTCTCTTAAAGTCTTAAATGAAAACGAATGCTTATGTCGTCATTACATACTTAACCTATTCCCAAACAAAATTGCGGAAACACTTTTGGAGAAAACATTTACATTTGCTAGAAATGTGAATTCCAATATTTCACCGCAAAAGTCAGTCTTTCAGCTTTTCCACTTAATAAACACTTCAAAACGCATAATTTTTTCGACCATAGTGCTTGCTTACTTAATCTTTAACTGAATAATCAATTTAAATGACAGAAAACATTTTCTACGAGTCAGAAATGGATAAAAACTTTTTGAATTGATACATTTGCAAATATTTGTAAACGTCAAAAGCCAACAAAGATGGTGGCCATTTTTATTTGCAATGATCAACTCAAAATTTTTTGCATCAATTTCTGACTTTTAGAAAATGTTTTCTGTCATTTAAATTGATTATTCAGTTAAAGATGAAGTGAGCAAACACATTGGTCGAAAAAATTGTGCGTTTTGAAGTGTTTGTTAGGCGGAAAAGTTAAAAGATTGACTTTTGCAGTGAAATATTGGAATTCACATTTCTAGCAAATGTAAATGTTTTCTTCAAAAGTGTTTCCGCAATTTTGTTTGGGAATAGGTTAAGTATGTAATGACGACATTGACATTCGTTTTCATTTAAGACTTTAGGAGAAAAACGTTACAGAAAATTGCACCTTTTTCCATACAAATTTCAATTAGTTGAAAAGGTTCCGACAGATGGCTCTTTTGTAAGCAGTGTGCACTCTTAAGCGAGCATTTGAATAGACAATACTTTAAGTTTTGTCAATAATTCTTTTCAACTTGACACCAGGCACCAGTTACACTCTGGAACTTTTATGGGAATTCTGACCCTAACTTGTGACGAATTGCGTAGTAAATCATTTGGTAGCGTTTCCACTGTCAGTTAAAGACATTTTTTTCACCAGACCTCCTCCTGTTTTACTTGTTTTTCAGCTCAAGGAAGTGGCGTGATCATCATCATCAAATTTTATAGACCGTTTATACCTTTCGGTGTGAAGTCTTTAAGCCCGTTGATCATGGACCACCTCCACCCTCCTATCCTGTGCCATGAAGATGGTTTGTTCGCCCAAAGAAAATCCCCTAACTTCTAAATCTTCTCAACTAACTTCATTCCGTACCATCGCAGACGAAGTGGCTTGGAGGTCAAACTAAAACAAATGTTTTTCTTTTGAATTCCTACCGATTTTGGAATACTTCTAGTCCTGAGAGAAGATGTTTTTTCCGCCATTCAGCCGATTTTTTTTAGATTTTATCAGTTTGGGACGATCGATTTCTTTTGACCCTTTGTTCCCAATCCCGTTCATCATGTAAAAATCAAGAGAACCTTCGCGTGCCGACCAGGAACTTGTCTAATGTGATAGGTCCTAGTTCAGCCACTCTCGAAGGGTGGACGACATAGTCGCCGAGTGTCCTGTGCCTCAGCTGAAGGAACTTGGGGCATTCGCATATAAGGTGAAAACCCGTTTCCTCTTGCAAGCCACAGGAGCACTCCGGGTCAACTAGAATCTTCATTTTCGTAAGGGGCTTCTTGAAAGCGCAATGGCCCATGATCCTCCTCGCTTGGTCCCGGCTCATCGTCAGGAGCTCTTTTGTTCATCTCTCGTTCGGAGTGGGGGTGCACTCCTCCTTCATACGCTGTCCATCTCTTACCGTGTTCCGCCTTCACCCAATCCTTTATCACTTTCGTATAAAGTGAGTTCGGGACAGGGATGTGTGGTTCCGGTCCGAATGTGATAGCCGTCGAGCCAGTTCTGACCAGCTCGTCAGCTTTCTCATTGCCATCAACTCCTGAATGTCCGGGCACCCAAACCAGTTTGACCCGATTCTTCAGTCCTATCTGATTTAGGTGTTCCTTGCATTCTTTCACCAACTTGGAAGTCACAATTGGTGATATCAGCGCCTTTATCGCTGCCTCCTTATCCGTGCATAGTACTATATCTTTGTCTCCCAGTCCTTCTGGCAGAAGTTCATGAGCACTTAGACGTGCTGTTGAAGTTTCCGCCTGGAAGATACTAGAGAGGCTCCCTAGAGTCGACCCTTTCGCTACTAGGTAACGTAGTTGGCCACCCAATTTCCCATTCATTCCTGTCTGGGAAGATCGCTTCAAAGTTCCTTTCGAAACTTAATTCTCGCTTCATGTAATCCCGTGGCACGTCAAAAATACGATCAGAAATAATACTTTTGATTTTCCCATGCCCGGTGCAGAATCCTGAAGTCCACAATCCGTTTTGCGTCAACCTGTCCGCTATAACGAAAGCTTTCGCCTTCATTGCTATATCTGCAGGTGGCACCGCTAGTAGAACTTTCAGGGCCACTGTTGCCGTCGTCTTCATGGCACCAGTGGCACACACACATACATTCTACATTTAGCCTTGGCAACCAGACTACGCAGCCATGGCTCATCGCGGGCCTCACTACCGCCTCATATATCCACAGTATTCACCCGGTAGAACAAACTTGCTCCTGAACTATTTATCTGCCTACACCTACTTGCATCATTAGCGAAAAAAAATGTTGTTTTTATTTAAATTTCAATTGCATAATAGGCTCGAGGCCCGTATATATGTCTTGTACATAAATCTTATTAATATCCATTTAATCGTACAAGTAATATTTGTTACGAATCAACCAAATCAAAAACGAAAAAGTATGTAGATCACAATCAGTAAATCAATAAATCAAATACAGTTGTTCGAAATACGCAAAATTCGTTAAATTTGTATAATTTTGAGAAAACTGTGAATAGATATGACAATAAGCCATGACGCTACCATGTGGCACGATAATCAAACGATATATTTTCAATCGCCTCTTAAAGGTTATTAAGTCATTAATAGAACGAAAAACTTCTGGCAGTCCATTATGGAAAGGAAAACCGTGATTCGTGATGGCGTGTTGTCCAAATTGCGTACGAAAGAAGGAAGGGTGAAGAAGACCTCTATTTCTCGTAAAATGATTGTTCATATCTGAATTAATTGGAATAGTCATGCCATGTTTAATCAAATCATTCTTGAGCAAGAATATCAATGTTGCTGTTTGATACAAGTTGAAATACTCAATAGGCAAAATAGATGGACTAGTGTCATCGGTTCATTAATCGATGATAGATTTTCAAAGCTTTCGATAAAATATCAATCGAATGCTTAATTGATTGTCGATATCTATTGATATCTATATACATAAAGTAATTCTAAATTCGAGATACCAATGTTGGAATGTCTCAGTCAAAGCTCTTGTCTTCATAGGAAGATTCACTAGACGGTTGTTTTTTTCTAATGTTAAAGCAGGTCTCAGCCCTTTGTTTTTATTTTAAATTAGTGTATGATATTACAACTTTCTTTGCTTTCGGGGATAGGTCTGTACGTATACAGTGCTGTCCCAAGTCTACTCTTAAAATCCTTGTCCTGTATGACTATAGAACTTTGTGATATCCTTGTCAAATTCTATTGTTTGCGGTTGTGATGATTGTTGATTTCTGCGAAATCGTTACATTTACTGAAAGTTGCATAATTATATCTTTGCCTTAGGAATTTTTTACACTGGAAAATTATGCCATTCATTTCACTGTCAATGAGGCATAAGTCGCATTCAGATGTGTTCGCCTTAACAGACGGTTGTTTGTTAATTCGTCGTGACATTTCGTCGTGACATGAATGATAATAAAGTAATAAAGTAGCAATAAAAAATTGAAAACGGTTGCTTCGGAAAGTGTCAGGTTCAGAGTGACACGAATAAGGAAGCGCGTGTTACAAAATATCACCAAAACGATGTCAATAGAGCAAATAAAAAAGGAAAATGACACGAAGTTCGGCTGAAAAAAATATTTTAACATATGCAAGTGACCCGTTACGTATCAGAATATATGTGGCAAACAGAATACATGTTACAAAAAGGTTCGAACGTATCTAAGTAAATATTGCCTTAACTCTTAAGTATGTGCAATCACGTCCTAATTAAATTGGATTGGAAATTGCCGAATGGGCAATAATAAAAAACCCCATACGAAGCAACTGCGCAAAAAATCTCTCCAAGCCCTTAAAATAAGCCCAGAATTTAGCACTCTGACCAATACCTCCACGGACAAAAAAGTTCGTCTCTTTTTTCTCTACAACACTGCAAAAAAAACCTCATTATCAAAGGAATATTCACGAAAAAAAAACTAAATGTCGTTTTGGGCCGCGTAGCGTTAGGACTGTATAGCTCGAACCACTCGACAGATTTTCACTAATATAATTTTCGTGATTTTCTGATGTCCATATCTTTTATTCAAAATCTTGAAGAGCGATTTCCGTTCTAACTTTGCAGTGATATAAGCGAAAAAGTTCCACGAACCTTCAAAAAATCACGTTTTTCACCGTTTTTTCGACCATAACTTCGAAAGTTTTCTATTGATTTTGCCCAAATTCGATGCCGTTATCAATTTTCTGATTATCTTTCAGGAAAAAAAAATTATGAAAATCGGAGAAGATTTACTCGAGTTATGAACAAAAGGCCAAAAACCACTTAAACGGCCCTAGCTCGGCGGCCTTTGGGCCGACAGTGCCCAGATTCAATCCCATAAAAGATTTTTCGATTATCTTTCAAGGAAAAAAAAGTTTTTGAAATTCGATTTAGTTTTACTCGAGTTATCGTGTTGACAGACAGACATTTTATTTATTGCTGATTCGTCATTTAAGGACCATGATCGGTCCCCTACCCCCGGGTCGAAATTAGACCGGTTACAAACGTTGTGGTAAACGCAATAGACCCCTTAGATCCCATGCGATGAATTGATGTTATGCAACACGTTTGCATATTACCTTCGCACGTTTTATCAATTTTAATTGAAAAAGTTTGTATTTCTCGATAACCAAATCCGAAGGTGAAACAAATCTTTGCTTTCGTTTTACACACAAGGGCTTCTAACTAACTTTACATCGTTAAATACAACAATCCTATCTCTTGATCATCAATCATAAGTTTCGGTCAACATTCCATGTTTTGCGAACAATAACTTTGACTTTGATATTGATAGGATTGTATCAGTTCATACAATTTGATACGGAAATAGAACGAAATCACATTTCGCGGTTGCTTGAAGCAACCATGACACTTCGCGTTCAACTGACTCTTAAACCGGCCATGGGAGTTGTTCTCTTGTAAACCAATTTGGCAATCGACATAATCGAACAATGTTACAAGAAATGGAAAATATATTAAAAAAATATGAAATGAATTTTAGGTTGTTTCCGAACACACTGCGCAACTAATTTCAATATGCCTTAGTACATATTAACCATATTAACGCAAGTGAATTTAAACATTTGAAGTGTTTGGGTATTTTGCCTCAATTTTGCGTGCAAAATATTGAAATACGTCAATTGTTTGAATTCACTTACGTTGCAGAATAGCCCATTTATTTTTTGGAAATTTTGTATAGAAATACATCAATTATATAAATTGCACCATTGAAGTGCACTTAGCTTGGATATAGGCAGTTCCGAATTCAACAGTTAACTACTCCTTCAGTACAGCTTTGGTTGATAGCTGAGTACTAGTGTGCAATTCCATTGGTAGATTACGTGCAAACGTTGTTTTCTTGCTAAACAAAGCACATACGAGGCTTGTGTTATATGAAAGAAGTTTCTACAAATGTTCAATCTTCAACTTCTCCATACAAAGGAATTGTAATATGTAAACATTTTATCCGTTAGAGCGTTTGCATGTAACGCATTTTCCACTTTTGCATGGAATTGCCCATTAGGTAGTTCAACCGGACTTTAGCTTAGCAGTTGAACCACCACATATTAGATATTTTAATGAAGATATTTACTGATTGAGAGCCGGCGACGTCCAACTGACTAAGCGATTACTCGGGTTGGCAAATATCAGCTGCCAGCCACTTAACTTAGTCTCCATCTCGGCCATAATTTTTTCTTAAGTTTCTGTAACTTCGATACCTTAAGGCGTAGTGGCCTCAGAATCGTAGGGTCGTCCCCGGACGTGAGAAACATGTTAGATAAACTTCCTGTTCCAACGATCTACGAGAGTTATCGTGTGGATAGACAAACAAACGGACGCAAAATCGTGAATCTAAACGCGTAAGGTTTACACAAAATGTCAACTTCAACTTCACCTTGCGTCACAAAGTGGAGGGGGTCTAAAAAATGTCAATTTTAAAGTTACGTGATTTATGAACGACCCCTTACACGAACCGCTTCACAACGCGTCTAACGTAACCACTCCCTACGTTTCAGACGTGACAAGTGGCATCACCAAATTTATTTTCTCACATTGCTGATGCTATTTGCAGGCGCCTGCCAATAAACTCTCCTGGGCACTATTGGCAGACTGAAAATAGTAAAAATTGTAAAGTTTGAAAACAAAAACAAAAAGAAAATACTCTCAGATCCAGTGTCAATACAGTGGATAGCAGCTTACTCAGGAAGTATAAGGACTACAAAAACGATACGCACAGCTTTTTATTTTAATATGGGCATAACTAGGAACTTTCAGAAGTACAACAAAGCTGAATCTTCGACAGAATACCGAAAATTCTTGCTATCAAAATTACGTTTTTTCCACTTTCATATGGAAATCTCCGTTCCGCATTTAATTCTACTTATCGGAAGAGCGAGTGAAGTGAATTTACGAAAAATACGATCAGAAGGGCCAGGGGAAAAATCCCATAGTACGGACGATTATATCGTTTCTGCAATAGTATTATCGTCTCTCAAACAATAATATCATCTCTCAAAACGATAATATTGTTTCTAATTTTTTTTTTCATTTTATAAAAATAATAATCAAATTGAGTCGAACAAATTGTGACAGCTGATTACTTTGTAAAAGGAATAATCAAGTCGTGTCGATAGTATCGTACTTCATACAAAAATAAACTGAAGGCTGTCGCCCATCTGGTGTGACTTCTCTTCTTACTATTACTATTTAGAACTGTGACTCATTTAACCCAATCTAACGACCGACGTAGCCGCGCAACTAAAATCTTTGTCACAAATGATATTTTCCCAACAAAATGTATTGATTCCAAAGACGATACTTTCGTTCCAGCGTGCGATAGTAGTATAGTATCGTTCCGGGAGAAGATAGAGTGGGTGATTTTATCTTTTTACGAATGAGAACAGGCAAAATCGCCCACTGTATTTCCGTTCCAGGATGATATTGTGATACCAGCGGGCGATAGTATCGTTCAAAAAACGATTTTTTCACACCAGCAGTGGGCGTTAAGGTAGTTCCGAAATAGTAGATTATGCACCTCTTGCCAATATTGTGTCGAAGGCGTGAGTCATAACGCCACACGTCAAAATAACAATTTTGGCAAGAGGTGCATATGCTATTTTATCTATCGAGAATAGATATATCGAGATAAGTAAATTTGCCCTAGAGGGATAAGTTCGAGATTATCGTTCTAGATAGATAATAAATGTTACACATTCGTCACGAAGCAGTCGAGGCTCACCGAAACTCCTAGTGACAAATGTGTATTCTTTTATATCACGAAACGAGACGACAAAATAGAACAGAAGAGAAATTTCGTATTACACTCCATAGTCGATGTAATTTGACATCCGAACGACGCGCGTTTGTGATAAACAATAGTATCGTACTTTCGCGCGACAATATCTCCACGGGATAGATATTATCATCACGGAGACGATATTATCGTTCCGGGCGAAAATGCAGTAGGCGATTTTTTTCCGGTCCCTTAATTTTCTCTTTTTCGTTCCAATCTGGCGCCATTGGCCAATTGCCTGTTTTGCTCCTACGGGAAAGACGGTATTGCATCTCACAATTTCAACTTACACAACGAACACCATCTCATTAAATGAAAGCTGATACCTAAATTTATCATCCGAAAAATACTTTTGGTTTCTCTGCAGCTGGAGAGTTGATCGAGACATCTATACTTAAATTAATGATAAGAACATAATTTTGAACTAAATATTCAAAAAGTTCGCGAGCGACATATTCATAATTTTACACGTTACTAATGCAAACTAACAAGACTGTGATGATGATGCATCTCTAATTTTTACAGGAGAAAATGCAGTAAAATTTTATTTGTTCCTCACAAAAAGCTAGGCGACATTTTACAAAATTAATAGTGACCAAGGTAGACTATTGTATGTAATCGTCGCCATTATGACACAAACATGATTCGATCCGTACGAAGAACGATGTGCTTCGAAAAGGGGTCTATTACGTTTACCACGACGTTTATAACCAGTCGATTTCGACCCAGGAGAAGGGGGGAGCATCGATCATGGTTTTTAGAAGACGAATCAACAATACAAAAAATGTCCGTCCTTCCGTCAACACGATAACTCGAGTAAAACTTATTAATTGAAAAATCTTTTATGGGATTGAATCTAGGCACTGTCGGCATAGCCGACAATTTATGGAAGAAACTTTTTTGAATTTGAGTTCTTGAACTTAGCTAGGGCACTAAAAACGAGACTCTGCTAGGGTTCCATGTGTTTTTTGTATATAACTGGAGTAAATCTTTTCCGATTTTCATAATTTTTTTTGTATGAAAGATCTGGGCATGTTCGAAAATTTATGGAAGAAAGTTTTTTGAATTTAAGTCCTTGGACTTAGCTAGGGCGCTACAAACGAGTCTCTGTTAGGGCCCTACGTGTTTTTTGTACCCAGATCGACTAAATCTCTTCCGATTTTCGAAAAAAAAAATTTGTTTGAAAGACCTAGGCATGGCCGACAATTTATAAAAGAAACTTTTGCCTGTGCTTAGGGCTCAAATGGGCCTCATGTCGGCTCGAAGGTAGGACCTTACCAAAAACAATTTTTTTGCTATGCAGCAGATCAAATTAAGGGATACATGTAAGTATGTGGCCCTAGGTCGGTCCTCAGGTCGGCCCTAGCCCAAAAAATGGTTTTTTGCTATGTTGTAGAGAAAATTGAGATGAACATTTTCGTCTATTCGGGGATGAATTTTGTGGTTTCATTTTTGTGTCATAATCGTCGCCTACCAATGGTCTCCCTTGAGCACTATTTTCAGGCGTCTGCCAGTAATACCCATGGGAAACTATTGGCAGGCGCCTACCTATAGTGTATAAGGAAGGCTGTTGGCAGGCGCCTATCTATAGTACCCAGCCCGAAAAATATTATGCAAACTAAACGGAAATTAATCATGGTAATCTTGGCAATATGGCAGCTTCTAATATCGAATTCTCTTGAAATTCATACAAATCATAAAAATTATTCAACAACCATTAAGGCTCTGTTCAGAGATACCAGACCCAAATTTCATTGATAATGTTAATTTACTAAAAGGCATTTTAATTAAGATAAACCTTTCAATTTTTTCTAGAGTGCCCAAGACCCTGGACTCTACATATTAGACTGTGCCTTTTCGGTATTAGTAATTGGTACATTAGTGGTGTTTGTGTGGCGGGGAACATGGGTCATGTGTGATTTGATAATTTATCCGGATGATCTACGCATGACGGCATGGGGTTCACTGGTAAGCAAGTTGTTTACTTTAAAAAAAAATATCAAGAAGGAATGTAGTACTCGAATTTGTATAAGTTGTACGACAATAAAGCTTCAAAACAGTTTTGCAATACATAGAAGAAATCTTTTGTTCCCCAATTTAAATGCATACGTTATTATTGATGCTTTTATTTCTTAATCAATTCCAATTTCGAACTCAAAAAGTTTATTATTAATATTCACGTTCAAGTGGAATGTTAACATTCGTCCATGTAAAATCAACTTGAATTTTTGTGTTTAAGGTGATCGGCTATGGAATAGTTGCTCTTACATTCGCCATGCAGTCATTGATGAGATGGGCATGCGATCGCTTAAAAGGATTTTGGCGTGTAGCTGCTGCTGATATATTTTTATTTTTGAGCTTCATTGGTACGGTGAACGTTTGGAGAGGTGTTTGGCAACTGTGTGATCTGTATTTCCTAAAAGGTTCCGAAGCAAAGTCATGTGAAGGTTCATTGGAAAATATATTCGTTTCTTTTTATCCATAGGTTCACCAGTACTCAGCAATGCTATGACGCATAGTTGCGCATTTTTATTGTTAGCTTTGCTGAATTGTTCGAATTCAGTTATAGTGAGAGGTGTCTACATAGATGCAGAAGAACCAGCTGGACAATGTGTTATCTTTCCTGTTTATTATATCCGATTATTTTTCCAAAAGGAACGAACAAAGAAACAGCAAAGACTTATAGACGCTTTAGAAAAATTAGATCACAATAAGACAACGGAAGCACTGCTACCAGATAAAACTGGCAAGACGCCTATCATATTGCCGATGAATAATACGACAAATATTCATCAGCGTTCAATCGAATTACAGGCTATGTTAAGTGATGTGGAAAATGTTAATGAAAAATCCCAAAACGGCGAACATATGATTTTAAGATCGGCGAAAGATTAACTTTATAACTGTCGATGCGACTAGATGTGTGCGCCGACATGAATCTGCCGCCACGCCTCTTAAATTTAGGAGGCCGTACACAAATGACGACAAGCTACATTGCAGCATTTTTGATCCTATCCCATTCGTCCTCACCCCTCTAATAGATCGATGTAAATCTTTTTCTATTAACAGCTATTTGTGCCACTTTTATCTCTGAAAAAGAGCTACGGAAAAGCTCTAGTATTCGCAACAAAATTGATTTCTTAAAGAGCGTCAAATTTTCACCGACGCGAAACTGACAACACTCGCCCAATTCACATATTGCGTAATGTGAATTTTTTACATTTCTTACTTTTTCCTAGCCATTTTATTGACATGACAACATAAAAGCAACAGATTAGTAAGAATCTAACATTTGTGTAGACATTTTATGACAGACTTTAAATTATTTGACGTAACGCCTGGTCACTCTACCCTCTCCCTCATTCGAGCATGACGTCGTTTGTGTACGACCTCTAAAACAACAAACATTGTGAGCAGCAAATTGCTTATGCCGACATTTTACTTTACATAACCATATACTTATTTTCCATTTAGTCAAATAAATTAAATTAATCGATTTGTAAGGATTTTAGATCGGAGCAAATTTGCTCCATTACAATCTTGCGAAAAAATAATAAAAATGTGAAAAAGTTCTTTCTAACGGGCAGCAATCAATTTGAAATTTTTACAATTTGTCGTTTGGCGGCATTCTAAAATCAAATGTTATGGTGGTACTGTAGTAGCCAAGTCCGAGAAGGCAAATTATGATGTTTGATAAATTTGAATCTAGCGGCCAGTACTTTACGGAGCATTCAATTTGACACCACAATGCCCTCTATGTGCCCTTGAACTATGAAAAAAAAGGCAGCTTGGTGTCATAAATTGGTGCTTATCACTTTTATCGCATTAACGAATGCTTTACAACGCACTAAATTTCAACTTGACACCAGACTGCCGCTGCCATCTTCATTACGAATATAGCCCAACAACGCAGCCCGATGTCAAGATGAAAATTAGTGAGTTGTAAAGCATTCGTCAATGCCGTCATAGTAATATGCTTCCATTTTTGACACCAGGCTGACTTCTTTTGGGCCGTCAAACTATGACAAGTACGCAGTCTGGTATCAAATTCACAAATATTTTCCCATAAAGTACAAGCAATTGGCGCTATTGGCACTAACATTTCCTAACATCACTTTTCGACACCCGGCTGAAATAACACGCTTCCACTTGTTGCAACTTTCTGAAGGTTACGTACTTCAAATTCAAGATCCAGTAAGTTCATACACTAGAAGGAGGATCAATCTGGTGCATGAAAGAACTGGATATTTCGGAGATTTTCAGAAAAACTGTAACAAAATACGCTATCAATATTTCAAACACCGTCTTATTCTGATTTATTGTTCACATTAAGCGAATTTCAATCGTTGTTGTATAGTCTCAATTTTTTTATACTGACGTCTGTAATACGCACTTTACAGACCTTCAACTAAAGTAAGATGTCCTCGTGTTATACTAAATTCTGTCTTGCAACGCAGATAAACGTTGCTGCGAAAGAGAAAAAGTTTTCGTATGGATTTTGTCATACGAAATCTTTTATCTCTTTCATCGCATCGTTTTCATGCGTCGCCTGGCGGAAATCCCTGTTCAACCCTACCGAGATCACAAAAGAAGTTGTAACAAAAATACTGTCTGTGGCGCTACGTTTGTGCATTTTGTTTCATTTTTGGAGCGAGTAGGAGGATAATCGCTTAAATATTAGCGGCGTAACTTTTTACAATTATACTCCTTTCACACTCCACTCAATTTAAGAAACTGTCAGCGTCAGAGGAGCGGAGGGGTCATTCAATAACATATTTTCAATTTTTGACTCCCTTCCCCATTGTCACACTGTCCCACTCAACTTCCTTTTAAGAAGGCACTATTTGAAAGAGAAAGAAAAATCGCCTATCCTTACACCCTAAAATGTTATATTTACTTCATAAGTTTGTCTTCATAGGATTGTCTTCTTCACCACTCGCTTGAGTGTAAAGCGTTCGTTGGAACTGAGCCCTGAACTGAGTTCTGATCGTTGTCTGCCTTTTAGCAGTAGCCAAGTCCGGGAAGGCAGGTTTGTGTCAAAAAATGATGTATGGGCAATATGAATCTAGTAGCCGGTACTTTACGGCGCAATACTTTTCAATTTTACACCAGGCTGCGATCTATGTGACCTTGAATCACGAAAAAGAAGGCAGCCTGGTGTCAAAAATTGAAGCATATCACCATGACTGTATTTCAACTTGACATCAGGCTGCCGCTGTCATCTACATTTAACATAAAACATAGCGCAAGAACGCAGCTTGGAGACAAGATGAAAATCGGTGCGTTGTAAAGCATTCGTTAATGGCGTCATAGTGATGTGCTTCAATTTTTTACTCCAGGTCGCCTTCTTATTGGCCTTGATTTATGGAAAAGTACGCAGCCTGGTGTAAAATTGACAATTATTTTACCATAAATTACTCGCTATTGGCTCTAACATTTCCTAACATCATTTTTTGATCCCAAGTTTCATAACCGAAAATGCAGTCTTCCACTTGTTGCAACTTCCTGAAGGCTGCGTACTTCAGATTCAAAATTTAGTGCATCCATACAGTAGAGTAAAGACCAATCTGACTGCAAAAGACTGCATGAACGAACTTTTATTGCTGGATGTTTCAAAGATTTTAAGAAAAAATGCAACAGAGTACGCCATCAAAATGTGGAACACTCCCTTAAGATTTTCAAAAATCGTTTCACATACCAAAGACTTTGTAGAACATTTAAGTCTTTGTTGATGTTTTTGTGGACACCATATTCCCATTAATACTTTCTGAACCAGTCGCCAAGCCTGTTCTTATTTTGACGTCGTTACTGAATGACCCCCACGAAAGCCGACGAATGTTTCTCATCGGCGCACACTTCTATTACAGACAACTACAATCTTTTAGAAAATGTTTTTAGATTTATGTTAAGAGTTCCATTTCCAATAAGATATTATTGAATAAGAAAAATGTATTATTTTTAGGATTGCGTTATTTTCTCTAGTCACAAAAACACTTACTTCTAATGAAAAATTGGAGTATAAAATAACTGTATGTAGAAGTTTTAAATTAAAAATTCCATCGGTCGTTCATATTTTGAGCAAGGAAATCACCTTCACGCTCATATGTGATAAAAACGCCTGTAAAAACAAAATCTTGCCAAATATGAGAACCAATTTTACAAGCCAAAGCCATTACAAACAAAAATTGAAGTACGAAGCCACAATCGCATTTATATTAACAGAAAAATAATTTGAAATTCATTAAAAGAACATTATTGGTATACAAAACTTATAAAAAAAATAACTTCAAATTGGCTGTGTCTTGTGCTAAAAAATTCAACAAATTACAATGAGAAACGAAACGAAAATTATATTTTAGAGAAACTTTATTCATAACAGCTGTATAAAACGAAATAAAAATGCAAAATACTCGCCGAAATAAATGAAGGATGCAACAAAATATTATTGCGTTTTAAATAATTTGGAAGAGCTAGATCGGTGCTAAACGCTTTTGGTTAAGGCAAGAAAAAAAATATAAATTTAGGATATCTTCATTGGGAACAATTTATTCTGCAAGTACGGAACCACAAATAGAAAATACGAAAAAGAAAACAACTTTTACCGACAGTAGAGATGAGCGGGTTGCCCGAAACTTCGAAAAACCCGACCCGAACCAGAATTCTTTTTTTCGGGTTCATGAGTTTCGGGTTTCGAAAATTTTAATCGGGTCGGGTTCGGTCCGGGTTTTGAAACAGTTCGGGTTTCGAAAATTGTAATCGAGTCGGGCTCGGTCCGGGTCGGGTTTAGGGTCTCGGGTTTCGAAAAATTTTATCGGGTCGGGTTCGGTCCGGGTTCGGTCCGGGTCGGGTTTCGAAAAATGGTCGACCCGCTCATCTCTAACCGAAACTAAATGTTTGATGGACAAGAGAAAAAAATTACCGAAATTAAAGTAAATTTTACCTGAAAAAAGCGATCGAAATAAAATTCAAAACTACCTGCTATTAAATTAAATGATCGACCAAAAGTTCAAATGATAGTCTAAACATGATAAATTACCGACTAAAAATGTCTTTGATCGAAAAAATTTGATCGGAAAATAATTTTTTTTACCGAAATAAAATGATAGAACAAATATTCAATTCCACCGAACCGAAAAAAAAAATTACCGGAATTACATTAAATTTTACCGGAAAAATTCGAAACTGATCAACCAAAAATTCAATTGATAGACAAAAATGATAAATGTTTTTGATCGGGAAATAATCTCCTTTTGACCGAAAGAAATATTCAATTCAACCGAACAGAAAGATAACTTACCGGAATTAAATTTTATTTTACCGGAGATATTTGATCGAAATAAAATTCGAGACTCCCTTCTGTTAAATTAAGTGTAACTGATAAAAAAAAAAATGATATTAATTATTACGCATCTGCGGGAAAATTTATTTATCTTCGAGGAGGAAACGCTAAATTTTGATCTATTTCTGAGAAAATCGCCCGAAATGTTTTAAAAAATTGCAAGATCAAAGAAACATTGACCGAATTGAAATTATCACCGCTGCAGATACAAACAGCATAACAAAAAATTTTGACCAGTACTTCCAAATGTTACCATAACAACGGATCTACTAAGTCAAAGAGTTTCTCTTTGAATAATCGAACAAACGAGGTGTATATAAGGCCGCATGTTCGAGATGATTACTCACTGAATATGTGACCGCGCTGATATACACATGGTCTTGTGACAAAGGTGCATTGAAGAGGCGTAAACGTCCCAATCAACCAAACTTTTTGTCGTGGATTGTTAAAATATAGAATGGATAGAAACATGTCTGCTATGAAAGCGACGAATCTATCATTTTCATTGGAGGAAGGAAAATAATTTCATACAGCAATAAAACTTTTACTTCCGGTTCGTGAAACTCGCCAAAATTCTTTAAAGCTTAAGGGAAAATTTTTGAGTTTAACACAAACTTCATTTAAATTTTGCCAATATTTTGTTTTTATTTCCTACTGCAGTTTCGAGCACAAAGTTGCTCATCATCAGAGGACTTGTATCTAACTCAAACATTTTAGGACAAGGAAAACATATTTCCCGCTGATAACATAGATAACAATTAGAAACAGTAAACATTTAACAGCTGATATTCTACATTTACGCTTACAATAGTGTTACGCTGTAGTCAATACAGGGTGTTCATTACTCGCAATCAACAAATTCGTCGTCAGATGTGTCGATGTCTGTCTCTTCTGTTAAATCAACAATGTTCTTGTCAATAACTTTTTCCAAAATGAACAAAGTCAGTAATGGGGACGTTACTTCACCATAATTCGCGTGATGCTTGTTTTTGTGTATGTGTATGGCTTCGTAAACAAGTTTTAGGTCACTGATGTGTATTTTATGTTTTGAGCTGAAGATGTGTCTACCTACGGCAGTCTTTTTTTTCCAGTGCGCTAAATTTACGTGTTCGTTAAATCTAACAAATAGTTTTCGTATTGTAATTCCATAATAAATGGTTCAAGATACTGAAACGAAAGGAATTGAATTTTTAGACATGGCCGTGGTGTGAGGTCAATAACGAATTGGTTCCACAAACCAATCGCATCGAACAGAATTTTGAATTTCTACTCGAAACACCCGCCGAAAATGGTTTCAAACGTGGCCAAGTCGTTCGTCAGAAGAGTACTGACATTCAGTCACGCGTCTTTCTAGAAAGACAATATTGATACTATAAAACGGATTTTGAGCAAAAACAACTTCCCACAAAGGAACATAGTCCAGATGATCAACGAAGTGAAATGCAGCACCAAACGACACGTTGGTCGAAAACAGCTATCCCTACATCAATACTACCACGTTTAATGAAACGGAAGTTGGTCTAGCAGACACGACAGCAAATCAACTGCCATTGACGAATTCTACCATAGTGAATGGACGGACGCACGAGCAGACGGAACGGACCAAAAATAAGATAAAATATGCTTGAATAACATACTTACCGAAAATAACGGAGCAATTGACTAAGCGCATCAAACGATTTTCACCGGAATTGGGAAATGCTCCAAGACCACCGGAGAAAGTCTCCAAGCTATTCACGGACATGAAACAAAAATTAAGGCCTGTACAATGCTCTTGCGTTGTTTACGGAATTCGATGTAAGAACCCATATTTTGTTGTTTCACCAACGCTGGACGGCAGGATTGAAGACGGTCACAAAAAAGATCTGAGGAACATCCCGAAGGACATTAAAAAGCGCACGGCTTTGGTGAAGCATTTAGTGGAGATAAATCATGAGTTCGATTTTGACCACAAGAAAGTTATGAACAAAGTGAGGTCAAAAAGAACTCTGAAAATTCACGAAGTGAACCAGATTCTACTGAACGAAAGAGTGGCAGTGAACCTAAAATCGGTCGCAGAACACGTAAGCCCAGAGTTCTACGATCTCATCATGAACAGTGTAAAAAAGAAACGTCGAAATGCAACCCCCCGGATGAAACAAGTGACGTTATCTAGTCTTTTCGAAACAATGTCCTAACAGGTGACAAAAATAATTTTCGCAAAAAAACCAGATAACTCAACAACTCATTTGTAAACAAACTAGTTTCTAGTAGTTAAACTGTGATATTCCTTAGCGATAATGTAAGTAAACGTAAGGAAACATTTCTAAACTTCTCAATTATTGTTCATCGTATAAATCTTGTAATTTTAGCCATGAATACGATAGTTGTTGCAATCGAATGCAAGGAGAATAAATTGCAAGGAAAGATACAGTGAACTGAGGGAGTTTTTTTTTTTGTTTAAAATTTTGTCACACCCCCAAACGATACAACGTTAGAATTTAATTATCGACTGGCGACCAGCAATACAACAAATTGCATCAAGTAATAAGTTTAGGATGTCTGAAATTTGAACTTCCTAAGGGTCATTCTTCAGAACATCGTTACTTACCACATATCCACCACCGGTTTTTTAATGTTTCCTTTCATATATGTTTAGGAAAAAAGTGATTAAAAAATCATTTAACATAAATTCATTCGTGAAAACAGAACTCTGCATTTAAATCATTCGCATTAGTAATTATTGAGATTTTAAATTCGGAAATAAATGGCATTGCCTCCATTCGCATGGAAATTAAATGATTAATACAAGCAGGATGTGGCATATTTGTCAATGATTAATTGTGTGTTTTGATTACGATTCGCAGCATGTTGCCAATTTCATAATAACAAATATCCCATTCTTTCTACCAGTTAACTTCACAACACATTTTTTTTTAAATTGTACTATTTTCTGACTTGATATTTGTTTTTAATTTTCAATTACGTACATCCATTCAATTTAATGTTCCACGTGAAACTAAGCGTTCATTTCTTTGGCAACAAAATTTAAAAGAAGCGATCGATGCCGATTTGTTGTATTTTTAAATTAAAGTTAACGACAATGACTGAATAAAATTAAACAAATCGTAAGAATACGAAATTTCGTTTAGGAGAAACGAGGTGCTTGATTTTCGTAAAATATAAAAAAGAACGGTAATAAGCGGACAGATCTGAAAGAGTTAGCCTGTGCAGTGGAAGATCAGTTGAAATTGTTAACTCTGAGTGATCGGAAAGAGGAAAGAACGGTGAATTATTTAAGAACTCAAAATTCTCGAAATTACGGTCAAAGGAATAACACCGAATTGCTTTACTTGTATTTACGCAAATAATTTTATCACAAGAAATTATGGGTGTTGCTGAAGACGCTGCTTTGTTTCTTCAAGTTGATTTTGAAGTTTTTGGACATGTTCAAGGTGATTGAAAGAATTTATCTTTAACAACACATTTTTTTTTTGCTAAAAATACGAGAATAATTATAGTTCGATGTATAGCAAGAAAAGATACTTGTTAGAAACCGATGGTGTTCTATTTTTAATGCTTTAATGAGAACATGAGAGCAAACAAAAGTTGAATGATGAACAGTTGATTAGACGGTTTAGCAAAATGTTTTGTTTTGACTTTCCGTCGGAATTAGATGATTATAGATTAGGTACAGTGTGACCTTTTGTTTTTGAACTTAAATTTTGACTCAATACAGGGCCGTATTTACATGGATCACTTTCTTTTTCTCACTATTTTCCCAGCATCTTACGTTTTTCTCGCAGGCAAACTATTCCGAATAATCTCCAAAAATTATTACTGAAGACAAAATTAGTGACAAATAGTGACACTGACTGACTGTGAAAAGAGAATGTTAAAAATCGGAGTGTGAAAAGAGCATTCTTAAACTAGTTTTGTAAAGACTGATGCAACTTTCTTGGTATCATATCAAAATTACAAATTCGCTTGAGTGGGATTGTTAAATTAGGACAAAATTCTTATTGTGACAGAAAAATAAGAAGCGACATTCTGCGAAAGAATAGTAAAAATGTCATTGTTATTTCAGAATGTCGGTTGCTACTTTTCTGTCGCTGTACAAATTAATATTTTAGGTCATCTGAACTTTTCAGACATTAGAAGCCATTTTTCGGAAGTTTCTCCTACTTACAGTGCGGCTGTGGTTCCATTCTTTGTCTTATATGCCAAAAATAAGCACAAACATGATATCAAGCTACCTTTAGCGGATACAAGTGAGACACTTCACAAGTTGTCAACTTCTGAGACACTTGGCATTTTACTAGAAAATTAAACTTGGCGAAAATTTTTCATTTTTGCTAAATTCGATGTTTCTTGTAAAAATACCAAGTGTCCCAGAAGTTGAAAGCTCGCGGAGAGCTGTACAGTTGATACCAATATTTCTATTGTTCTAACTTTACTTTTCCAATGATCAATTCAGCACGTCAAAAATGTGAGCATTAGGGCGCATATATAAGAATTTTTCATGAAATCTGAAAAATATTACCTTTTTACGGATAAATATCTGAGTGTTGTGAGTTATTAACGTACGAAACGTGAAAATGTTCTGAAAACTACAGCAAAAATAACCCACAAAAGTTTTCTCAAAATTTTAGTCGAAGCGCTAACTTTTACATGAAGTGCTAGATTATTCAGAAAACCGCTAATGGATTGAGGGAACCCTTCACGCATAATTTTGATATCTGATTTTGAGAAATTTCTTGATTTGTGATATCTCCACGGCAGGGAGGTCCAAAAATGTATGGGGAAATAAAAGTATCGAAAAGTTTGGGGCACCAACCGAAAAACAAAAGGTTTTTGATCCCTGATCAAGGTTATATATGGGCGTACCTTGATCCGAGACGATTTAGGGGTAGCTCAAAAGCGTTAAAGTCAAAAATAAACGACTTTCAAAGGCACATATTCACTCAAGTAATGAGAGAATCCATAGGTTGTTGTGGAGCAGTCGAAAGGTCTTAGGACACCCTTAAAATCAGCATAAAGTAGACCAGAGAGTGATTTCGTCCATATATCCCACATGATTAAAGTGGTGCAATTTTCTCATGAATGTCAATCATGTGGGATATATGGACGAAAACACTGCCTGGTCTAATTTTTCTAAGTCAATTTTAAGGATGTCCTCAGACCTTTCGACTGCACCACAACAACCGATGGATTCTCTCATTGAGTGAATATGTGCCCTTGAAAGTCGTTGAATTTTTGACTAACGCTTTTGAGCTACTTTAAATCGTCTCGGATCAAGTTACGCCCATATACAATCTTGATCAGGGATCAAAAACCTTTTGTTTTTCGGTTGGTGCTCAAACTTTCCGACCCTTTTGTATTTTGGACACCTCTACTCCACAGTCATCCGTACTTTTGAGAATTCTTTAAATTTGTGATATCTACACAGTCGTCTGTACTTTTGGGAAGACTTTTGTATTAGGAATATTTACACAGTCGTCGTGACTTTTGAGAAAACTCTTGATTTGGGATATCTCCACAGAAAACTCTATACTTGGCTTTATGAAGAAGAAGTTTTCGGAAAAGCTGAATTTATATCTGTTTTTTTTCGATGACTTCAATTTTTCTGGATCGAGTTTGTTTTGACAAACTACTGGAAGACCTACAATATAAGGTTGTTTCAGCAGTTGCCAAAGGTAATTTTTTTGTGAAAAAAATTACTTCATTTGAGTCGACAAAAGTATTGCGCATCTTTTTCCTAAACTTCGCATTAAAAAATCCTTCAATTAAAAAATGTTAAATCTCGAACTTTTAAAGCGTTTAAAAAAATCAGCTTTAATTCTCAACTAGATGTCCTCAAGAATTGTCAGCAGAAACCATAGCAACGCTCAAAAAATTAATTCGTTCGTAAAAAGTTAGTTTCCTACAACTGCTAAAATACTCAGCTCTAAATTTTTGAAAAAAATACACCAGCAGTTGAACATACTGAGGTTTTTTTGAAGGAACCTATTTTACTCATGTAAATCACGTTCTCAACAACTTCTCGTTGGAAGCAACACTGCAATTATAATTCAAGTCACTGGTACGTATACGTACCACTAAGCACAGAAGGGGGAAATTAAATGAAAGCCTCGGCAAAAACCGGAAAGTTTACTAATTTATCAAAAATGAAGATGTCGTTTGTGGATACAGAGTATCCCAAGGAGAAAGTATTTCTCAAAATTAGGGATGACTGTGTAGATCCCAATTCAAGAGTTTTCTCTAAAGTACGGCTGACTGTGTAGATATCCCAAATCAATAGATTTCTTGAAAATACTGCTGACTGTGGAGATATCCCAAATCAAGAGTTTTCTCAAAATCAAATACCAATAGATTTCTCCAAAATTATCGGTCAACAGTTCCCTCAATACGCTAGCGGTTTCCTCAATAATTCAGCGCTTCATGTAGAAGTTAGCGCTTCGACTAAAATTTTGAGAAAACTTTTGGGCTAACTTAACCGTCATCAAAATGGCAGATCTAGCATTTCAACTCTACAATTTAAAATTTAAATAACGCTGGAAGTGACAAATCTAGCAACATCTAGTTGATCGAGCAAACGAGGTGTCTATAAAAGCAGAAAGACAGCGGATATGATTGCTCATTCCACTATGTGTCGTGCTGATATACACATAGCCTTGCCAGCATAGACGTACTGATGAGTACTTGATGAGACGAAATCAGCAAATATGCTAGTAGATTGTTGAATCGAAACAAAACGTTTCTTTTTGTTTTCTTTTGGTATAAATCCAAGCAATACAAAGTGATGTAGAAAATATTTTTTAAGCCTAAACTATCATTTTCGCGTCGTAATCCAGCATTCGAAATTTATACGTTCGCGCTGATAATTTTTGAGCATTCCATTGAGCATTCACGAATTTTTCGAATTTGCGCAGACTTCAAACAACAAAGTTTATTTTATAAAAAAAAACTCAGAACTTTCTTTTCTCATCGTAGCAATACTTTCGAAAAAAAACGGCCCTAGGACCAATTATCTCCAGTCAAAATATCCCCGGACAAAATGTACCCAGACAAAATATCTCCAGATGTAATGTCTACTCAGAAATGGTGAATATAGGTAGGTATTATCAATTAGATAACTAGATAGCGATGCCCCAAACGCCGTTAGGGGCTCCGCCCTTAGACCTCGCAAGTGGTATATCCCCCCCTTGACCCCCCTTTCGGGGGCTGCCGCCCCTCGACCCCGCTTTTTTGTTGTTTATTTCAGACCGGCGGTGCAAAGTACACTTCACATTGAATATTCTTAATTTTTTGAGTGTGGATATTTTGTCTGAGGGGATATTTCGTCTGAGGGAATATTTTGTCTGAGGGGATATTTTGTCTTTTTTTTAATGGAAAAATTGTGGTTATTGTGTCCGGTTATTTTGTCTGAGGATATTTTGTCCACGGGGATATTTTGGTTGGGGATATTTTTTTTTGGACATTCGGTCCTAACCCCAAAACAAACAGCAAACCTTCCAAGAAAAAGGCTTTTGTTATTTTCAAAGACAACATATTCATTTCCTCTAAATTATTTATTTTTTGGGAGTCGCTGAGCAACGTTTAGTATGAACAACCATTGAAAAATATGAAGTTTTTGAGGAACAAATAATGGCCGGCCCTCATACTCTCCTTTTGGAGAGTAAATTTCAAAAGGTTTGCCCCTTCTGGAAAATAAGAACTTTATTGTTTCATTCTCACATTACGCAGCGTTGATGCGAATATGCAAGTATATATCAAAGATCGATATAGAACTTAGATCTTAATTCACATTATCGAATTTGAAATATTTTCTGATATTTTGCATAAACATACAATTTCAATAGCAACTTGTTTAGCAAATAAATTAGAATGCTACAATTATACGATGAAAGGAAGATTTTCATGAGAATCTTGAAAAGTCTTATAGCGATAAAACCAGAAGCACACACAAAATAAATAGTGTAATAATCAAAGTGAATATATTTATTTCCAGGATGTTATTTTACAAAATTTACCAGAGATATGTGCGTCGAATTAAATATTAGAGGTTGGGTTAAAAATTCTAAAAATGGAACAATCGTTGGTAAAATGCAAGGAACAAAACCAGAAATACATAAAATGTAAGTTACCAATGCGGTGAATTCCTACGACATTCATGGGTAATAATTAAATAACTAGAGTAGAAAATTGTGTGTATTTCCTGTTTAATTTTCATTGTCATTTCACGAGAAATTTAAAGTCTTTCATTGTTGTAATTAAGGTGAAGGTTTGAACTTAAAAATGAATTTCTTAATTTTGTTGTAAACGATTTTCTGTACGCTTAGATAAACTGTAGTTTGTTTTCTATTTGGCATAGAAAAACGTAACAATTTTATTCTTAAAATAGATATTATTTACAACAATAGATGTGCCATGCAAACACTCTTTCTTTTCGTGAAGCATATGTAATTGTTTACGATTCGTTGAAATTAATCATTTTGGCATCGAACGAGGGATCAACTTAAGTGTTTTTCAAACAAAAAGAATAGTTTAGTGAGTGTACATGATTGGCGTCTCTGGTATACATGTAGTCTATCGTCCTGGTAGTAGAAAAATTTGTCAAAAACTTTGGAAAGTTTTCAAATTTTTAATTTTCTTATTTTCCGACAATGCATTGGAGTTCAATGTTTAAATTTACTAAAGCTACAATAGGGTTTTACGACTCTCAGTTTGACAGAAATGAGAATATCACCTCCATATAAAAACTTCTTCATTCCCTTAACTAAATTTCAGGGTTTTATCAAAAACGGTTAGAGACACGCAAAGAGTGGCTAAAATTTGGAATTTTTCGGTCGCTAAGGTTGCATAAATTTCCGAAATCTAAGCACGTCAATTGCAAGATATGAGTTCCCCGTCCTGGCTTTTATAGATCCCATCACCTAACCTAACCTTCTATACAAAATCTTTGGACTACCTCAGGACCAACCGAGTGACCCAACCTAAGCTCTGTGACCTATTGCTTCCTGAGCAACATTTTTTTTGCAATTTTATTTATTCATTTCATTCATTTGTTACAAATTTTTGGAAATATCAATTTTTGCATAAATTTACAGCCTAAACATAGTAGACGAGAAGAGGAATTTTCCCCCAAAGATTGCTAAAAAAACTTGAAAAGGCAGTCAATACTCTTTAGACCCGTACGAAGAACGTAACAATTTTTTGGCCATTTACCTCCTCCCCCCTCCTCGTTGTCACACACTGTAACAATAACTCGAACCCCCCCCCCCCTGTTACGTAACAAAATTGAGGAATTTATTTTTTAACAAAAACAAGCAAATCTTAGGACGTTCATTGTGCTATCTTACGTAACCAAGTGAAAAGTATATAACAGATAATCACAAAAAAAGTTTTTAGTATGCGATTTTATATAAATTTAATGAAAAACATAAGTTTTTGGTTGTAAAAGTGTCTGTTACGTAACATTTTTACACCCCCCCCCCCCTCTCCCTAAAACCCGTAACAATACGTAACAAATTCTTGTCCCCCCCCCGTAGAGTGTTACATAATTTAGGGACAGCCCCTAATGCGTTTACCACGACGTTTTTATTCACATTATTTGAAGAGCAGGGGGGAGCATCGATCATCCTTAGATGGCGGATCAGCAAAGAAAAAAATGTCCGTCCGTCTGTTTGTCTGTAACCGGCGATAACTTGAGTAAAACTCAACCGATTTTCAAAAACGTTTTTTCCCTGAAAGGTACAATTTTTTTGGAATTGAATCCGGGCGCTGTTGGTCCAAGGGCCAATGAGATAGGGCCATTTAAGTGGTTTTTGGTCTTTTGTACATAGCTCGAGCAAATCTTTTCCGATTTTCATTTTCATTTTCTTTGAAATGTGGGGGCACGCATGAGAATTTATGGAAATTTTTTTTTAATTTTGAGCTTTTGGACTCAGCTGAATCTCATACCTGGGCCCAACGCATTTCTTCTACATAAATCGGTTAAATCTTGTTCGATCCTCAAAATTTTTTTTCCCTGAAAGAAAATCAAAAAATTGATTACGAGGTTAAATTTGGGCAAAATCAGTGGAAAACTTTTAAAGTTACGGCTGGTGAAACTGTTTTACTTGAATGGAAATCGCTCTTCAAGCTTTTGAATGAGAGATGCGGACATTAGAAAATTGCATTAATGAAAATGAGTTGAATGATTCGGGCTGTAGTGCCCTTAGTGTGGACCAAATTCACGCTACGCGAGCCTACATGATATTTGATGGTTCTTCGTGAATATTAGAGAGTTTGAGCAAAGCGACTTATAGCCAAATTGATATTATACATTAAGCTAGTATTAATGTTTACGTTAAAAGTTACAAGTTTACGTTACAAGTTATAAGCTTATAGCCCAGAACAGTATTGTAACTGACCCAGATCAGTACTGATCAGTTTTAAAACTGATCCAGATCAGTACTGATCATTTTTAAAACTGATCCAGATCAGTACTGATCAGTTTTAAAACTGATCCAGATCAGTATTGATCAATTTTAAAACTGATCCAGATCAGTATTGATCAATTTTAAAACTGATCCAGATCAGTACTGATCAGTTTCAAAACTGATCCAGATCAGTACGGATCAGTTTCAAAACTTCAGCTATATGTTTCAGCTATTCAGCTATATGCAAAGCTATATTATATGTTATAAATTTGGCTATAAGTGGCTTTGCCAAAACTTTCTATTTCTTTAGTGATAAGGTTCTTGTGCAGTTTTTTTGTAACATCATTTCTGTTTGCCAGATCTATTCTGATGCGTACGGGCCCCTTGCATATGTCTGTAACATCTTTTCTGTTTGCCACATCTATTCTGATGCGTACGGGACGCTTGCATATGTTTTTTTTAATTAAACCTAACTAACTCAACCTAATGTGACGACATGTGAATGTCTTTTTTATTGGTAAAATGGCAAATGGCAATGGCAAAATAGTCGATTTTGACTTTAGGTAGATAGGTCAGACAGCGCCTTTATATATATGGATAACAGTTTAAAATCGTGACTTCGAAGCAAGTACTGAGAAGTTTATGTGTAGAATCAGAATTAATTTCATTTGCGCAACTACCAAGGTCACCAAGCATCGGATTCTCATGTAGGTAGGTTTTCCTGAGCAAATTCTTGGCTAGGCCAAGCAAGTGGTCATTCAGTCTAGGAGTTTTGGTGATTTTGTGCAATTCCTCAGTTGATATATATTTTAAATTGAGACGTGTCCTTCGAAAGTTGATTGCCATTCGAAAACACTTTTTTTTCGAAAATTTTCATTTGGCAGATTATGCCATACCGCAGCTGCATGCGCAAGTGCTGGCCTCAAAACGGTCGTGTATGCCTTAATTTTCCCGATTTGAGAGGTTCCGCTGTTCACTCTCATAATATATAATATATAATATATATCACTCTCTGTATAGTCCAGAATAAGCTTTGAGCAGTATTCTGTGAACATGCTCTGCTCATTGTGTTTCAGATTCCGTCGAACATGGTAACCTAGGTATCGAACGCTTTCCTTGTTTGAATCTTTTCACTACTGATCTCTAAGTTAGGCGAATTCTTATCCTCCCTGAGGAGAGCAACAATGTTTGCCTCAATGGCGAGTAGCTCAAACTACCACATTTTTTCATTTCGTTACCTAGAGCCTACCATATCATTCGCCACCATTTTGTCTGGGGACAATCGGTCCTAGACCCGGAAGTAGGGTTTCCGTGCAAGGATACAAAATCAACAATAAAATGTTTTTGGTTTGGTTGAGTAAATCATCAACAATTGAGAAACTGAAACCTTCTCCCGAAAAATCATTATGAGGTTGAGATAAGTAACGTTGTCGAACTTCTTCTCATAGATCTCGGCAGGTATTGATAGAAAATTGCTTACAACGATGGCGAATGATATGGTAGGCTCTAGGTAACGAAACAAAAAAAAATGTGGTAGTTTGAACTACTCGACTGGGGTGGTTATAAATAATAATTTCGTTAAATAGCGAAGATTGCCATTGAGGCAAACATTGTTGCTCAGGGAGAATAAGAAGCAAATTCTCCAGAGAGATCAATGGTGAAATGGTTATTTACATTACAAGGCATCTGCGTTTTCGTGTCATGTATTAGGCTTTTCATGCTTGCAAAAGAGAACCGAAAGTATTTTCGGCCCTCGTAAGGCTATTTCAATGTAGTATGTAGTTATGTATTGTTATATTATTAAAACGCAAATTTTGTTAGAAACTTGAAGTATGCTAACGAATACAATTTATTCATAGGGTTGAATGGTTGTCGAAAGAAGGATCACCGGGATGCAAAATAGAGAGATGCGAACTTACCAACTGGGGTACATTGGTTCGATTGGATTACAAGGAATTTTCAATAAGATTTTAAACAACGCTACCATTGGATTATCATATTTTAAGATTCACTTAATGTGCTGTAATTATTAATTAAATTCAATTTTGTAAATAAAACTACTTACCAAAACGAATCAAAAGGAAACTTTTATATTAGCAGCTGTTGATTTGTTTACACGCACCAAATAATAAATATTGCGAAGGCTGTGTTGAATAAATTTACAGTTTCACTTTCGTTCTGTGTATTCCGTTATATTTCAGAATATGATACTTGAACACAAACAGATATAAACAGAAACTAAAATTTGCCGGTAAACAAAAAATTTCGCGATTTGACAGAAGAAAAAAATTCACACACACACAATCTCATTATAGAAGAACTTATTGGAAACATTGAAATCACAGAAAAGTTAAGTTAACGGCACATAGATCGCGCTGGCACTTAGCAAGTGTATTATTATGCGCCGAAAGTATTATTCTGTCTGAAGATTTGTGATGAACACGGTCATAGGCGCACAGTGGTCCAAATTTCGGAAAAATCGGCACCAAGAGAATAAATCGATTGGGTGATGCGATTTTTCTGATGTAAATTTTGTTGAATTGTCTATAGATGGGCCTAGCAGAATCACGAACCAAACGTGTGAAGTGATGAAAACTTGAGGGTATCGGCTGTTGTCAAAGTTGAAAATTTTTATGAAAATTGGAAAAATGTCCCGAGTCTCCTAAAAAAAAGAAATCAGGCCATGTTTCGATTTAATCGAAAGAGGGCATCAATAGCTTTCCAACGATGCCAACATGACCTTGATATGATGTCTCTATCGAGAGATAGGGCTGCTTAAATGAAAACCTATTTTTAGCTATATCTCTTGAACCAAACACCGCACCGTAGAGGAGCGAATAAGGTATCGTTTGAAAGGTCTTTCTATAGGGCCTTAGTATGATGTCTCTATACACTTAAAGAAAGAGGAGCGTGAATAAATGCCATAGTCAAAGCAACAATTGAAAATTGTTAGATCAACAATTCGACTACACCTGAAAGTTGCATTTTCTAAAATTGCGAAAAGTCAAATCAACTATTCGAAATTGCAGAAAACGCAATTTTTATGCATAGTCAAATTGTTGGTTTTACAATCTTCGATTGTTGCTTTGATTATGACACTTATTAACGGTCCCCTTTCTTTAAGTGTATTTTTAAGCTATATCTCCGGAACTCTGTAGAGAGGTAAGTCGATTTAAATGAAAATACATTTTTAGCTCCGGAACCAAGAACCCGACAGCAACGAGTAAGGCACATACCGTTTGTAAGGTATTTTTAATACCTTTCAAACGATATTAATATCAGCAATGCTTGACGCATCTTTGAGGAGAAACATGCATAAAATCGGTAAGCCAAAGTTCCACTAGAAATATCAATATTTCCTCAGAGTCTGAGCGCTTATCATCGTATCCAAATCGAAGCAGCAGCCAGATCGTCCGCGCACAGGTTTAAGCTCTCTAACTCGCTTAGAGAAACTAACACTGGCCATACAAACATCTGGAACTTAATGATCAAAAACAAGCCGGAATTCGAAATGCCTAGCGATGCAATAAAACAGACATTCAGATTCGACAAATCATTTAGAGTCAACATCCCATGGAGACATGAATGGTCAGAGGATAGTTCCACCGCTCCTCACTCGGGGTTTACAGATGGTTCCCGAATCAACTCAGGAGCAGGCTACTGCCGTCCCCAATCAAATTTTGAAAATTCTATCCGTCTGGGAAGATTAACAACCGTGTACCTCACGGAGGTAAGGGGAATACTGGGGTGTTGCGAGGACATTCTCGAAGACGAAACGATCGGGGAAACGATCTACATCTACACAGACAGCCAATCAGCGCTCAAAGCCTTAAACAGCTACAGATTCACTTCTTCATTAGCACTTCGGTGCAGAGATTCACTCCAGGTAATTGCTGCTCAGAATCAGGTAAATTTAGTGTGGATACCCAGTCACAGCGGATTCGATGACAATGAGAAGGCTGACGAGTTGGCTCGTGAGGCGTCAGACACCTCACTAATTGGGTCTGAACCGGCAGTGGGGGTCTCATTAGCAGTAATTCAAAGTTGGATTACCGAATGGAAGTTTGCTGCCTTCTCAAGACATTGGGAGTCGATCGGGCATGCGAGACAAGCCAAGACCTGCATACCACTAAACAAGGCCAAAGCTAAAGAGGTCTAAAAGGTCGACTTAGAGCGCCTCATTGGCGTATTAACGGGTCACTGTCAACTTAACGACATCTTCACATTATGGGACTCGTCCCGCACCCAAATTGTGACCAATATGGCGACCTCGATACAGCGGAACACTTCCTCTGCAAATGTCCTGCTTACATAATAGCCAGAGCAGGACACTTTGGCTCCTTCATCGTCAGGTACGAATCAATGAAGGGCGTATCTCCCAAGCAACTGCTAAAATACCTGAATGCTACGAAGAGGCTGTAACGGGTAATCGATCAAAGCAGCCTTCAATACTTTTGAAATGTGGGCGAGCACAACTACCCGCTGGATGTCTAGGTGCGGGAGGCTCCAGGGTCTCCACCCACTAATTCTAATGTAATGGCAGAAACAGATCAAACTCTATAGGATTACAAGGCGAAAGGTTCATACTATTTTTAAATTGAACCGCTCATTCGCACTCAATACGTCTCAAGCGAAACGAAGGGAAAGAAATCTTTCGCTCACATCTCTTAAAATCGATATTTCAAAGCTGTCATCCGCTGTCATTACATTGTTTTGTGCGGTGCTCCTGAAAATTTTATGAAGTTTTGCGTCTTGGGTGAATTATTTTGAATAAAAAAATTGAATAGAAAAGGCAACTGGATATCCTTTCATCATTAGTTCATTTAAGCAAAAGACTTACCAAAGTAAATTGCCGTAAGTATAAGCATTGATTCTACATTAAATACAGGAAACTGAACATATTTTTAAACATTTGTCGCCCATACGACGGCCATTTTGGAATATAACTAACTTTTCAATAATAAAGATTTGCCTGAAGTTTCATTACTTGAATTTATCTGTCGACAAGTGATTAGTCTCAACTTGATTTTTGTCAGAAATCCCTTAGTGCATCTAAAGTCTTAATTGGCGCTGTGATTTTATATTTTTTGAATTTTTCTATCATTTTCATGTTTCATTTCAGGAAAATGATCAAGAAGAAGCATTTTCGGGTCAAGCACCAAAAAGTGAAGCTCTTTCGCGCAAATGAGCCTATTTTAAGCGTTTTCATGTGGGGAATCAATCACACGGTAAGTCAATTTTGATTATCATCTCAGTGTTTCACGACAACATCAAAATGGTAAATCAAAACGGGCATTTTAAATACTTATGTATGGGAGTACACCCCATATATATTTGCAGTACATAAGATTGTACATAAATGAATGTATTGCACCGGCATATCATGAACAACTTATCAATGAAATGAAATATTTTAAATTATCTGATTATTGTCGCTCTATTATCTTGCGTTTAACTCACTTCACCAAACATATACTTTTGAGTTGTAATCTTTTAAATGACTTCATCTTTTCTTCCACGTACAAAAAAGAAATCAATTGACTAACAACTGATATTTTTCATTTCAAAAAATTGCACATTTTTTTCTACCTTAATGACTGTGTTACAATGGAGTCCTCCATCCGTTTAATTGGTTAGCATAAGAAAATAACGTTCTTTTTTCTCTTGCTTTCGATTCTCTATTTGAAAATATTGAATGACCTTCACGACTTTAAAATATGGTTTTACTTACACAACTGTAAATTCCATTCAATATTTTCTTCGCACGAAACAAACTGAATTTGAAACCTAAAGTTCTAGATAACATTTTTCCAGATTCTTGTGAGTTTGCATTCATTTTACGTATTTTCTCAGAAATATTCTAAAATTGCAAACATTTTTTATGAGGAAACCTCGTGTAAGCGACCACCTGAGTGGATGATTTTGCTTTAACTTTTCGATATATTTCGAAGATCGTCCGAAAGCAACTCGAAAAAAAACGATTTCAAAATTATGCATGCGGAATCTAGTTGTGTTAATTTAAAGATTAATAAAAAATCCGAAGATGTGTCTCATTCAGTGGTAAAAATGGAAATTGATCGAGAATCAGTAAAAAATTTTCGCACTCAGGGGGCTTAAGAGCGTGTCAGATATTTTGACAGTTCTATGTTTTGCGATGTTTTTTCATTGCATATATTTCTAAGACAGTGATCATTAATTTTAAACTCCAAAATATCTACTGTTTGCATAACACATCCCTTTATAGATTCTATGAATCAGAATATATAATTTTTGAGTCTTAGCGTCAAAATTTGATCTGAAAAAACATCGCATTGTATTATGCAGCCGAGTACTTTGCGATGTTTTTTCAAATCAAATTTTGACGCTAAGACTCAAAAATTATATATTCTGATTCATAGAATCTATAAAGGGATGTGTCATGCAAACAGTAGATATTTTGGAGTTTAAAATTAATGATCACTGTCTTAGAAATATGCAATGAAAAAACATCGCAAAACATAGAACTGTCAAAATATCTGACAAGCTCTTAAGAGCACATTGCAAAAATATGAACTGACAAATTTGCGATGTTTTTTTAAATGCGTAAATAACTATTTTATCAAAATGATAGCTCATGTGCCGTGAGAGGATGACTGTTACACAAATAATAGATGAATCAGGATTCAAAAAGTTTGAGTATGAAGGTCGAAACTTGCTTTGAAAAATCATCGCATTCCAAATTAGGTTGCGATGTTATTTCACAGTAAAAGAGTACAACGTTTGTTAAACAATTGCATGTTAAACTGCATTACCACACCGTTTGCATCACTAGTTTACACCATAATACAATAGAAAGAGCTTTCAATTTCAATTTCGAGTGGTATGAAAACGTCAAATTCTTTCATTTTCGTGAAAAAATAGGTTCATAATTTTCGTATTAAATACGGTGACGCCATGATGAACTTTTCCCCCAATTAAGATGAATTAAAGTTTTGCTTGTGACGGATTCCCAAGTCAAAACTTAAAAAAAGTCCTTCATGGCTATGGCTACCCATTGGAATCATAAAAAGGAATGTTTTTATCGTTGCTCTGAAATAACATCGCAAACGAGCTTGGAATGCGACAATTTTTTGGAGTAACTTTAGACTTTCGACTATCATACTCAAACTTTTTTATTTCTGACTCATCTATTATTCGTGTAAGAGTAATGCTCTCACAGTACATGAGCCATAATTTTGAAGATTTGTTATTTACCCAAAATTCTCTGCTAATAAAACATCGCAAATTTAACAGTTTACATTTTTGCGACGAGCTCTTAAAATATGGTAAAAATATGCGCGCATAAAAATGCGATGTTTGGTTATTGCGATATAATTACTTTAAAAGCACGTTGCAAGAATGTGATCTGTCAAATTTGCGATGTTTTTTTTTAGAACAGAATCCTGCGTAAATAAAAGATTATGGATCATGTACTGTGAGAGAATGACTCTTAGACGGATAATAGATGAATCAGAATTAAAAACGTTTGAGTATGAAAGTCGAAAGTTACTCTGAAAAATTGTCGCATTCCAAGCTCGTTTGCGATGTTATTTCAGAGCAAATTTGTACCTTCATACTGAAACTTTTTGAATTCTAATTCATCTATTATTTGCATAACAGTCATCGTCTTACATTTCATTAGCTATTATTTTGAATAATTTGTTATTTATGCAGGGTTCTGTTCTAAAAGCATCGCAAATTTGACAGTCCATATTTTTGTGACGCGCTCTTAAATTCAGCTGCTATAGTAAATGATGTTCAGATGAATTAGATGAATTAGAATTCAGCAGGTAGAGATCGAAGTTCTAAAATTGCTCTGAAAAAACATCAAATTCTAATTCGGAATGCGATGGTTTCTCGAAGCAACGTTAGACCTTTGGTGCTGTTCACAAATGACGTACGGATTTCTTCAGCGATTTTTGCCCCTCGTCCTTACAAAACCATACAATTCCAAAGTATGTTTGAATTTAAGGACTTCGCCCCCTCACTAAAAAAGTTGAAGTTTATTCGTTAGTCCATTTTTGTCTCATATATCGTTCGACGGCCCTTCAGGGAGAATTTGTTCTACGACACATGGAAGTAATGAGTAACAGACACAACATGACAAGGGGGATGACGGTCTGAAAAATCAAAAAAGCGAACGGTCCTTATGGGAACTTTTCAGAGAGCCAAAACAGCATAACAGCTGATTGAACAATGTCATACGTGAGTGATAAAATTTCTCTAGGCCAATCAGATTATAGTATTTGTCATTGTGATTTAAATCACAAAAAGATCGAAAAATCTCTGGCAGTTGCGCTGACAGTAAAACAGAAATCGATTACAAAAACTCACGCATTGTTTCCATGTGTCGTAGACCACTTTTCGTCTTAGAAAAACGAAATTTACAAAAAAAAAATGTAGGAAAAATGTAAGAAAATTGTTTTGTCATAGGCGCAGCAATATGAGTGAAAAGGGGAACTCTCGATTTTTTTGTACGTACAACTTGATTTTGACCCGCTCTTAAAACCCATACGTCAACAGCTCCTTTCTGCTCAACAATTCTTAATTCTTATTTTATTTTATTTATTTTCCATCAATGGCCGAAGCTCCCTGACTACAATTACAAATAATTGATAACAAAAAATAAATAAATAAAAACATAAAATTATGAGCTGATCCGGAAGTGAGCTGTCGACCCAGCCGATAGTCACCCCTGCTTATCGTCATTCTTTATTTATTTATTTATAGCATGTAATTCCAACACGTCTCGTGTAGCCGATGGTCTACCTGAAACAAAAAAAGAGTAGCGGAAACTAGTCGTCTAGACTAGCTGGTTTTACACAAGTCGGCGTTACTTAGATTTTCATTTAAGAGTCGTGAGACCCAAGTTGACTAATCAGCTTCTGATTAGAGTGAGAACTAAAGGTTCAGTATAAATAGATAAAATGGTATTGACATCGGTTATGAAACTCTGGTCTTACTATTCAGTTTATACGTAATTTTCAACTTCCTGATAGTCATCTTGATCGATTCGCATGGTATGTTTTGAAACCACATAAGTGAAAAGCGGTTAAATGCCATGCACATGTTATTGATTGACTCATAAAGACCATATTTTGTCGGGTGTTCGTCGATAACGAGAAAGTCGACAGTACGAGTGGATCTAGAGTTTCGAATGACCCTACTTTTAATTTTGGGTGCGTCGATATTGCCATTCTTCAGATCGGATACAAAATGTCGCAGCCATTGATTCTGCGTCTGGCGAGTGTTTCAATATTGATCGACTCGCATCTCTCAATATATGGCGGGAGCTTGTAATTTTCGTCCCGCCTCAGTGCGTACATCAAAAAATTTTTCTGAATTAATTCAATTCTGTCAACGAATGTGTCTTGATAAGGATGCCAAACAACTGAAACATATTCTAAGTAAGAACTCACATAGAAAAAGTATATACTTTTTAAAGTTTTAATATTCTTAAATTGCTTACAAGTTCTCATAACGAAGCACAGCATTGAGTAAGCTTTTGCATTTATATATTCAATGTTTTTACCGAATGTCAGTTTTTCGTCCAAGAGGACTCCCAAATCTTTTATTACCTTAACACGTGTTAACGCAACATCGGACGGGTTGGCACAGTGGTTAGCGTACTGGCCTTCCACCGAAACGATCCGGGTTCAAATCCCGTGTCGGAAAAATTCTACATGGAATTTTTCTAGCAAGTGTAGCGCATTAATAACGTACTAAAGTTCACTCAAGCTTCAAAAGTTGGGTAGTTGTGGTGTGTTTGGTGCCCACAACGACGTACACACTGAATGAATCGTATGACGTAGCCCATATGCGACGAATTTGTGCACGAAATATCTAAGCCTACATTTGGGCGAGATAATAATCAAGCGCCTAACAATTCTTGGAGTAATTGCATAATAACAAAGACGCTACATTCGCATTACTCTGAGACGTGGTTCGGAAGTCACGTTAAGCCGGTGGTCCAGACAACACTTGTTATTGGCTGTAAAAAGCTGTTAGTGGAGTCTCTAAAATACAAATACAAATACAAATCATCGATATTGTAACCAAACTCAAGGAGATTAGCTTGCACTTATCAACATTCAAATGAAGTTGGTTGATTTTGCACCATTGTAGAAACCTACTCATGTCACGTTGAAGAGCACTTGCGTCAAGAATATTTTTAATTCTAGCGAAAATTTTCAAATCATCCACATACATTAAGTAAACTGAAGAAGAAAAGACTTTAGTAGCATCGTTTCTGAATAATAAGAGCAACAGAAGGCCCAAATGGCTACCCTGAGGAACAAATTAAATATTCGAGATGAACAGTTCCCTAATTTGACGAATTGTGAACGACCATTTAGATAAGAGGCAATCCATGCTAACAGGTTCGAATGAACACCCATTTGGTTCAACTTGTATAAAATAATCGAATGCTTGACTCTATCAAATGCTTTCCGGAAATCGGAAATTCTGCTTCATCTATAGTTTGTTTGAATACCTTTTTTGCATAGTACCACGGGGGTAGGGGTCGAGTCGAATTTTCTTTGATTTCGGTGTTGAACACACACATTTTGTTGTTGAACGACCCCTAGATCCACTTGGATCTGATTGCTCCCATATTGACTTTTTATCAGGGTATCATAAATGTCTGTTTTTAGCCAAGTCCACCAACCTTGTCGACACTGTCATTTTTTGGACCCCCTAAAGCCCCACCTAATGCTCACACTGAAATAAGTGTGGGTCAGTCACGTGTCAACCAATTTCAAAACGATTTACTTTCGTGAATTAGTTATGAAATTCTCTATCTACCTAAGTTCTTTGAAATTTTTTTAGATCATTGTTTATGTTGTAAAGAGCTTGGACTGTTCCAGATATCGTGAGGTGATATCGATAGAGGTGAGCGGGTTGCACGAAATTCGAAAAAAAGCCCGCCCGAACCCGACCCGACCCGAACCCGAACTACTTTTCACGGGTTTGGGTTTCGGGCTTTCGGGTCTAGAAAATTCCGGTCGGTCGGGTTTCGGGTTTTAATTTCGGATCGGGTTCGGGTCGGGTCGGGCCGAGCCGCCTGCGTTTTCCGGGCGGTCGGGCTTCGGGTTTTAATTTCGCATCGGGTTCGGTCCGGGCCGGGCTTCCAAAAAAGGTCGGCCCGCACACCTCTAATCTTATCCTTCAAGAGCGATTTCCTTTCTAATTTCGCAGAGATAAGTTTCGAAAAGTTTCACCAGCCTTTTTCATTGATTTTGCTCAAATTCAAATTCGTTATCATTTATTTATCTTTTAGGAAAATGATTTTGACAATCGGATAGGATTTACCCGATTTATGCAGAAAATAACGTTTAGCCCTAGTAGAGACTCAGTTTTACGGTCGTGACTGAGTCCAACGACGTCGGTCATCGAAATTTTAATTTCTTCAGCTGAATTTATCAGCTGGTAAGCATATACACAAATAGTTAGTGTGCATTCACGGTTTTTTCTGATAACACGCAACGCTTACGCGTGTATAGCACGTAACTAAGAAAGTATGGTATTGTATGGTTCAATTGTCTTTACAAACCTCTCACCAATATGACCTCACTTGATTTGGCATCACACGAGTTAGTGCCTGTGCACTGAAACCAGTAGAGCTTGAACGTGAGTATTTCGTTGTTGCATTGCTGAGCATATCGCAACAAGGTAATCCCTTTTTGCTCATCAAGCTAGCAATGATAGCGTTATAGCCTACAAATGTATTCAGTACACTAAAGTGTTAAATTGTTTACAAATGTATTCAGCCGACAGCGCTGCATCCCCACACAATATGTGTAATTCTTAAAAACTAACAACGCTTTCATTTAAGTTGAGTGAAATTCTTTCGCTTTAAATAGTCCCTGGTTTCCACTGATGGCTTTCGTCGTCCTCTGACTTCTTTATAGTTACGTCTGGTCTGCCGGTCAATTTTCCTGGACTGTGTGGTACGATCGAAAAGAATGCGGGATGGGTATTCCACACGAATTAGGAAAACAAAAATTAGGAATAACAAAAATTAGGAAACTGAAAATTAGGAAAAAAAATTATTTTCCAAAAATAAGAAAAAACAAAAATCAGGAAAAATTAGGTAGGAAAAACAAAAATTAGGGATGAATTAAATTAGGAAAAACCAAAATTAGCAATCAGGCAAAGGAAGAAAATAATTTTTGAGAGAATGCGCCGCAGGCCGTGATATATCCTGGAAAATAAAAAAGTGGGGTCTAGGGGCGGTAGCCTCCGCGTAGGGGGGATTATCTCCCCTTGCGGGGTCCAAGGGGCAGATCCCCATGCACGGAAGGCAGCCTTCAGGGCGTTATTAGCTCGCTGAAGGTTCGGGGGTTTAGGGGGCAGAGCCCCCTACATACCAAAAATAAGATTGCGGCCTCCTTAGGAATTCCTGATTTTCGTTTTTCCTAATTTTGGTTTTTCCTAAATTTGGTATTTCCTGATTTTTGTTTTTCCTGATTTTTGATTTTCCTTATTTTAGGTTTCTGATTTTCGTTTCCTGATTTTTGGTTCCTGATTTCTTGATTCCTGATTTCTTGATTCCTGATTTTTGCTTTCCTAATTCAGGTGGATATGTTGCAAATTGTTTTGATGCACTTGTACCGAGACCAATGCCTGTTTCTCTTCAGCTTCAGCCAGGGGGGTTAAAAAGTCAGAAACAGTATATTACGTCATTTATGCATGGCCCCTAAGAAAGATTTGAGAAATCCAAACGATGCAAGCCGCTGCAATGTCACTTTTTTAATGACGTTGAATTTTCTGACTTATTTGTCATGCTTCCCCAGGGATTTGTCTATCCCATTCTTCATTCAGATTGTTTTTGGAGTTTTTAGTCTAAGATTGGAATTTAGTAATGACTGCTAGTTCTTTCTTCGTTCATCAACGTATGGTGCGTCGTCATGTTCCGTCAATAACCAAATCTTTTTCTTGTGTTTCAGATAAATGAGCTGAGCCACGTCAATATTCCAGTTATGTTATTACCCGATGACTTTCGAGCATATTCAAAAATTAAAGTAGACAATCACTTATTTAACAAGTAAGTGCGATGAATGGGTTACAATTCCGCCAATTCCAGACAATTTCCATCATCTTTTTTTTTGTAGAAGTTTTGTCTAATCAACTATTTTTACAGAGAAAACATGCCATCACATTTCAAAGTTAAGGAATATTGTCCATTAGTATTTAGAAATTTACGGGAGCGCTTTGGCGTTGACGACGTTGATTACAGGGAATCGTTGACTCGATCGCAACCAGTGCAAATTGATTCATCTGGAAAAAGTGGTGCACAATTTTATCGAAGTTATGACAAATTTTTTATTATAAAAAGCTTAACATCCGAAGAAATCGAAAGAATGCACGCATTTTTAAAACATTATCATCCGGTAAGTAAGATTGAGTAAATTGAATTGTGGAATTTACATTCATGATCGAATTCTAGCAAATTTTGTGTATTTTTGGTTTTCCTTAGTTCGTAACTCCGGAGATTTTGAACTTATTCTTCTCCGTTTTTTTTATGTTTTCGAAGTTTTAAAGATACGACCGCCTTCTGCAAATCTTCCGTTTGTGTCAGACATGATTGGGAGCGGGAACAGCTTCTACTATGACCATCACCCGGTCTGCAAGAACTTGTCTTTATCTTACGAAATATCCCTATAGTTGCTACATATTCTGCTGTCATAGAGTTTACGTTGAAAATTCTACTTTTTCAAATTCTCTGCACCTCCAACGTAGTGTAGGCACTATGCTTAAGTGTTGGTGTGCCGCAAGCGAACGTTTTGGCATCTCTTCATACTTCGGATATCGAATATTTCAAGTTAGTCCTTTAGCGAGTAGGCGCGGGAAATGAAACTACATTTATTGAGTATTTTTGCAATGCAATTTTAATTGTACGCTATTTGCTTCTAATACATTGGGAAAGACAGACACTTTATCTTGGAATTGGTAACATTACTGCCGTAATTTGCATAAGAAACTTAGGGACGTCATTTTGAGAGAGAAAATACATGAAATTCTCTCTCAAAATGTCATCACTAAGTTTCTTATGCAAATTACGACAGATTAGTGTGAGGATTCAGTTGTGTGTCGAATCTATTCAGCTACGAAAAAAATAGATGGCGCAACCAACAGGGGTACTTTAGGTTTATATTAATCCGTATCCAGTGGTATCCAGCTATGAAAATAAGCGGTTGACGCCACCGACAGGCGGCTGGTATTGCCTGATGAAAAGTGATGCAAACCACGCTCTATAACAATGAAACTGCAAGAATTTTCTAAGAACGTAGTCGCAATTCAGTTATTTACCGCACCTCCCTGTTCATTGGATTTCATTTACGTTCTGGAAGTTTTTAGCTTTACTGAAAGTAAATCTACAATAAAAACTCTTTCATTCAGTTTATTTGTCTTTTGAAAACCACTTGAGAATGTTGCTTATTTTTCCGCTCAATCATCGCTTACCTACGCATACAAAGGCAGACAATTACATGCAATGCTTATCACATCTATTTGTAAGTTTATTCAAAGTCACATTTTTTCCCAGAAATGTTCGAACAATGGAATTCTGAGACAATATGTGACTTCTAATAATCCTACAATAATATATGATATTGATTTAAACGTAACCTCAAATTGCATTTTTTTTATTAAATAAACGTAAACATGCGTCAACTTTTAACTTCGTCGTCTTTTTGGTGAAGAAATTTTGTTAAAAAGAACGTTTTTTTTACAAAATTTCTAAATGGCGTAAAAAATGAAACGTGAGGTAAAGTCCAGCGCCGTCACAGACGGCGGTTTGCGGACACGCTGACTTCCAGGGCTAGTCGGGGCTTAAGGCCCTAACGAAGAGATTCGTTGGTGGCCTAGCGCCTCCCCTCATGGGATTACAAGCAACGAGTTGAAACCAGCGCTGCAGTCGTCAGGGATTTGTAAACTCAAGCTTTCTTTTCGGCTAGCTGAATTGAGCCTCTGTCGTCGAAAATTTTCCACCCCTTAGCTGCCACCAGCTATTTTTTCAGCTCTGCACTCTGGTGTGAAGTTATAATATGAAACTTAATGTTTTATTTTAACTGAGTGGTGTAATTCAGTTTTTCTGAAGCGTGAGCAATAGTAGATTACAATATGGTTTGGAAATTTTTATTTTGACGAGCGAGAATTTCGTGTTTCCCAATCAAAAGATGTCTAAATCATTTTGTAAGTTACAACTTACTAAGTGGAAGAAAAATGAATTTCCCGTACATTAGTTGTACACATCGAGATATATACTTCATAGCATCCTATAATTTTTCCAAGTTTTTTTGTACTGATTTGACGTTTGATTTAAGGAACAATTGTCCTGAATTATTACTTGACACTTTCTCACACATAGTAAAATGATTTTTTTAGCGAGAGCCAGCCTGAGTAGCTCGTGAAAGTTCATCAAATAGACCCTTTTAGTGCGGTTCAAGTTTGAATTTTTTCATGCATTGCAATCGAATTTCGTACGATATATGCGTAAAATCAGCACACAAACAATACATTTTTATAGTGTCGTCTCGTGTCAAACTGTTCAAAGGAGGACGGTCCCTAAGCATTTTATATGAAAAAATGTATGGAAAATTTTCAAAATTCGTTTCGGCTAAAAATTTCCTAAAATGTTGAGGACATCATGGAGAACCGATTGGCGCCAATTTTTTCAATTAAAATTCAAATGTTGAACGGACTAAAAGGGTCTATCGAATAATTTTTGGTGCGATTTGAGTTGAGGCAAGTTGTATTAAGGAAGGGCTTACTTTCATGAGACAACGAAACAAAAAGAGTGCGTTCACTTTCCGCGAATTTTTTCGTGCTCACATCTTACTGAACGATTCATGTTTCGTTTTTAATATTTATTTTATGTTTTTACATTCCTTGGGAGGAAAACCTCAGTTTTTTCTTGCTGTTGAGCGGTAGAAATATGCTTTCCAAGCCCTTGGCATATAAAATTTTGTATACAGTCATGCCCGCAGCGGTAGCGGAGGATGTGACGCAGTCTCACACCCGAAAAAAGAAGTCGTCAAACTCAAAAACACCATTCAAAACCTCCAATTTAATTAAAAAAACTACTTTCGCAGCAGCTTTCCAAACTTATCAAAATCGGTTGAAAATTACCTGAGATATCGAAGTTTGAAAATGACATTTTTCTATGGATCTCCGATTTTTCTATTGTTTTTATTAATAGTTATTTACTTAACAAGGAAAAATATAATGTTTTTGACTAGTGTGATTGCAGCCCTTAGTTTCGCCGCGGGCTGCAAACCTCACACTCGTCAAAAACATATATTTTTCCGAGTTTCGTACAATATTTTTCATTCCGAGGGTTCAGGAAACTGCTTTTCTGTTTTAAAATAGGACAGAAAACAGCAGTTTTCCGTCCCAGGAATGAAAAATATTAAAAACGAAACATGAATCGTTCAGTAAGATGTGAGCACGAAAAAATTCGGGGAAAGTGAACGCACTCTTTTTGTTTCGTTGTCTCATGAAAGTAAGCCCTTCCTTAATACTAATTTGCCTCAAATCAAATCGCACCAAAAATTATTCGATGGACCCCTTTAGAATGAAAATAATATTGTATAAACTTTTTTCTGATCTGTCGATAGACACTTGGTTTCTTCGGCAAAGTTATATAGATCGGCGAGAGTTATTGGTGATACGAAGTGTTCCGACGGTAGCCGAAGGTGACACGATGTGTTTCGACGGTAGCCGAAGGTGACACGAAGTTTTCCGAAAGTAGGCGAAGGTGACACAAAGTGTTTGAAAGGTAGCGGAAGGTGACACTAATTGTTCCAAAGGTGACACGAAGTGTTCCCAAGATACTCGAAGGTGACATGAAGTGTTCCGCAGGTAGTCGAAGGGGACAACTCAGTGACGAAAATTTTTTTTGAAGAAAATTTTTTTGAGAACTTTTGAGAATTAATGATATCGCTTGAGGTGACGCTATCGCTGTGCTCAAAGTTTTATTCTTTAAACAAAATCGCATCACTTTTTTTAAACAAAATTGAGTTTTGTTCAAAAAAATGCGTCACAGATGGAAGGCCAAACAACGAAATAATTTTCTGTTCTTTCAGTTTTCGCACGCAAAAATTTTAAATTTGCGCAAATTAATCTTTGCAAAAAGAAAGGAAACTCAAATTTTTGCATCGTGAAAACTGCAAGTACAGAAAAATTATTTGGTCGTTGGGTCTTCCATTTGTGACGGAACTTTTTGAACACAACGTAATTTTGTTTTAAAAAAAGTGATGCAATTTTGTTTTAGGGCTAATACACAGATGCGCAAAAATGCGTGAAAAATGACTGCAAAAACGATCCTTGAAAAAGTTTTGACGGATAATATATGAAGCAATAAAAAAGTTTTACAGATATGTGAAAAATATTGACAGTTAGCTCATACGTTTTATGTCAATTTTTTTCATGCCTTTTTGCGCATCTGTGTACTCATCTTTAAGAATAAAACTTTGACTGAAGGCTAATATTTATTTAAAACAAATTTTTGCGTATTATCAGCCTCAAGCGATAGGTGCTATGACAAATCTCCCAACCGTAATTCGTAAACTTTATTTTCATACACTTTATTTTCGCTCAATTTGTTTTCGCACACCTTATTTTCGTACACTTCAATTTCGTACACTTTCCCATTTCGTACACTTCAGTTTCGTACACTCTTATTTCGTACACTTCGATTTCGTACACTTCAATTTCGTACACTCTAATTTCGTGCACTTCAATTTCGTACATTTTAATTTTGTACACTTTTTTTTCCTTAGCTTCGTTAGCCAGCCAGCTAGTTTTTGTGACATTTTGTAAAAGGGAAAATTATTTAGCTTCGTTAGCGGCCTGGTTTTTGTATCACACAAAATAAATTGTGTACAAAACCATCTTTTTTTGTGTACAAAATGTATTTTTTGTGTACAGGTTGTACTTTTTGTGTACAGAAAAAATTAAACCTCAATTCTTTAGTTTCGTTGACAACCCTGTTTTGTAGATTTCGTAAAAGGAAAAATTACTTAGCTTCGCTAGCCACCTTTTTCCGAATGATTGGTTTAATATTTTCCCGAAAGAATACAATCAATGCTAGCGGTAATAGAAAAGTGTACAAAATTAAAGTGTGCGAAATTGAAGTGTACGAAATTGGAGTGTACGAAATTGAAGTGTACAAAATTGAAGTGTACGAAATAGGAAAGTGTACGAAATCGAAGTGTACAAAATAGGAAGTGTACGAAATCGGAGTGTCCGAAATTGAATTGTACGAAATAGGAAGTGTATAAAATAGGAAGTGTACAAAATAGTAAGTGTACGAAATTGTAGCGTGCGAAATTGAACTGAAAGGTATACAAAATAGGACGCAACGATATTTGAGGCAGTGTACGAAAAAAAGTTGGGAGATTTGTCGGGTCACCGCAAGCGGACTTGCGGACTGTGTCACACTTTACCCTTGAAGAGTTTTTCGTTTGCTGCAATATGTAATATGCAATGTGAAGTTTGCAGCCCGAGTCGAAGGCGATCGTTGCCGTCTCAGGAGTCGAAAAATGATTTTTATTTAGTTAACTGTTTGGTAAAAGGGCAGGATTCGATCAAAAATGTGAAGTTGAACTACTTTTTAACTATTTGCTAATTTTCATTATATTTTCATGGCATCGTAGTATGTTGTTGAACGACATGGTAACACATTATTACCGCAATATTTGGGAATGTACAGACTTACTGTGGATGGTGTTCAATATTATTTTGTCGTTATGAGAAACGTATTCAGTTCACAATTAAATATTCATAGGTTGGACAAATTGTTTGGATTTTTTCCCACAAGATTGGGAGTATTAAAAATAATTTTTCGTAGGAAATTTGATCTTAAAGGCAGCACAGTCGACCGTGAAGCTTCAGATAAAGAGTTGGAAAAAAGTCTTCCAACTCTGAAGGACAATGATTTTATCAAACAAAAAATTCGCATTTTTATCGGTGATATTGCAAAGACAAAATTCATGGAAATGATGAACGCTGATGTCAATGTAATTTAATTTTGTCATTTCAAAACAAAACTAAAAAAGAAATTAACTTGGAAATTATATTCAGTTCTTAGCCAAATTACACCTAATGGACTATTCGCTACTAGTCGGAATACATGATAAGGTACGAGCTGAAGAAGAAGCAATACAACAGGAATTAGCAGCAAGAGATGGTGCAGGTAGAGAGACAAGTGAGAGTGAGGAATGTGATAGCGGAGAAAGGTGAAAATAAACTTTCGATTGTTGCATTTGTGCGATGCGAAGAATTTTTTTCTAAAATTCGTCTTGAACTTTCAGGTGGACATACAACACACCACCGGATTCTCCTAGATGTCCAGGTCAACATAACGAAATCAGCCAGGAACTTGACATTTATGCTCTTCAAAGCGTAGAAGGTAGGCTACTAAACCACTTAATTCAGTCGTTAGCTTCGTCCCAGTGTTAAGGGATAAAAATTAGTGGAACTAATGGAAATGTGTCTTTAGGATCGATTTTGTGGGGTTAGTGTTTGGAAATTGAATTGAATATGTGGAAACAGTGGATTCTAATTTGTGGAATTAAAATGTAGTTTTGTGGAAACCAATAAGAAATTTTGTAATCCTTGGAACTTAAAACTTTAGACAAATCTACTGGATTTCGAAGCAAAGGTTGTTTGGGGTTCTTAGTAAGTACTGGGATAAATTCAATAATTTTGGGATTCATCGGTGACTCACCGGTAGAACGCCAATTACTGAGCAGGTACGTTGGGAACACAGGTGTTCCAATTTAAAGCGCCTTTAGTTTTAGAAAGTTTTTGGTAGGGACAGGAAGATTCGGGACAGAAACACGAAACAAGGGGCTTAGAAATCAGTAATTACGGATAAGTAAATTTTTTAGTTGCATGTTTGTCATATTTAAATATAAGAGTAACACTTCTCACCGAAACGAACATAGAAGTTCGGTGATGAGGACGAAATAACCTTAAGAGTGATATCGCAAAAACTTCAACCAACTCGTATTTTTGATATGACAATTGATGGCTCATTCGATTCTTCATCCAATTCTAGGGGGCAAGTATTTTTTTCTTTTCTTTCAATTTTCAAAAATTTCGGATTTTTGGAGCTCAACGTGGAAGTCTACCAGAAGCGCCCGAAACAGTTTTTTTGATGTAAGTCGATGGAGAAGGGAGCGAAAATATTCGTTTTTAGTAGGACTATAGTATCAAGTGAGACAGTCATTTTGAGTACCTTAAACCCTCGCTACCCCTCATCTGTGAGGAGTAATTAATCCGTTAAAAATGGGTCACACGTTGAGTGGCTTTAAACAATGTTCAGATTTTTATCAGTTTGGGACGATCACATTCGTGGTCTGGAACACAGATCTTGTGACCCTTTGTTTCTTTTTCCCGCTCATCATTTAAAAAATCATGAAAAATTTTGCGTGCCGACCAGGAACCTGTCTAATATGATAGGCCCTAGCTCGGCCACTTTCGAAGGGTGCACGACGTAGTCGCCTAGTGTCCTGAGTCTTAGTTGATGGAATTTAGGGCATTCACATATAACGTGAAAGCCCGTTTCTTCTTCCAAGCCACAGGAACAGTCTGGGTCACCTGAAATTCTCATCTTCGTGAGGTGCTTGTTGAGTCCGCAATGTCCGGTCGTCGCACTAACTACCCTTCTTATGCGATCCCGGCCCATCGTCAGGAGCTCCTTAGTCCATTTCTCGTTCGGAGTGGGGAAGAAATGCTTGGTATGCACTCCTCCTTCGTACGCTGTCCAGCTTTTTCTATGCTCCGCCCTCATCCAGTCCTTCACCGCTTTCGCACAAAGCGAATTCGGGATGGGGATGTGAGGTTCAGGTCCGTATGAGATTGCCGTTGAGCCGGTTTTTGCCAGCCTATCAGCCTTCTCATTACCGTTCACTCCGGAGTGCCCAGGCACCCAAACCAGTTTGACTCGATTGCTCAGCCCTATCTGGTTCAAGTAGCCTTTACATTCTTCTACCAATTTAGAAGTCACAATGGGTGATATCAGATCAGCGCCTTTATTGCTGATTCACTATCAGTGCACACGATCACGTCTTCACCATTCAGTCCTTCTGGCAGAATTTCTCGAGCTCCCAAAAGAGCTGCTGAAGTTTCCGCCTGGAAGATGCTGGATAGACTTCCCAGGTGAATCCAGGTGCCGGTATCCGTCCTCGGGTTATATACCCCGGCTCCGGTCCCTTCACCTGTCTTCGACCCGTCTGTGAATCTGACCCATTCACTTTCGGGTAGCGTAAGTGGCCACCCGTTCGCCCACTCATCCCTGTTTGGGAATAGCACTTCAGAGTTTCTTTCGAAACTCAGTTTCTGTGTCACAGATTCCCGCGGCATGTCAAAGATATGATCAGAGATCATATTTTTGATCTTCCCATGCCCGGTCTTGAAACCTGGAGACCACCAGCCATTTTGTGTCAACCTGTCTGCTGTTGCGAAAGCTTTCGCCTTCACTACTATATCGATTGGCCACCATACTACGCAGCCATGACTTATCGCGGGCCTTACTACCGCTTCGTACATCCACAGCATTGCTTTTGAGGACAAGCCCCAGCTCTTCCCAATAGCACTTCTGCAAATCCAAAAGGCCGTCAGAGCTTTTTGAGCTTTGTCCTCTACATGGGCGATCCAGTTTAGCTTGCGGTCAAGCGTAACTCCCAAATATTTCACCTGGGGGCTAATTTCAACGTCCTTCCCGAAGAGCCTCACTTTCCCAACAAGATCTGAGCCTGTGAGTCTTCGGCTGAACAGCACTATGTCCGTCTTATTTGGGTTTACTTGCAGACCCCTTTCCCGGCACCATCGCTCCACTATTCTCAGAGCCATTCTCAAGCAGTCTCCCAGAGTGCTCTCGAACTTGCCTTTGATCAGGATGGTCAGATCGTTCGAGTATCCCTGGGTAAGGAACCCGCTTTCGTGTAGCTCCCTTAGAAGGGAATCAACCACCATGCACCATAGCAGGGGTGAAAGAATGCCGCCTTGGGGACATCCTTTGGCAACCCAGAGATCAGCCTTGGCGCCGCAGACGTCGGCCTCAACGGTCCTATCTCTGAGCATCCTATCTATCCATCTGACTACAACTGGCGCTACTCCCCTCTCTACTAGCGTCCTGCCGATCACTTCGAATCCCGTGTTGTCGAAGGCCCCTTGTATGTCCATAAAA
>CM055403.1:45040600-45103495 GCA_029228625.1 Pseudolycoriella hygida | reverse complement strand
TTTTTTATCAGTTTGGGACGATCACTTTCGTGGTCTGGAACACAGATCTTGTGACCCTTTGTTCCTTTTTCCCGCTCATCATTTAAAAAATCATGAAAACCTTTGCGTGCCGACCAGGAACCTGTCTAATATGATAGGCCCTAGCTCGGCCACTTTCGAAGGGTGCACGACGTAGTCACCTAGTGTCCTGAGTCTTAGTTGATGGAATTTAGGGCATTCACATATAACGTGAAAGCCCGTTTCCTCTTCCAAGCCACAGGAACAGTCTGGGTCACCTGAAATTCTCATCTTCGTGAGGTGCTTGTTGAGTCCGCAATGTCCGTTCGTCGCACTAACTACCCTTCTTATGCGATCCCGGCCCATCGTCAGGAGCTCCTTAGTCCATTTCTCGTTCGGAGTGGGGAAGAAATGCTTGGTATGCACTCCTCCTTCTTCAGCTTTTTCTATGCTCCGCCCTCATCCAGTCCTTCACCGATTTCGCACAAAGCGAATTCGGGATGGGGATGTGAGGTTCAGGTCCGCATGTGATTGCCGTTGAGCCGGTTTTTGCCAGCTCATCAGCCTTTTCATTACCGTTCACTCCGGAGTGCCCAGGCACCCAAAACTAGTTTGACTCGATTGCTCAGCCCTATCTGGTTCAAGTAGCCTTTACATTCTTCTACCAATTTAGAAGTCACATTGGGTGATATCAGCACTTTTATTGCGGATTCACTATCAGTGCATGCGATCACGTCTTCACAATTCAGTCCTTCTGGCAGAATTTCTCGAGCTCCCAAGAGAGCTGCTGAAGTTTCCACCTGGAAGATGCTGGATAGACTTCCCAGGTGAATCCAGGTGCCGGTATCCGTCCTCGGGTCAATTACCCCGGCTCCGGTCCCTTCACCTGTCTTCGACCCGTCTGTGAATCTGACCCATTCACTTTCGGGTAGTATAGATGGCCACCCGTTCGCCCACTCATCCCTGTTTGGGAATAGCACTTCAAAGTTTCTTTCGAAACTCAGTTTCTGTGTCATAGAGTCCCGCGGCATGTCAATAATATGATCAGAGATCATATTTTTGATCTTCCCATGCCCGGTCCTAAAACCATGAGACCACCAGTCATTTTGTGTCAACCTGTCTGCTGTTGCGAAGGCTTGCTGCCATGACTTATCGCGGGCCTTACTACCGCTTCGTACATTCACAGCATTGCTTTTGAGGATAGGCCCCAGCTCTTCCCAATAGCACTTCTGCAAATCCAAAAGGCCGTCAGAGCTTTTTGAGCCTTGTCCTCTATATGGACGATCCAGTTTAGCTTACGGTCGAACGTAACTCCCAGATATTTCACCTGGGCGCTAATTTCAACGTCCTTCCCGAAGATGCTCACTTTCCCAACAAGATCTGAGCCTGTGAGCCTTCGACTGAACAGCACTATGTCCGTATTATCTGGGTTTACTTGTAGACCCCTTTCCCGGCACCATCGCTCTACTACTCTCAGAGCCATTCTCAAGCAGTCCCCCAGAGTGCTCTCGAACTTGCCTTTGATCAAGATGGTCAGGTCGTCCGAGTACCCCTGGGTAAGGAACCCGCTCTCGTTTAGCTCCCTAAGAAGGAAATCAACCACCATGCACCATAGCAGGGGTGAAAGAGTGCCGCCTTGGGGACGTCCTTTGGCAACCCAGAGATCAGCTTTGGCCTCAACGGTCCTATCTCTGAGCATCCTATCTAACCATCTGACTACAACTGGCGCTACTCCCTTCTCTACTAGTGTCCTGCCGATCACTTCGAATCCCGTGTTGTCGAAGGCCCCTTGTATGTCCATAAAACATAAAAAAGTGCTAGAGATTTTCCTGAAATAGTTTAATTTACTCCGAGGGGTTATCCCCTGGTCAAAAATTTGTACCAAAAATTCCAATTCCATAAAAAAATTCCATCGAACTTCCAAAAATTCCATCGAAGCTCCAAAAATTTCACAAAATTTCCGAAATTCAGAAGTTCCGAAAATTCCACAGAAATTCCAGAAATTCCAAAAATTCCACAGAAATTCCAAAAATTCCACAGAAATTCAAAAAATTTCATCGAAATTCCACAAAAATTCAAAAAATCCCAAGAAATTCAAAAAATTCCATCGAACTTCCAAAAATTCCATCGAAACTCAAAAAATTCCATCGAAGCTCCAAAAATTCCACAAAATTTCCGAAATTCAGAAGTTCCGAAAATTCCTCAGAAATTCCAAAATTTCCACAGAAATTCAAAAAATTTCATCGAAATTCCGGAGTTCAGAAATTCCGGAAATTCTAAAAAATTCCACTGAAATTTCAAAAAATCCCAATAATTCCAGAAATTCCATTTTAATTCCAAAAAATTCCATCAGCCTGTAAAAAAAAAAAATGAAGTGGATAACCCCTTGATTTACTCCCTTTCTCATACAAGAACATTACCCTATTAATTATCTATCGAATTGACGCAGACAAAAAGATTATTCGTCTATTTGTATGCAAAGTTGACGTGAAATTAGAGTTTCTGTGGACCCTAATTTCACAAAAATAGTTCTCTCTTCCTGTCAAATCAAATCAAGGAAGTAGGGATGTTCCTCTATTATCCCACGGCAGCAGTTTTTCAGAACAGGGCTGTTGCACTGAACTAAGACCAGTCAAAGTTTGACCCAATGCTTGCGGATTACTTACTCCTCACAGATGAGGGGCAGCGAAGGTTTTAGGCTTTCAAAATGACTATCTCACTTAGTACTACAATCCTAAAAAAAAAACTAATATTTTCGCTCACTTCTTCATCGACTTAAAAAAAATTTTCTCAGAAAAAAATTTTTCTCCAAAAACATGTTTCTCCGAAAAAAATTTTTTCTACAAAAAAAATTCTTCATACTTCCCACATCTTCCACACACTTCCCACATCATCCTACACACTTCCCACATCATCCTACACACTTCCCACATCATTCCACACACTTCCCACATCATTCCACACACTTCCCACATCATCCCACACACTTCCCACATCATCTCACACACTTTTTGCATAATCAGACACACTTCCTACTTTATTCTACACATTTTCCGCTTCATTCCACACACTTCCCACTTCATTCCACACACTTCCCACATCATCCCACACACTTCCCACATCATTACACATCATTTTCGGTCACTTCAAAAAAAAATTTTTCTCATAGTCGCTCTAGAGTTTTTTGGGTTTGTGGACGTTTTTTTTGGGGTTTGGGGACTGCGTCACGCTCTCCGCTACCGCTCCGAGCATGATGCGATGCATACAAAATGCCCAAAATTGGTCTCATAAGATGTATGACTTAACGAATATTCTCTTTCCAGAACGACGTGAAATATATTTCATTGCTATAATTGATGTTCTTACACAATACGGAGTGAAAAAACAGGTTCGTTATATTTGTTTTCTATCAAAATCATATAATGCAATCGATAAAATCGTAGGCTGCCAAAGCGGCTAAAACCGTCAAATATGGAAGTAATGTAGACGGTATATCAACTTGTGATCCAGAACAATATGCCAAGCGATTTATTGAGTTCATTGACAAGGCAATTGAATAATTTGTCCTTACGTCTCATCCAAGTTTTATTTATTAAAAAGTCAAATAAATAAATGAGTAAATCAAGATTTGAGGAAAGATATTTTGTATTTTCTAATGTTTTATTTAAATACGCAGTATACAATTAAGAATTTTAGTCGTCTGTTATATTAAAAAAAAAGAAACTTTTTGTCGATATAAGTAATAAGTCTACACATAAAATACTGAATCTTTTTTATTTATATAAAGCTTCGGCAAAATATGTTTTTTGTAGTGAAGATGCAAAGTCAAAATTAAATGTTTATCTTTTTCTTCAATTTTTTGTCAGTCTGTTTGCTGTTAACCGACTAAAGGTCTCCCGTCAGAGTTTACACTTTACGATTACAATGTTGTATCTTCGTTATGAAATCGATTACATCCACGTTTCTTATATCTTATCCACTTCCTTCCACAGAATATTTTTTATACTTTTCTATTTAAGTTTTTCGTTATTTCATTTGAGAGTATGAAAATCGCTTTTTCGTTCTTTTTCTTCTGCTCTCTACAATATTTAAACAAAAATTACAACTTTACAATTTCGCTCAAAGCTAAACAATTTTTCATGCCTAGGTAAGAAAAACGTACTTTATCTCCACTGTTTGCAAAACATTCAAAATTCGTTACAAAAGATTTTCTAATGATAAATTTTAACTTATTTTTCATATCACGAAACGTACATAAATTATGTCAAATGTTCAAAAAAAGTCAAAATGTCCGTCATTTTTACCGCAAGCTTGACTCAATACTAGCGGTTATTTTTTTACCTGAAACTAATAAAAAGGATTTAATTCACCTGTGATAGGTAACTTTTTCTCCAGGTTACCTATTTCATTCATAATTAACAGTTGCCAACACTGGTAATTCGCAATTCCTAGAAACAAGTTACCTGCCACAGGAAAGATTTCTCAATCTCCATTTACACCTTTGTTTTTAGACGAAGAAGTTAGTTTCCGGTTGAAATGACGGCCATTTTGTTGATTTTATTCTATTTTCCGTCAAGCAGCAGAAGTCGTGTGAAGCATTTTCTTGAGACAAATTACTTATTGTATTCATTGTGGCGTATTGAACTATTATATCAAGTGACAACAACAACTAATTTATTCTATTTATTACATTGAACGATGTGAAATTAATGTTTTTCAATTAAAATTCCAGTAAAGTAAAACAAAATGTAACATAAAATACACACAAAGTAATAATATAAAAGTCGGCGTCATCTTTAAAATATAAAAACAAAAGAAACGTTTTTAGAATAGAAAACTGAAATCTATTGCAATAAGCTGATCTTGTAGATGTTCATTGTCAGTACTTTCAAAAAAAAAGTGAATAAGGAAGAAAAATGCGAACATTTAATCAGTCAATAAAATATACTTTTCATTGAAAATAACAGACTCATAGTGTGTTTTTATTTTGCTGTCGAAGTATCGAAGGTTCTACTCAGGCGTTCTCAAAAAACCTGAGCGTTAGAAAATGGATCTGGCTGTAGTAGATAGTGAGAATGCTTATTTCATCCACAAAGCCACTGGGATCTTTGGACAGGCCGTCAGTCTACAATATAAAACACAGCATTACTGCACCTCACTACTCAATGCACCTTGATGCAGCGTACTACACCATTGTGCATCTCACTGCACCTTGATGCATCTTGGTGTACCTCATGAGCTGGCCAGACAAGGCTCAGCAAATGTTACCGTCGGCCCAGAGCCCTTCATCCCAATGCCACACTCCCCGTGTGTTAGAGAGATAAGAGACTGGGTACGAACGGAATCCGCAAAACGTTGGAGTGCATACGATGGAGGAGCACATACGAAGCTCTTCTTTCCGGTGCCTGACGAAAGGTGGGCCAAGGAGCTGGTTGGCATGGACCGTAATAGCATAAGGAGGACAGTAGGAGCTATTACGGGGCACTGTGACTTGAACAAGCACTTGGCGAGGATGAAGATCGGAAACGATCCAATTGAAGCTGCGGTTTAGAGGGGAAACGGGCGTACATCTAATCAGTGAATGTCCGAAGTACTATACTCTGAGAAGCAGAATAATGGGTGCTCGTGTGGTTTCACCTTCAGAGATCCAAAAACTAGGACCTGTTGCTTTAAAGAGGTTCCTAGTTGGAACTGGGAGGTTCAAATGACTTACATGAAGAGCAGGATGAAACAAAGGATCAATAGATCTGTGTTTCGAGTCCGGAAACGGACGACCTAACCTGATAAATCTAATCTAAATCTTGGTGCACCTCACTGTACCTGACTACACCTTTGGGCACTTCACTGTACCTGACTACACTTTGGTGCACCTCACTGTACTTGACTACACTTTGGTTCACCTCACTGCACCTGACTACACCTCACTGCGTCTCGCCCTTAAATGATTTGATGCAATTGCGCATTTCTGTTCATCTATAAGAATTTCAAAGATTCATATAATTCATATAAATTACCCAAGTTAATGTCAAAGGCCCTACCGAAGTACGTCTGAGACCATTGATTTTGATGACCAAAATGTTCTCCCCTACATGATATCACAAAGAGGACCATCGTAGTTTCTCCAAGAAATCCGGAAACTATTTTCTTTAAAATGCAATTCTCACCAAGCTTGCCTTTAGAAGCAAATTTCTAACTGCCATAGTTCTAGAGATATGCGTTATCTCTCCCATTTGTAGAATTGGCCATATTCCAGGATTGGCTCATTCTTCCTTAAAACCCTGAAACACGTGTGCTCTAAAATTTTATCCTCTACAACTTTGCCTTTGGAAGCAACTTTTCAACTTTCACAGTTCTAGACATATGGGTCATCCCTACCAATTCTAGAAGTAGCCATATTCAAAGTTGGGTTAGCGACGCTAGTCGGCTCGTAGCGAATCTTCTCTAGTAGCGACTAGTGATCAGTCAACTAGCGGACCCATTTCGCTAGTCGCTACTTCGCAATTGCACGAACTCGAATTATTTGGAATTCAAACCACAGTATTTTATTAGTACAGCCAAAATTCGACTAACCAAAATCCCGATTTCCACTTCGTCTTGAAAAGAAATTGACTGAAATGTAAAAAAAATCACTTTCATGTGACACAAATATTGATGACGACTGAACGTGTTACGCCTAAGCTACACAGCATCGCACTTTATTGTTAACTGTAAAGAGTTCGTAGAATCTTTGCGCTTCTATTGCAATTCGTAAATTCGTATGCAAAATTCCCAAAAATTCTGTGAAACTGTAGCACACAGTCACAAGGGGATGAACCTTATCCACGACGACGACGACGAGAGTGAAAATCCTCGTAAGTTCACGTTGACTGTGAGTGTGAGTTTGACTAACTTTTCCGACGTAGGGAATTGTAAGGTTGTACTGTGTAGCAGTGAACGATTGTACAGCTTTTCTGAATATATTTTTCGCTCAGACGATTTCCGCAAAAATTTTCTTATTTTTTTAATTATTTCGATGTAATGAAAACTAGCGAGTCCAACCTTGGCCATATTCACATTGGGTCATTTTTCTTTAAAACCCTGAAACACGTGTTCTCTAAAATTTTATTCTCTACAACTTTGCCTTCGGAAGGAACTTTCTAACCTTCTTAGTTCTAGAGATATGGGTCATTCCGCCCAATTCTGCACGCATCCCACATTACACAAAGGTACGGTATTTGAATGGCGGATTCATTATCAAAGCAGATAGGCCGCTAGCTTTTTTTAGCCACACTGGCCACACTCAACATCTTTTGACATTTCCATTTTCAAAAATCACCCCGTTTTTTTTTAGCATCTTGTCTACAAAGGGTCATTTATCTTAAAAACTTTGCCTGCGGCGCTTAATTCATCCTATTTTCTATTGAACCTTTTGAAAATTCTTTACCGTGTTGCGTATTAAGTTTTTCATGTTCAAGTTTTTTCATTCTAGCAGGGACGAAAAGAAAAATTGTAATCCCACGGGGCGAAGGCTTTCGCTTTCGCCCCTTGGGATTACATTTTTCTACTACCTTGTTGCCTAAATAACTATTCAGTCACCTGGTTATTATTAAACCAGAAACGATATGTTGATATGTACAGCTAAAAATCAAAATCACTTCATCTTATGTGATGGCAACATTCTTTCTGTGAAGTGAACAAATTTTTGTAGTTCATTGACACAAAGAAGGGCGAAAGTTGTTCATTTGTAATATTTTCGTTTTCTTGGCTTCCTTCTTTTACTTTCGCCCCGTGGGATGCGCTTTTCTACTTTCGGCCCCGATTTGAGGGGCGAATGTACAAACTTCCGTTGGCTGCAATCGCACAGGTTGAATTTTCATACGTCATCCCTTGTAATTCACATAATACCTGATAAGGAGAGTATACAAGCGCGTCTGGTAGGGAGCATTACATAATTTGTCGATTCAATGAAAAATGTGTGGTCGGATATGATTCATTCATATCAGGACCCAGTTAACGATGAAGCTGAGATTCAGCCCGATTTTTATCAAGTCCATGAAGACCCTGAAGACCCGAAACGCATCTTTCCAATTTCATCCAGTCCAATAACATCCACTCATTTTGTAAAAGGAAGTCACTCAATTCAGATGAGAACTTCGGTCAGGTAACTTACATTTAACAAACGGAAACAGATACAGTGAACGAATATATCATTTAAACGTCAATTACGCACGCCAATATAAAATTTAGTAGTATAGTCCGACTACGCTGTCGAGCGATATAAGTTCAATGCATGTCGAGTGGCAACCCAGCGCTAGTGAATATGTAGACACATCATGTACGTATTTGACTTCATATTTACTTTGGGGGGTGAAAAGAAGGATCCAAGCGGTATTTCTGCTATAACGTTTATACCCTTCTGGGCGTGTGATGAGCACAAATTCGAATGTTGCAAGGTCAATTTCAAGTTCCACCAATGATCGCGCGCATAAACAACTTAAATACAACAAAAAAGGCAAATGTGACGCAGGTCCCCGTCCCTTCTTCCAAGACAACTGATGTCAATTTGGGTGACGCTTACAGCTTTGAAACGCAAAAATTTTTTTTTTGGAATATTTTCACTTTTGATTAAAAAAATGCGTCACAAATGCCGGACCCCCAGTGTTATAGTTTTTCTATTCTTTCAGCTTTCACAACGCAAAAATTTGACTTTATGGGATGTATGGCGTATTTTTGTACAGGAAATTAAATTTTTGCGTATGAAAGCAGAAAGCGTAGAAAGATTATTACATTGGTGGGTCCGGCAATTGTGACGCATTTTCTTTAGTAAAAAATGAAAACATTCCAAAAAAAAATTTTGTCACCCCAATTGATATCAGTTGTTTTGGAAGAAACGTTTCCCTTTAAAAGAGTTTTTGTTGTGATATCAGTAGTATTGGAAAGAAATAAGAGACAAATTTCCGGCGGAAAAAATTTCCAACGAAAAAAATTCCCGGCGAAAAAAAAATCCGCCGAAAAAAAGTTTTCGACGAAAAAAGTTTTCGGTGAAAAAATTCCCAGCGAAAAAAATTTCCACGAAAAAAAATTCCGGAGAAAAGAAATTTCCGGCAAAAAAAATTTCCGGCGAAAAAACTTGCCAGCGAAAAAAGTTTTTCGGCGAAAAAAATTTCCGGCGAAAAAAATTTATCCCCTCGACTTCCTCTACAACATTCAAGTTTTTTTTTCAGCCGCCGCCGCCAAACCGCAGCGCGGCGGCTACTACTTCCATGGGCGAAAATGATCCCCTCAACTTCCTCTACAACATATCAAAAGTTATTTTTTTGAGTTCACGCCTATTTTCCGCCTTTTTGGCGGTCACCCTGATACACTACACACCCAACCCAACAACTTTCCCTTTGATACTAAACCTCTATCTCGAACACAACCATTGCCTTATACAAAATGTGCTATCATACACACTACACAATACACACTACACACACAAACACATACATATGGGCTTTATATGGCGCCTTCTAAGAGCCCTGGCGCCCAAACGAGGCCGGTACCCCCCCCCTTTTTTTAAAATCTCATATGGCGTAGAATGCCCACCCGAAGCTCTCTGCAAAATTTCAAGAAAAGTTATCGAGCCGTTTTCGAGCACGAGCCAAAAAAGTCGGTTTTCATACAAATGGCCCTGATGGAACTAACAAACTAACTAACTAACCTACTAACTAACTAACCCACTAACTAACTAACCTCGTAACTAACTAACTAACGTAGGATGTTTGCATTAACTTTGGCTTCTATGAAACAGCACTTTTTGTATAGGAAATGATTATTTTCTAAAGGTCGTATCTTCGGATCCACTGAACTGATTTTAATGAGTGAAAAGACACTGTACGTGGGGTGTACGTCGCAAGGGGGGAGAAGTCAAAACTTAGCTGTTTATATGGTTCCGAAGTCTAGGAAAAAAAATTTTCCGAATTTTTTGTTCGTATGGGGACTTGCGTCACGGGCGCATAGCTACCGCGCGCCCATGATGGTTCCGCCGTCTACGAAAAAAAAATTTTTCATTTTTTGATCGTATGGGGAATTGCGTCACGGGAGTATTGCTACCGCACGCCCATGATAGGAAAATTTGTGAGAAAATATATCAAAATGTCTCAACGTCGCTAGGTTTTTTTTGCGTTGTATGGCACATTGGCATTGCAACAATGTGATGACGTATAGGAAAAATGAACTTACGTCACTTCATCTCTTAGTTCATTCGTTCATCTGTTCTACTTCATCATTATTTACGAGAACTAAAATCTACCTGGCGAGTACAGACAGTAAACTGAAAGTGAATTGTGTAAATTACTAAAATCTTTTGGTTTTATGCGATGATTGTGTTCGAAGTACTCAAACGAATTTTTATTCGAAGCAAAATTCGAAGTTTTGTATAAATGGTTGCGTTCCTTCGATTAATTCCGGATATAATTGAGCTAAACAACGTTTAAAAGTTTCGATTTGTACAAAACTTCGAATTTCGCGCCAAATAAATATTCATTGATTACTTCGAACGCAACCATTCTCATAAAACCGAAATATTTTAGTAATTTACACAATTCACTTTCAGTTTACTGTCTGTATCAAAATCTCTACTCGATACGCACAACTAAGTTCACGTAAGTAAATTAGTCATACGCGATAAGTAGATATTTTAGCCGAACTAACATCTAACTGGGGACTTATAACGAAGTTGTTGTAAATAATGATGAACTCGAATAGATGAACGAATGAACCGAATTTGGATCTCAACAAACTTGAATAAAAGAATGTTTTTGTTTCAAACTTTACTATAATTTTGGTGTTGTATACAAAATAAAAAGCTCCTGTAGCGTTAAACGATAAAAATCTTGATAAGGCAATCAATATACAAACTTTATATAATTTGACAGTTCAGGTCATTGTTTACACAGCGTCAATAATTTAATTAAAAAATTATGTGAACTATGAAAAAATCTTTTCAAAGAAGCTGCAGTATGCTTTAACATAATTATCTCTAAAAGATTTATTATAGAAACTCTTAACACAATTTTTTAATCGTTTCGGCTAGCTTTTCGTTGCTAGCGCCGCTGAAACGTTCGAGTTCAGCTTTTTCTTTGATAAAGACGAACGTTGGCATGCTGCTAATATTAAAGCGCATAGATAATTCTTCACAGTCGTCAACATCGATCTGAAAATAAGTAAAAACTTGATTGAGAAATGTATCGATTAAAAACGTTTGTTAACTCTCCTACCTTCAAGACTAGAATTTTATCGCCATAAGCAGTAGCTAACTCTTCCAAAAAAGGAGCAATCGCTCTGCATGGACCGCACCAAGTTGCATTGAAGTCAAGTACCACCAGCTTACTTCCTGCTGATTCCATTTTCGAATCGAAATCATTCTGAAAATGAATAAATTTTCCAATTAATTTTTGTGAACAGAAGTACGACTTCGAGTTACCCGGTGAGTAAGTAGATTGTTGCGAATGCATTCGAAATCCATTAGTGTCATCTCTTTTTTTTACCCTACCAAAATAATTGATTCGAAATCGCTTCGAAAGTCATTACTCGGTACAGAAAAAGTAATGGATTACTGTACTACTCGCTGGGATGGGTTCTTCGGTGAAGTTAATGTACTGCTTGATTGTCAATCGCTTGGTATAAATAAGAAACGTCATGTCTTCGTGTTTCATCCCCAGTTAGGGGCTGTTAATAAATGACGTGTCACGCTTGCTATAAAAAATACGCATCCATCAAAGGGTCATAACTCACTCGGGACAGCCAATTCTGTTTATAGGACTCCGGCTACCCCCAAACAGGGGTTGTGTTTGGGGGGTAGCCGAAGTACCATAAGCAATTGTCCGACCAGTTTGGAGTTATGAACTTAGTGGATTTTATAGGAAGCGTGGCGTAATTCATGAACATCCCCTTATGTAAATAACTGTTGAAAACCTTCTATGCCCTTATCTTTGTGAAAAAGTGATGAAATAGTGGTTAGACCCGTACGAACATACGAAGTCCGGATGTTGATGGGTTTTTCGTTTTAGAGTCTAAATAAGCGAAACCTGAACAAAATGTGTGACTCTCTGTCTGTCAACACGATCGACAACTCGAGTAAAACTCGACCGATTTTCAAAATCTTTTTTTACCTTAAAGGTAATCGAAAAATCTTTTAATGGATTAAATCTGGTCATTGTCGGAGCCATATTTTAGGTCTTTTGTACATAACTCTAGTAAACTTATTCCGATTTCCAAGGAATGCCACACAATGTATGGAAGAAAATTTTTTTCATAAGAACTTCGACTCAGCCAGGGCCCTAAAACTGAGTCTCTATTAGGGCTAAACGTCTTTTTTCTACGCAAATCGGGTAAATTTTATTCGGATTTAGTAAATCTTTTTTTTTTTTTTGAAAGATAATAGATTGCGAAATTGAATTTGACAAAAATTGGCCTAGAACTTTCGAAGTTACGGTAGGAAAAGTGCTTTTTTGAAGGCTGGTGAAACTTTTTGACTTATATCTCTGCGAAATTAGGACCAAAATCGCTCTCACGTCCTCACTAAATTGAAATGGAAATTGCCGAAAAGACAATATTGAAAAACTCGTACGAAGCAACGACGCTAAAAACCTCTCCAAGCCCTTGAAATATGCCCAGAATTTGGAAAAGACCTGGATCACTTAGGACACGTCCATGGACAAAAATGTTCGCATCTTTTTTCTCTGCAAGACAGCACAAAAAACCTAAACAATAAAGAAATATTCACGATAAACCACCAAATATCGTGTAGGGTCGCGTAGCGTGACTTTAGCCCACACTTAAGACACTACAGCCCGAACCACTCAACAGATTTCCACTAATATAATTTTCGTGATTTTCTCATGTCAACATCTTTCATTCGAAACCTTGAAGAGCGATTTCCGTTCTAATTTCGCTGAGATATAAAGTGAAAAAGTTCGACAAACCTTCAAAAAACCAGGTTTTTTACCACTTTTTCGACCCTAACTTCGAAAGTTTTCGACTAACTTTGCCCAAATTCAATGTTGGAATCAATTTTTTCATTATCTTTCGGAAATAAAAATTTTTTTGAAAATCGGATGAGATTTACCCGTTTAATATAGAAAAAACACGTTGGGCCCTAGCAGAAACTCAGTTTTAGGGCCGTGGCTTAGTCTAAAAGCTCAAAATTAAAAAAATTTCTTCCATAAAATGTCAGACATGCAAAAAAATTTATGAAAATCAGAAAAGATTTACTCGAGTTATGTGCAAAAGACCAAAAACCACTTAAACGGCCCTAAATTTGGCGGTCCTTGGGCAGACACAATCCCAAAAAAGATTTTTCGATTACCTTTCAAAGTTTTTGAAAATCGATTGAGTTTTACTCAAGTTATCGCATTGACAGACGGACGGACATTTGTTTATTGCTGATTCGCCATCTAACGACCATGATCGATGTAACCCCTCTAATCCCGGGTGGAAATTCGAGTTAAAAGTAATAGACCCTTTTCGAAGAACTTCGTTCTCCGTACGGGTCTAAAATAGTTATTTGGATCACAAGGGACGAAAGTGGAAAATTTCAACTGTGTGCGAAATTTGCAGCCCGCGCCGAAGGCAAGGGCGCGAGGCGGAAACGATGCGAGCTAATACTGGGACAGGTGCTATTTGCTATTGGTGCCAATAGACGCCAATAGTCACCAATAGGCGCCAATAGCCACCAATAGACGCCAATGCCACCAATAGCTACCAATAGCTACCAATAGACACCAATAGCCACATAATACCAAAAATAACGACATGGGTACAGAGAAAACATGGAGAGGTTAATTTCCACCTGACACAGTTTCTGTCTGGTCACGGATGCTTCAGGAAGTACCTACACACGTTTGGATTCACGGAGTCACCTTTCTGCACGACATGCGATAGGCAGGAAGAGACTGCGGAGCACGTGTTATTCGTCTGCCCCCGCTTCGAACTGTGAGTAGGCCAGATGTAAATGCCGAAAACATAATATCGGAGATGTGCCGCGATGAGGAGGTGTGGATAGTGGCGGATAATGTAGTTGCGAAAATAATGACGAAGCTGCAAATTGCATGGAGAGACGATCAAAGAAGACTGGCAGTTGATCTAAGAGAGTAGGTGCGAAAGCACACTCCTCCCCGAAGTAATGCTGTGAGGCGGTTCCGGGGAGAAGAGAGCACGAAGACTAAGGAAGGAGGTTTTAGTTGGTAGGTCATTAAAGAATGGAATCCAACACTACCTTGGTTCAGAAAGACCGGGTGTCTATGAAGATTTCCTCACCCTTATAATAAAAAAAAAAACCAATAGCCACCAATAGACGCCAATAGCCACCAATAGAAGGAAATGGTACGTCTATAGACGTTAACACGAATGGAAATCGTCGCCAGTAGAAGAAAAAAGAAATGAAAACAGGTGCTGGTAGAAACACTTTCGCTACAATTTTAAATAATATGTGAAACCAAAATTTAATTTATCGTCAGAATATAGCATCTCGTGTGTGAAAGAAACACTAAATACTTTCTGTAAAGCACTTGCACATCAATTGTAAATCATTGTAAGTCTTGTATATCAAAAACTTGATTTTAATACAAAATTTATGAATTTGGGATATTTTCTACCGAGATGCTTAAATGCGAAGAAAGGTTATGATTTGTCATACAAGACTGAATTACGTTGATTTAATATGATTTATAGTGATTTACAAACTCAGTAGTTCTTACCGAATAGAAAGGTACAATGCTCAGATTTATAAAAAAAATCCAAATTACGTTGAAGGAATGATCCTTCGGGCTCATCAAAGTTCACAGACTTCCTAGAGACTTCCATGATTTTTTTTCCGAAATCTAAAACGCTAACATTACAATGTCTTGAAGGGAATTTTTCGATACAAAGTTTCTTTCATACAAGAAAAGCACTACGGAAAATGGCCGCAAATGCGCAAATAGACACTGATAGATGCCAATAGACAGCAATAGACACCAATAGACGCCAATAGACGGCAATAGACACCAATAGACACCAATAGACGCCAATAGACACCAATAGACGCCAATAGACACAAATAGACGCCAATAGACACCAATAGCATATAGGTGGGACAAGATTTGCTCGCGTAGTTTCCCCACTGCAAGGGCGGCAATCGCACAGGTTGAAATTTTTTACGTCGTCACATGTGATTCACACAACTTTTCATTACAACGAATACGAATCTTGTAATTTTCGAGTCCCAAATAGACGCGAAAATTAAAAAATGCAACTCGAAACGAAAGCTTACTCATTAATAAATTCAACTAACGTCAATAATCTATTCATTGAAATTGTTATGATTTAAACATCACTGCAGTAATAGCAGCAACAGCAATTAAAAATTATTATGTTTTACATGCAACAAGGACGAAAATGAGGGCATTTTTTAAATTATTTTTCGGTTTTTTATTTTTCGGTTTTAGGCATTTTCGCATGTTGTAGCCCTAACAGGCATGAACGTTATTTTTCATGCCGAGCGCCTAAATTACAAGAAAAATTCTGTAATTTACACCCAATTCATGAAAAGTTGTTTCTGCGCCTGCTTAGTTCGCGAAATTGCCTAAATCAATCGTCCATAGCACGTACACAAATAACCATTGTGATTCTCATGCGAAATGATCCACATCCAAGACTCATGATACACATCCAAAACTATGTGTTTCACATAACAAGAACTACGAGAATATTGCAGTTTTTCCTTAAAAAACTAATTTAAAAAAAAATAATATTTACTTCGTCAACAATATCATGTTTCATTCCGCATAAAAAATCTTGGTAGCACCGGCGCACAGATTTGTTACACTTTGATCGAAGTAAACTCAGTTTGTTGTGTCGGTTACTTTCGCACCTCCCCAATAATTAGACTTGTCGTGTCGTTGCGTGAATGTGTCAAAAATATACAAAAGAAATTCTATTGTGTTATTTGACGTTTCATATTGTGTCGCTCGTGTGCCTCACAAGTCTAATATGGTCTGTTTAGAGGACCGAAAATACTTTCGCCCTTTCGTTTACTTTCGCACCTCTGTTTAGAGGGCCAAAAGTACTTTTGCTTTCCATAGCATTCTAAGGCCTACTGAGAGTTGCATTTTTTAATTTTCGCGTCTCATTTGCGAAGAGAAATATACAAGTTTCGTATTCGATGTAATGAAAATGTAATAAATAGTAAAGTATAGCAAACTATAGCAAAAATGGTTTGAGGCTGCAAGCATGTCATTTTGAAGTTATCTTATTTATTTAGGTCAAGATAATCGAAACTTTCTTTGCTCGATGTATGGCTCAAAATTTTGGCCTGCTCCCAAACCAAAGTTATTTGTTGTAGAATGAATTGTAGTTTTTGTAGTAAATAAATGCCATTTATGAAGCCAACTTTTAAACTATGTCAAAAGTTATGGATTGTTTTCAATGATTTTGTGAAGAGTACCATTCATATGAGATAAAAATACTTTCAGGGAAATGCGGGAATTCGTGTAGAATCTAAATAAAACGTCATCAATTTAAAAATCGCTCAACAAAATCTAAAGTATTGCAAACAATCCTTTCAATTTTCAACACACCTTGTTATGAGGCACAATAACCTAACCAATGTACGAGCTATTTCTGTTTTATTTCATAATTTAATTATTTTCACCTCCAATCAAAAATTATTTACACTTTAAAAACACTTATAACAGTTAAAACAGAGTAATCTAAATTTCCAAATGCTGTTCCAAATTTTTTTTGTGACTTGTATAATGCATCAGAATTGACTATCTTTGACCAGATTTTGTCCACCGCAAACAGAAATACCGCAGATAAGTAAAAATGCACTAGAGGGATAAGTGGGAAATTATCGTTCTAGACAGATAACATAAATTAATTATCAAATAAAACATATGCAAGGGACCCGTACGCATCAGAATAGATTTGGCAAACAGAATAGATGTTACTCTTAGGTGTATGAAATTACGTCCACACTGAATTGTTTTGGAAATTGCCAAGAGGGGAATATTGAAAAATCCGTCCGAAGCATCGGTGTAAAACACCCTTCCGAAAGCACAAAATTGACCCCCGAAAATAGACAACCTAGGACCCTCAGGAGAGGATATTTCTCTCAATTTTCTCTACAACATAGCTAAAAACCGAGGGGTTTACTCGAACTTAGTTTTTTTTGTTCAAAAACAAAAAAAATAAAAAAAAACTACTTCCGATTTTTATTAGTTTTTTATTTTTCAAGTTTTTGGTGGTTAGTTTTTTTTAGAGTTTTTTCATGTGTTTTATTCTATTTTTTGTGTTTAAATAAACAAAAAACCTACTCCTGATTTTATTAGTTTTTTATTTGTCACTTTTTTAGGTTTTTCGTGTTTTTTTTTTACTTTTAGTATTTTAGGTTTTTTTTAGTTTTTGTGTTTTTTCTCGTTTCAAACCTGTTTTTTTTGTTTATCCACCTATCGCAAGAAAAAAACTATTTTTTTGTCTAAGGAAGACGTTAGGACCGGCCTAGGACACAAAGGATAGGCCTCTGACAAATACTTCCATACATAAAGATGTTTACCTCAATTTTCTCTACATTTTTTTGTGTAAGGCCGACCTTTGGACCGACCTAGGGCCCTAAGTAGAGGCATAGGACACATAATTCTATCGACAAAATGTTTCCCTCAAATGTTTTTTTTTGTTAGGGCCGACCTGAGGACCACTTAAGCCTTGCGCACAGGAAACGAGCCTAGTCCGACGAAAAAGGGATGAATTTCCCAGTGGTTTTGAAGCGAATTGTTGTTCAGCGCTCTGAGACCCAAAGAAAGTCGGTATCAAAATCAAAGAACCAACCAAGAAATTCATCTTTTTTTCGTCGGACTAGGGTCGTTTCGACTTATTATGAATTACTTTAACGTTTGCAACTGATTTCGACAAGTTTCTGACGAGAATATGGAAAATATATTTTTTTGAGGTTATGTATGGGGAGAAATCAAACCTGTCACTTTGTCTAACAACCATACGACTATTAATCTGCGGCCTACATGCACAAATATTTTTCCCGACATTTTTGAACATTCTTAAATCACGTTTTAAGAATTCCTACATTTAAATTGTGAATATTTCACGAGATATAGATTTTTGAACATGAATATAACGGATTCGCCTACTGTGGCGGGTTTTTGAATATTGCCATTTCGGCAATTTCCAGTCCAATTTAGTGAGGACTTAATTGCATGTATTTAAGAGTAGAGGCAATAGAAACGTTCGATAGATACGCTCGTTTCTTTTTGCAACATCTATTCTGATACGTACGAGTCCTTTGCATATGTCTTTATAATATGTATAATATGAAGCTCAAATCAAATTCTTTTCTAATCGTCGAATGAGGGATGCTTGCTCAAAAGGAAACCGGATTTTTGGACTCGTACGAACTAACGTGGCATATGCGTCTACGACGACATTTTTAACCAGTCGTATTGAGAAAGAGAGAGATAGAGAGATTTTGAGAAGGTACGATCGAAAAAGTTGTGGGACCTTGCCTTTTTGAAGGTCGATGGAGCTTTTCCGCTTATATTTACGCGAATAACGCGTCGAAATTGCTTTTGATTTATCAGTTTAAATTCCTCCCTATTCAAAGTAATTCTAAAATACTCCCGAATGAACATCATGCGTCTCAGATATTAGTATTCCAAGTTTGAATACCGATAAGTCTAAAAAAATGTTGAATATGAAGCAATCAAAAACATTCGTTTCCGTTGATAGTTGCGCGGAAACGGCTGTTTTCTATCACCTATTACTTCCGTAACACGTCTCGATGTTTGCTGGAAACTTGCTTAACGCCCCAGATGCGTGATTAATTTTCTCTAACATTCAAGGTAAACACAGACAGAAAATACATAGTTGAATGTCCCACTTTATTTGGGGCGGGGGGTTGACTTTTTATATTAGATCCTCGATTAGATTTGGGTCGGGTTTTTTTTTATTTTGGATTGGGGTCGGGTTTGACTTTTCATTTTGGATTGGGTTTGGTACGGGTCGGGTTTGAAATTTTTTTTAGATCTGCTGGCTCGGTTCGGATTTGGTTTGGATTTTCATTTTTGTTCGGGTTTGGAAAAAAGGTCGACCTGCACACATCTAATGAGAACACGTGAATTTTACTCGTATTTTTTTTAGATCTATACAGATTTCAGATCAGATCAGATCAATGAACAGCAGATATTTTCAGATTCAGATCAGATCGATCTAGTCATCTATAATATAAAACCCAAAATACACTGCACCTCACCCCACCTTGAACCTCACCGCACTGCACCTTGGTGCACCTCACTGAACCTTGGTGTACCTTACTGCATCTTGGTGCACCTTACTGCACCTTGTTGCACCTTACTGCACCTCAATGCACCTTGGTGTATCTCACTGCACCTTGGTGTACCTTACTGCACCTTGGTGTATCTCACTGCACCTTGGTGTACTTAACTGCCCCCTGGTGCACCCTAGTGCACTTTGGAACGCCTTTCTGTACAATTATCGGCAGTTATATGAGAAAAGTGTTTCTTTGTGGGAAAAAAGTACACCACGCAAATTGTGAGGGTCTATGTAGTTGACATGGGTCTAACGATACGCATGTGAGCAAATTTTCAACTTTTTGCAAGGTCATAGCTCAAAGTGGAATACTAATGTATTTTATAAAATTACTGAATTCCTAGAAACTTTCAGCAAAGAACTGATTGTGGACGTAAAGGTTTGAAATCAAAAAAATGTTTACTGGTGTGCAATTTTCATAAATTAGTGAAACCATATCCCTGGCAAAGCCCGCGGAAACCAAGCTAGTATATCTATATATCAAAAAAGATTCAATCGGATCTGATCTAACCAGATCGATCTGATCTGTTCCGAGTCCTAGCGCCACGGCTTATGTGAAAGTCGATTTTCATGACACTGTACCATGAGCATCGCGTCATGAAAATCACTATATGAAACGTGAAACTTAAACGGTAGTAGCACCTATCATTGAACTGCCTCCAAACATTGAACAAATTTAAGTCAATCTTTTGGTAAAATAAATCTTATCTAAATATTTTTAGCAAAATTATGATATTTCTTTGGTGAAGACCAGAAAAATTGAGAATTAAGTTTAAAATAAGTTTAAATTAAGTTTAAAATACGCGTAAAATGTTCCATAATACTTAGCTGCCACTACTAGATGAAAAAAAAACTTCTAAATTGCAAAAAAAAAACAATGAGAAAAGGTGCGAAGTTTTGAGAAATTAAATTCTACAAAATAAACATTGACTCGATTGATCCAAAATTCTCAGACCCACGAAGCCTATCGTAAACTATCCAACGCCGTCAGTTATAATGTAATGGTCCATGGCTATTTTGACAAGTTAATTTTAACAGACGTAAAACGTAATTGTAAGCAATAAATTATTCTACGGCATACCTTCAAAACGCACCGTTTTTTTTATTATGTTGTTTTTCTTGACAAAAAATTACAAAATTTTAGCCCCATTTGACAGTCGCAAACGAACTGACGGAGGCCGAATGTACTACCGAATTACCGAATAGTATTTACTATGTTGCGAACGGTCTTCACGCTGGAAATCAAAAACTATACAATTTTTAGGGTTATAAAGAGTTATATTCGGCGGCTGTACTAACTGAAATGATCCTTTCATTTATCATTTAAATTAATTTTATAAAAAAATAGGTGTATTTTTTCGGCATATCGTAGAACAATTTTTTGTTTAAAATAATATTACGTCACTTTTGTTGAAATAGCCATGGACCATTTTCTATATTATTCGAATATCGAAATGCAAGCGGTGTAAGCCTTTTGGATTGTTAGCATTCGCCACCCCATTTTGTCTTATCTAATAATTATAGATTTTTCATTTTAAATGACTAATGAACTAATATTCAGTTAAATGGCTTTGTTATGAAAATATTAATAGAAAGATAAATTGATGTAAAGCTTATGGTGTGTTTGATTAGTTTTTTTTACAACAATTGTATCTGGTAGCAAATATCAATGATTTGTCGTTTCCGAGATAAAACTCTTCAAAACTTTATTAAGAAAAGAAGTTTAGTCTACGGTTTTTGAAAACATTTTACTAGTTCAAGATACATAATTGAAAAGGAATTTGTGCCTACACGAAACATGAAACCTTCTCATAAAGAGAACATTATTTAATCATGTAATAATCAGCATAGCTACACAGTGCGACGATAGGCCACAACAAAAAAAATGTAGAGCTCGTGACGTTTCATAAAATAAGAATGTTTTTGGTCTAGCCTTTACGAGATGATTATTGAAATAAATGACGCCATGTCGCTTCCTATGATAGAATTACTCAAAAATGTTAATGATCTAACCGATCAAAGTAGGAGCTCAAACCGCTTGCATAATCGATGAGTTCTCTTAATTTTTCTATTAGTCATGATGAAGACAACTATTTTCTATGGAATCCGGTTTTTTGTGGCTATTTGTAATAGTACACCGAACAATATGAAAATATTCCACAAACTGTTGTATGGCCGCGTAAAATTAAAAACAACAATTTCATTATGCGGAATGCAACACTTAGCAGAAATTATTTGGTTCAAGTTGAAAAAGAAAAAAAGTTCATTACTTACACTGTCAGTTACTGCGTAAACCATTTTAGATTGATTGGAGAGAAAATGTATTTGTTTGAGTCTTACAATCGAGTACGGCACAACAACCTTCTGATTCAAATATCGGCACAAAACAACTAAGTGTTGAAAAAGTATACTTCGTATACCCCGATTTGGTTTTGATGATGTGCATAATGCGACCGCAAGAACCGAATGAATCGGTGAGAGATGCGTACAGCGGATCTCGTTTTTACATAGTGGAACTACTAAAGTCTATAATTTTAAAACTTTTTGCGGGAAAAGTGAAGACGGTGAAGACTACATTCGATTTTCCTTCAATATGTTTTCTTATGCTTCTTACGTATGTGAAGGGCCGAATATACTAGAGAGAGCGAACGAGTCGAACGTGATTTTCTAAAATATTTAAAAAGCAAATGAAAACATAACCAAATAGTGTGGTGCAATTAACTTTTGACCTTGCAAAAATTAGGATAAAAGAAAACTTAACGGGATTCGGTAGGCCTTAGGTACCTGAATGACGTTCAAAAAGTCCCCCTGGATATTTTGCGAGTGACTCGAGAAAATCGGAAAAACCCGATAAAAGTGAGGTTAAGTGTAACGTTTTTTTCGTTATTCAACAAAATTTTATTTTTTCACTTTTCCACAAAAATGGTATCTCTAAATTTTTGATGTTAGTGACTTAAAAACATCTTTGGACTGTGCTGAACATTTCCTAAGAAGTATGTTATAACTTTCCACCTCATAGGAAAATTTTCCTGGAATATCGAAAATTTCCTTGCACGGCGAAAAATGTCAACGAGACCAAAATCTAAATGCAAAATATTCGATGTTTTTATTAAACAAATTCGTTTTAAATTAATTATTAATTCAGCGAAATTGTTTCTCGTTGTCTGATTGATGTCAGGGTGACAAAAAATTGGCTGAATTTGGCTATGGTGGCGCCACCTTCGCTTTTTCAGTGAAAATTTGATTTTTTTTCGTAATGTATCAAGGAGATCGGGTCGGTGTGAAGGACAAATTTGTTTGTTGTTGTCTAGTGGTTTAGGTGATGCCCATAAATGCGGTCTCTATTGTCTGTTGTGGCATCACCAGCACTGCGAATATTTCTTCATGGAAGATGACTGTTGGCTTCCCAGATTGAACCAGGTAAAAGTGTCCGTTTCTGGAGCTTAAACTCCATCCCCTCTCTCTTCTATAGTTTTTGAGCCATCTGTAAATCTTACAAGGTTGTTCTTACTGGTTAGCCGTCTAACTAGTCTAGCCTACTTGCGAAAATCGCCTCAAAGCATCTGATGAAATCCGGCTTCAAAGTTATCCAATCTCAAGGCATGGTGAGAATTGGGGTCGCTAGTCAGTACATTTTAATATAACCCTAGAACATATGAAGTTGGTAAAACATGTTAGAAAGAGACAGCGTGGGAAAGTATTTTTATGAAGCAACATGCAAATAACACAATGAACATTGAGAAGGCACCTATTTAATCTAATCCGCTTTTAAAAATAATTTCAATTAAAGTTCATCCAATCTCACTTTCTTCGTTATCTATTCGTAGAACAGCGTAGTTTTTTCGTAGAATACCGTTGTAATTTCATATTAAAGCAATAGAGTCATACCCTAAATTCAGTTGCAAATAGACATGCGTGAATTTTTCAAAATAGCTTCAAACTATTTTTAGGTGAAAATATACGTTAAAGAAGACAATAAGGAATGCTGAAATAAATTTATTTGTCGATTTTATGTTATATATCAGAAGAAATATGAAAAATAAGAAAGTCGTATTTCTTGCATTCTCATATTACCCAAAAATTAAAAATATTTTATGAAAAGAAAATACACTAAACGAATTTCCCACTCTTTTCCACACCCAATCGCATCCACGTTGAAGTTTGCAACAAATTACATTCATGCACTGAACTTTCAAATTTCTATAGTAAATCGTGAGTGTTGCCAACTAAAAAGTGAATAAATGCAATATTCTTGCAAACTTTTGAGCGGTAATTTGAAATTATTGTTTTTGGCGGAAATGCAACAATTCAAATAGGTGTGCGTTTCCGGTCAAACAAAATGATGTCATAATTTTACTTTTATATGTACTTTCATATGCCATCGTTCGAAAAAAACGTGTAGCATTCCTTATTCTTCCCATTACACATTATCAAAATAATTTTTCAATTTCCCGGAAAATAATTAAATCGATATATATATCACATTGACACACATACACTTTCACAATTAGTTGACCATGTGTGACAAGAAAAAACTTATACATGTTGACTAAAATGATGACGTCACTAAAATTAAGGAAATTTTAATTGCAAATTTAAAACATAACAAAAGATTCTAAACAGAAAATTCTCAATGTTTTCTTGTTACATTATTTGATAGGTTTCCGTTGCATCAGAAAATTACATTTTCTTTCATTCTTTTGACTACAGTTGTGCTATCATAGACTTATTAGGGTGCCGTGAGTTCGAAAATGATCAATACAGCCTTGTATCGAGTCATAGGAAGAATATTTCTTTTCAAATTTTGGCGATTTTTGAGTATAGGTGGTATATGACACTTTGATGGTTAAAAGGTACAACTTATATGGTCACTACCCATGCAAGTAGGGTATCATTACAAAGCTATGATATAGTAGTGTATAGAAAAAAATAGTTTTGTGTCGCATGTTGCATTAGCAGAGCTCTAGCGGTCTCCAAATTCATCAAGATTTGCCGAATACTTTAATTTAATTTATTTATTTTTTTTTTCAAATAATCCTGACTACATACATTTTAAAGCGAAAACAAAGAATGCTCACAATGGCGCAGCCAGTAAAAAATCGATCTTTTCAAAAACAAATGTTGTACAATAAATAAAATTTAACAATTAAACAAAACATTTTTATAAGATGTGTTTAAACATTTAAAAACTTGTTGAATGTACTGTACATATATGACGACATCGCTGTTCCAATTAAAACCCATCTACGCCTCTTGGGTGGGAGCGGTCTTTCATGATTCCACCTGAAAGTGAAGGTTAGTTTTCTGTGACGTGTTACGGTCACATCGACTGCGTGAGCAGAGACTAATCAGGCTTTGATTAGGTTACAAACCAATTTGCATTGGTCGAGTGAGAACCAATTTTCATTGGAACAGTTAAACCATTTGGCAGTGAGTTTTCGCTTTCAAGTTTGTCAGTTTATGAAATTCTGGTCTTACCATTAAGTAATTTACGATACACGTGGTATGTTTGGAAACCACAGTAGTGAAAAGCGGTTAAATGCCATGCACATTTGGCTCATAAAGACCATATTTTGTCCTGTGTTCGTCGACAACGAGAAAGTCATCGGCACGAGTGGGTCTAGAATTACGAATGACCTTGCTTTTAATTTTAGGTGTGTCGATATTGCCATTGATCAGATCGGATACAAAAAGTGCGGAGGCATTAATTCTGCGTCGGGCGCGTGTTTCAATGTTGATCGAATCGCATCTCTCAATATATGGCGGGAGCTTGTAGTTTTCGTCCCTTTTCACCGTCCGCCTCAGTGCGTACATCAAAAATTTTTTCTGAATAGATTCAATTCTGTCAACAAATGTGTCCTGATAAGGATGCCAAACAACTGAAACATATTCTAAGTAAAAACGGACATAGGCAAAGTATATACTTTTTAAAGTTTTAATATTTTTAAATTCCTTACAAGTTCTCATGACGAAGCCAAGCATTGAGTAAGCTTTTGCAATTATATATTCAATGTGTTTACTGAATGTCAATTTTGGGTCCAAGAGGACTCCCAAATCTTTAATTACCTTAACACGAGTCAACACAACATCATCGATATTGTAACCGAACTCAATTTTGGATCTCTTTCGGGTGAAGGAGATAACCTTACACTTATCGACGTTCAAATAAAGTTGGTTGATTTTGCACTACTGTAGAAACCTGTTCAAGTCACGTTGGAGAGCACTTGCGTCAAGAACATTTTTGATTCTAGCGAAAATTTTCAAGTCGTCAGCATACATTAAGTAAACTGAAGAAGAGAAGACTTTAGTAGCATCGTCCATGAATAATAAGAACAAGAGGGGGCCCAGATGGCTACCTTGAGGAACACCAGAGGTTACATTGAACATTCGAGAGGAGCAATTCCCTAATTTGACGAATTGTGAACGTCCATTAAGATAAGAGGCAATCCATGCTAACAGGTTTGAATGAACACCCATTTGGTTCAATTTGCGCAAAAGAATCGAATGCTTTACTCTATCAAATGCTTTTCGGAAATCAGTGTATATAACATCTAACTGATGCCTAGATTCCATAACTTTGGTAGCATAGCAGAAAAACTCAGCTAAATTTGTCGCTGTAGACCTGCGCTTCATAAAGCCATGTTGTGACTTTGAAATTATTCGATTGAACTTTGTGGATAAAATAGAGGTGACGATGGCTTCAAATAGTTTTCCTATTGTTGGTAGAATGGCTACGCCTCTGTAGTTTTCGCTATTACTTCTGGAACCACTTTTAAAAATTGGGGTAATATAAGAAGTCTTCCATCTTGTTGGAAATTTTCCAGTTTCGAGGGATGAGTTGAAAATGCGAAGTAGCGGAGATGACAGACTCTCAGCACAGGCTTTTAATAAAATCGGAGAGATTTTATCGGGACCTTCACCCTTACTCGTGTCTATACTACTCAAATGGTTCAAAACGTCTTGGATCTCAAAAGAAATTGATCCAATGTCAATGCGCTTTTCTATGGGGTTCATTTTTGCCGATAAGTTAGAATTAGTATCATTGTCAACTACATAAACGCTTTCGAAGAATTCAGCAAGTAGATCACACGTTTCGTTAGGATTACCAGCTTTCTTATTACCTCTAGACATAATTGAAGGGTAGCCTGTAGTCTTTCTTCGCGACTTCACGTAATACCAAAATTTTGAAGGATCAGAAGTTAACATTTCTTCGGTGTTAGTCAAATATTTGTGAAAGGCTTGGTCACGCAAGGAGTGAAATTCTTTACTAATGGACAAAAAATTCATTTTTAGTTCCAGTTTTTCGTCTGGGTTTGTTTCATTTTTAAATCGCTTGTGAGCTTTGCTTGTTCTATTTTTTAGATTGCGTAAACGCTGATTATACCAGGGTGGATCGTTAATAACCATTTTCTTTTTGAGCGGAACAAATTTCTCTAATCCATCTAACAAAACATCATAAAATACGTTGACTATATCATCAACGTCAGAAACGTTTGACATCAGTTGATTCCAGTCAATAGAATGAAAATGGTTATTTAGGCCAGTATAGTCGCCTTTTTTGAAGTTAAATTCACTTTGTGATTCCTCACTTTCAATATTTACGATGCTTTCAACGAAGTCTGCTGAAATAACTATTTCGATAGGATAGTGATACAAATCAATTCGACTCATAGGAACATCAGATTTAATGACTTTGACGTTATTCGGATTGCTGTAAAAGACGAGGTCCAAAATCTTTCCATAATAGTTGCGAACGCTGTTAACTTGATGAAGGTTACCACTCATCATAAGATAGATGATATCGGCTTTCGTTCCTTCACCAACTTTAGTAGGGAGCATCACATTGCTTTCACATGATTCGTCTTGACCACTGATCAAGTCATCAATGCAGTCAATATTGTCATTAAAACGGTCAGGAATCCAATCAACAAGGGTTAAATTAAAATCTCCTAAAACACACATTTCATCATTAACATCCAGGTCTATAAATTTCAGTGTCTTTTCTAATGCATCGTGATACTCGGTGTATACTTTTAAAGAAGAGCCTGAAGGGATGTAAAGGCAACAGACAAAAAGCGACTATCTTTGTATCCCATATTTTTTCACAAATATCGTAGACTTTGAAAAAAGCAAAAATAGCCCAAAAAGTACATGCCATTACCTTTCCAATGAGCCCATGCAAATGCAGATCGGTTACTTCTATCGGAAATGCCATCCAGACGCGAAAGACCCTTTCTTCGACCTTTGAAGGTCTCCAAACCACTAGCAATGCAACATAAAAATTATCTAACGGTGGTTCTGCCGCCTTGGGACCGAGAGCTATCCAGGCATACCAAACAAAGCACGCAAAAAAATGCGTCCGATTTTTCGAAGTCGATTTGAAAAAGAATCCCTCTTGGTGAATATCAGGGTGGTTCAACAACGGACCAGATGTTTAGCATTAGACAGATCTTAGAGAGGCTTAAAGAGTACAACGTTGAAATACACCAATTGTTCCTTGACTTTAAGGCAGCATATGACAGTGTCAACAGGAAGAAGTTATGGAAAGTGATGGAGGAATTTGGGGTTCCCAAAAAACTTATCTCGCTAACAAAGTTGACATTAGATGGAACTAACAGCCGAGTAAGAATTCGAGACAAATAGTCAGGCGCTTTCGACATTGAGGAAGGTCTTGACAAGGAGATCCGCTCGCGACGCTTCTTTTTAATTTGATCCAAGAAGTAGCAGTGAAAATTATGGACATCGACACTAGCAGCACCATACTCACCAAATCCAGTCATTTGCTTGGCTTCGCAGATGACTTGTACATCCACGACTGAGGCTGGACGACGAGGGAATTTTCGCCCAAGGGTCTTGATCAGAGGGAATTTCGAGAGTACGTTAGGTGACAGGATGAGATACTCGCTGAAGCTAGTGGAGGAATGGTGCTGAAATAACGGCCTTAGGGTAAGCCCGGACAAGACGGACATAGTTCTCTTTCGTAGAAGAACGTCAGGTCATGAACTTGTAGAGAGACTAAGGCTGTTTAATAAAGACATTGTTCCCGGAGCCAGGGTGAAATATGTGGGAGTCATTCTCGACTCCAAGCTGAAATGGATGGAGCACGTCAAGGACAAGGTACGGAAGGCTCTAGGAGCTTTCTGGATTTGCAGGAACTCGTTTGGACAAAACTGGGACCAGCCATCCAATGGCATATTGTGGATGTATGAAACGGGTCATCAAGCCATAGCTGCGTAGAGTGGTGGCCGAGGCACGAAATAAAGAAGGCGGTCAAAGAGCTGAACGAGATTCAAAGGCTAGTATGCATATGTATTACTGGAGCTATGAAATCGACAGCTACGGCGGCTATTGAGACGCTGGTCAATTTACCACCGATCCACGTGGCATTGAAGGCGAAAGCTTTTGCCACGGTGGATAGGTTGTCGCAGCATGATCTCTGGACTCCGAACTTCATTTCGGGACATGGGAAAATAAAGAAGATTATAACTGACGAGGTCTTTGAGATGCTCAGGGACCGAATGAAACCGGAGACAGACTTCGTGAGACGCTTTGAAGTCCTTGTACCCAGCAGGTTAGAATGGCTGGAAGGCTGGCCAAGTTGCTTATTAGGTGAAGGAACCGTGAGCTTCACTGACGGTTCTAAAACTGCAGAGGGCGCGGGATCCGGAATATTCTCCCGGGAACTATCGATGGACAGATGTTTCTACCTAGAGAGATTTGCCGATGTCTTCCAAACTGCTCCTGCAGCCTCGGCGAGGAGACGGGTGTTCATGTTATATGTGAATGCCTAAAGTTTTCCTCATTGAGGCTCAGGACTCTAGAAGGTCATGTGGTTCAACCCGCAACAGTGACCAACATGGGACCTGCCGCTCTGGATAGGTTCCTAACTGGGACTGGGAGGTTTCCGAGATTTACATGATGATCGGGTAACGAAACAAAGGAATCTTATCAGACCAAAAAAAATTGTTTTTCATATAAAATTTTCATTTATTTCGATATTTTTTTATTGTTTGATAAAATAATTCGCGAAACAGTTAAATTTTCTCAGTGCTGCCGCTAAAGCCATTATTATTATACTCATAGGAACCCAGAACCATCGATATTTTTGAGTTAGATGCAGCGAGTGGTGTTACTGGTAAAATAGCTTCTTCGGTGCGAACACATTTTCTGTGTACAAATTCTCTTAACCTAAACACTCCAAATAATACTAAATGAATTGCCATAGACAGCAGGAATGTGCCGACTACTGTTACAGCATTTTTGGTGGGATCAGAACTTGACCAATCCAATACGTTGTAAATGTACGGGTGGCCAAATCTGTAGCAAATTCAAATTATTTTCTTCTTCAATTTTACTAAATGTTTTAGCAATAGACATTACTTATCTTTTCCTCCAGCCGCGTAATAAATTACTGAGAAAACCACGTACACTAATCCTGTAATTTTTCATTGTTAGTCATTCCAAAGACACTAAATTGTACACCATCAATGTTACCCAATAATAACGGCTGTATCACATGGTATAGGCGTAACGGATAAGCCATAATCAACATATCTAAAAACATAAGAACCGAATTGCAAGCATGCGTCAAAACATTTGTTGCAGAAATCGGCATGGTGCCTGTTATCAAAAGAGATTTTATTAACAAAATTTTCGAATTCTTTTATTTTGTAAATCGTATGATGAGGTGCGGGAAAATACCGTTCGAATAAAAGCATCAACTGAATGAAGATGGAAAGGTTTTCGTAGTGTTGACAAAACAGTGCTTCTCAATTCTTTTCGACTTATTTCAAAGGAAACATTTGTCCCCATTGCTCCTGTCAAAAACCAGACAACCCAAGTTAAGAACCGAACCTTTTTTTAATCGATACCGAAAGTGGTTCAGAAAATACTGACTGTTTAACATAAAAATTCGATCGCGAATAATTGCGACACGTTAAAACTCATTAGATTAAGCCGCTGCCATTACAACTGATTTTGATGTTGGCACTGTCAAAGTTTTCAATGGAAATTTAAACTGGTCCTTTGCATAAAAACTGTTCAGGTTACGCAGTCAATACCTCTACATACTTACAAAAAAGAAACTCACATTAGAGAAGACAACTTATCTGAGGAAAGTACTTTTGCTCATAAATTGTATTTTCCCGCACCTTCTCCATCGAGTTTTTTTTATCATACCTTTATACAGTATTGACCAGTAAATTATTGTTATGACTATTGATAAATTGACTATGGTATTGTGGATGCCCCAGTATAACTTGAAAGTGGATGGCATGCTGTTGGTTTCTGATATTTTATCTGAAATATTAAAAGCAACATAAAGATAATTACTCCATCGTTCAGGAGCCGTTATGTTCCCATTTCTTTCTTGAATTTGACAATAAGTTCTTTGATCTTCAGTTCCAGACGATCAAAAACGCATTACAAATTTGGCTCTTGAAACTATCCCTCACCTTGCACTCAGAAATAAACGTCCTCCGTCAACGATCAAGCAGATTCAGAGAGCCATCAAATAATAGTATATTATTAACCGAGGGATATAATGGTGCGATTATAGTCGAGGTGAATGAACGTCCGAGGGGCTATGCCCCTAGGAATATTCACGTACCGAGACTATAATCAAGCTATTTATCCCTTGGTTAATACGATAGTTTGGGCATATAATTCGCCATTTGGCTCGTGGCTTTTTTTTTATTTCCTTTGAAATTTGACGTCATGATATTATAGTCGGACTATAATGAAAATTATAGTCGAGTCGAAAATTATAGTCGGATTATAATGGAAATTATAATCGAGTCGACCATAATATGCCTATTATATACCTCCCAGTTTGAATGAAACTCGACTATAATATGGTCATTATACCCCTACTTTGATAGCAAAAAGCATCTATCTCTACAGTACAGTACAGTTGAACGGTGTTCTGCACCATCTTTGTCATTCTATTGTTACCACAATGAAAACACTCAGTTACTGCAGAACACCGTTCAGTTATACTTCGAATAAGTGTATTGTGCAACCTATAGGCAAATTACTGAGTGAAAGGATTATTAGAAAAATCATAGGACGTAGCATGATTCCTAATCACGTTTTTCCCATTTAAAATTTTTACAGGCTGTACAGTGTGCTTACAGATTGCATATTCCCTATGTTTGCGCGTGAGATATAATTATTACGCATCTGCGGGAATCTTACACAAGCCGTCCGGAAACAACTCGTTCAGTCATGATTGTACAGCTATACTTGGTGTGAAACCTCGTAAAATCTCAAAATCGGACAAAATTCTCGATGCTTTTCCAGACCATATTAGAACCGCTAGCAACTCTTCTACGCTGGAATTTATAAGTCATATGAGAAGACCCACATAATAACCCACCGCTTTGGTTCGTCAAACTCCAGAGTTTGGCTAACTCCAAAATGTCATTGTATGGGAATCTAGAGGTTGCCTCATTTCCAAGCCCTTCGTGTTGTGTGTTGTTGAAATTTTTTCAAACAGATCAACTCAAAATTCCTATAAAAGAACAACACTCAAGTGGTGACATCTATGTTTTCTTCATAGCTGAGTTAACGTCTCAACGTGGAACTATTCTCTTTTTTCAACTGGCGTCATCTGTGCTTTCATAGCTGAATGCGGACAAACATAAAACTGATGACACAATCTATTCCCGTGTATTTGCCTTTCTTGTATTCGACTGTATAGCTAAATAGCTATCACGACCAGACACAACTACTATGTTTGCATCATTACGGTAAACAAATCGATTTCAACAATTTATCAATATATTTAGATATTCAGTTGATACTTGAAAGACTCCGTTTTGATAAATTCTCAAGTGTTTACAGCTGGGAGTTGAATAAACTTGTTACTAAACTACTAAGTTCAGGTAAAAGTATTGAAAATAACTGTGGATTTTGTGAAAAGTCGATTGGCAACAGACCTCACGATAGGGGTCAAAAGAAAAAAGCAGAATGTCCAGCATGCTTATAGAAGAGTCCTCCACTGACAAAAAAACTTTTCCTTTGGCGATTAAATTTGTCTCTTGGTAATCTTATTTACTATGCAAACTTCAAGTTTTATTATATACAAAAATCTTAGTTTACCAGTCTTTGGCTTCATGTAAACGATTCTGCAGAGTAGCGAGTCCCTACCGAAGTAAGTCGATTAAGTGCCGATCTGCGAAAGCCCGCACCGAGATTAAATTCGGTATTACGGGCCCCTGGGTGTTGTTGTCTGTCCGGTAACGCTTAGTTGAGGTGCCTAGTGCCGCCGAAACATAGGGCTGTGGGAAATATGGAACTCAGTCAAAACAGTTCACGTGTTGGGCGACTACACTCCTTTATCCTTCTTGGGCAAGCAGGTCGGAGAAAAGGTAACAGAGAGATTATAGTATCTCGGTCCCGACCTAGCACTTGCGACAGAAAGTGTAACTCTAATCAGGTACGCGCGTTATAAGTGCAAAGATTACTGTTCCCCCCGTGACATCATGTCTGCTTTCTCATACACCCCCTCACCTTCGCTAACAAAAAAATGGCAGTGAATATTCATACGTCTTTTATGAACGACTTCCACAGGAAACAGATTTCTATGTTTTATTTTGACACAATAACGACATCTTTTGCTTAATTGTGCCATTTTCTTTTTGCTTTTTTTGTCATTTATCCGGTAATTCACATTATCCGGAGAAAACTTGCTCACCGCAAGTAAACTTTCTTAACCATTTTAACCTGGTGGTGATCTAAATTTCATCGTAATATGGAACAAGGGAGAAGAAAAGATATTCAACAAAGCAAGAAAGCCATTTGTTGTAATATCCGAGTAACATAATTAGCAAAGTCACATTTTTCTCGAAAAATTATTTAAATGAGATGCTAATTTATTGGTCATTTTCGCCACAACATTCAGGACAGATTAAAATTTTGCGCTTTAAGACATTATTAGGTGGAAACAAGATTATAATCAAATTCACGTGTTCCATTTAATTAAATAAATTAATTCAATTTGAGAGAGTGTTATGATAAGGTTACAAAGTTACAAACTTTCGGTACAATAATACATTACGTACGTGCTTCCGAATTTGTTGTTTTGACTCCTAGAAAGTTTTCTGCATGAGCCGAAGACGAATGCTGTAATCCTACTAGTCAAAACAAATATTTGGAAGCGGTTCGTGCAACTGTCATCAGGTAATAGAGAGTTTAGGCAAAGCGACTTATAGCCAAATTTATAACATATACATACAGCTATAAGTAACAAGTTATATGTTACCGTTATAAGTTACAAGCTTACGTTATAAGTTAGAAGTTTGGGTTACGAGTTATGAGCTATAATTTATAAGCTACAAATTTACTGTACAAGTTATAAGTTTTATAGCCCCAGATCAGTATTGTAACTGATACAGTAACTGATTAGTATCAGTACTGATCAGTTCCGAAACTGATCCGGATCAATACTGATCAGTTTCGAAACTGATATGTATCAGTACTGATCAGTTTTAAGACTTATCGGGATTAGTACTTATCAGTCTGAAAACTGATATGGATCAGTATTGATCAGTTTTAAAACTGATCCGGATATGTAATGATCAGTTTTAAAACTGGTCCGCATCAGTACTGATCAGTACTGGTCTGGATCAGTTTCAATACTGATCTGGGCTATAAACTTATAATGGTAACTTATAATGTAAACTTGTTACTTATAACGTAAACATATAACTCAAAACAAATATGTATATGTTATAAATTTGGCTATAAGTGGCTTTGTCCAAACTCTCTAATGACTCATTTTCGCGGGGTGATGTAAGTAAAATGATTTACTTTACCTGCGTACGTTGGATGGAAATGCCAGTATGAAACTAGTATCGCTCCATAGACACTGGTTATCATGCACAGTATAATTCCCCAATTTGTGAGGTAAATAAAATAAAATCCAAAATCGTGTGCAGTTATAGAAGCAACCATTGAGTCAATAACTGCAGCCAGGAAAAATGTACCTACGACTATCCTCCACAAAAGGTAAAAAACATTTTTGGTTTGCAATTGCCACTAGATAAAAAATGAATAAAATTGTGGCAACAAATTTTCAGTTAAATCAAATCCATTTACCTGAGAACGAACAAATTTATGTGGCTCGGTGTAATTAAAGCCGCAATTGCTTAGGTGCAATTCTTTCCGGATTTTTTGCAAGAATGTAGGCGTCATTTTTGAAAATAGTTCAATTAAAACTATAATTTGCACTTCGTGCTGTTCGTGACTAATTCATTTTAAATTCCTACGGTTACGTTACTGCCGATTTCCTGGAATAGAATTAGAAAAATTATTTAATTTATTTGTTCTTGGCAAAGTTTGTGAAAAACTAATTCAATTAACAGATTTTGTTTTGAAGGTATTTTGAATTTAAAAGACAAAACTGTATACATCTTTTGGGTTATATAATTTTTCAACATTAATGATAATTTCTTTCATACTTTCGCTCACTATTTTCTAGCAGTGTAATTTTGATGCTTTCTTTCGTGTCTTAATTAATTAAATTAATTTTATACAAGTTTTGGGTGTTATAGCAATCGCGGAGTGAGTCCTACATGCGAAATTATCTACCATCAACCTTCCAAAGGAGAAGGAGATATGCAAACTTTGTCCCTGCTTCGATCTTGTTTATTAGGACGAGTGGGTAATGAGCAGACAGCTCGTACGGTTAGAGCTAAGCGAATCTATAAGCGCATTTTCATTGCTGTAACACCTAAAAACATTTCATCTTATATGTGCTCGGTATGAACGTCGTACCATATGTGTTTTTAAGAAGTAAAGTTGACTATTAATGTCGCACTAACACAAGCAACTGAAACTGCACCAGTCATATTTCATTAACTCCCTTGTTGATTAATAATTTTATTGCTAAATTGGTTTATACAGCTTGTATACTTTTTACTGGAATTACTACAGAAATCATACATAAAATACTATATATGCGTGCGCTATGCACTCTCACAATTCGTTGTGTACTTTATACTTCGCATCATGTGTGACTTCGATCTGGGAATGGTGGAAATGTGGTGTTTGTGTTGAACGATTTATTTTTTATACGATCACAGATATATCGTTGCGTAGAGTTGCGTTGGTTGCATATAGAGGTAACGTATTGTTCATACCTCACACCTCACACATTATAAGATAAACCATAGTAACATACGTCCTTGTGATGAGGTTCATACCTCTCGTTATGCATACACGAACACAATACAAAAGAAGCCAAATTTACTATCACTTGCGCAAAGCGCTCATTGTAAACATTGACTTCTTTTGCATTGTGTTCGTGTATACATACACTCGATTAACGAACCCCATATCAAAGAAGTATGTTAATATACTATCACATACCAATACCGTAATTTTCCTTATGCTATTGAGTGCAGCAAATGAATATCTCAACCCTTCTCACAGCAATTTTTAATTCAGTTTATCGGGGTGATACCCAAGTGGACAGTTTTCCAAATTTCAGCCTGAAAAGGGAAGACTAGTATCTCATCTGATCTGATCATCGCAAAAACTAGCCATTTGGACATCATCCTTAAGAATTGAGTTATTTATTTATTTATTTATTTAGCGTATGGTTTCTTACATCTATTTTACAATTATATATTTTATTCTATTCTATTACAATTGTGAGTGACCGAGAGGTCATCTCAATTGCACATTAGATTTTAATACATTTCTATTTTTCACACTTATTCATTCGTAGTTGATTTGTTTTTCGTTGCTATTGCCGGGGAGATTGGCTAGCCAACAGTTCCGACGACCGAGTGATGACTCTTTTGTCTGCTGGGACCTCACGAACCCATTGTGTGATCTGGGCGCCATCTTTCGTGTCTATTTTCGTTGAATGTGCCTTGATGACCAATTCATTGTGCATTGCTAGTGTGAGTGACGTCACTAAATGCACGCGTTTCGTTACAGGCAATCGAATCCTGTAGCTACCCAATTTAAACGAAGCATCGAAGCTTGGGTGAACTTGTGGACGTTCCTGAATTAAAATTTTTTGATGGAAAAAACCCATTCGTTACCGGGGATCGAACCCGGATATTCTTGGTGGAATGCCAGCGCGTCACCACTGAGCCACCACGTCCATAATTGAGTTGAAATGAAGCTATTGGCCAAATTCATCACTTTTATGTAACACTCAAGAGCTACTTCTTCGAGCGAGAAACAATTATTGTAATATAACACTGTTATACGATGATGAATTTTGACCGTCATTTTTGGAGTTGAAAAGAATAAAGAAGAGTAAATCATTTGTTAAAGACTATGTTAGGAGTCTAACATATGGAGACTCCCATTTTCGCACAAAAAGTTACCAATAAATTACAGGCGTCGCGTCGTCGTGAGTCAAATGACAATGTCGTAATAATGTTATATGACAACATCATTTGTTAATGGAGAGCGTCAGATTGCAATCACTAAATCCAACAAAAACGCTCAACATTAACGATAAGAACAAATGTCAAGATTTGACAGAAATGAATGAATGTTCGGTTTACTCTGTCAATTCGCAAAATTTTGAAATAATTTAGTGATTTTTAATACTGAAGTAGCATTGGACCTATTTTTTATTGTTGAAGTTCATGTTAACAAAGCTAGCGGCGGCGAGCTGGGCAAATTGTTTTGTCTCAATAGTGCATTATTGAATGATGAACACGTGATTCGTTTAATTCGTTTTACTTAACCTACAATTGCAAGAAGCAGCGCTCGAGTCGATGACTTGTCCATTAAAAAGACATATTAATTGTCCAGTTAACTGCCGCTAGCTTGGTGAATATCAGATTTACAAATTGCATTCATAAAATATAGGTTCAACACTAGCACAGGATTAGTAATAACCAAATGTTTACAAAATTTTGTGAACTGACATACCAAACGAACGGATTCATTTCTCTCAAATGTCGTCATTTGAATTTATCGTTAGTGTTTAGCGTTTTTGTTGGATTTAGTGATTGCAATCTGACGCTACTCTACTAATGATGGAAGTTGTGATACGTTAAATACAGCAAATAAAACTTACGAAATTGATCAACACATTTTTGAAAGTGGTTTCCGCCTCGAAGCTTTGAGTAACTGCCTGCAATTGCAAGTGTAGTCGAATAAGAGTAGTCATATGAGTTTCATATTGACAACAAATTCTGGTTTGCCGTTCAGCCAAAAACACAAACGAAGTTTCATTTATGTTTTCCCTCTGTTATCATTTTTAACAACATAATTAACTGTTGCCTAACCGTGATCGTTCACCCATTCGTTGTTTACATAGCCACATACGTGCCATTAAAATTCGACTAACAATGCAGCATAGTAACAAAAACATACAACAAAATTATCAAAGTTTTATTGTCTAACCTCATGCGAAAATTAAGCAACCCTCATTTGTAAAATTTTTTTCTATTTACGTCATAAACGGAATTTCTCACCTCGATGCGAAAATCATATGTCGTCGAAACGACAAACGATTTTAAGTGTAATTTATGGTCTTACTGAGACATAATATATTGCATAATTAAGACGTTTTCCTTTATTTTATTTAATTGCAATTATATGAATTGAGTTCAAATTTTTCCCCACTCTCTATATTTGATATGTTGTCAGATTTATGCACTAGTGAATTAATTCTATGCGGTTGGTAATTCTGACGGTTCCAGTTATGTTAATTTCTTATTAATGTTTTTATAATTTTTCCCTAAAACTGGAAGAAACTTTCTAACTGCCATAGTTTTGGAGGTATTAGTCATCCCTCCCAATTCTAGAAGTGACTAAATCACTGGATTAGGTCATTTTACCCTCAAACCCTCAAACACGTATTCTCTAAAATTTTATTCTCTACAACTTTACCTTTGGACGCAACTTTCTCACTGCCATAATTCCAGAGATATGAGCCATCCCTCACGATTCTAGAAGTTTTCACAACTCAGGGTTTGACCATTTTTCCCTAAAGCCCTGAAACACATGTTCTTTAAAATAAAATTTTTTACTACTCGAAAAGCCAAGTTTTTGGTCACTTTTTCGACCATATATCTCTGGAACTACTTGACCGATTTTGCTAATCTTTGAACAAAACAAAAAAGGACAAATGTCCCTCTCAGGAAAAAAAACTTAAGGGTGATCGGTGCAGCCGTTTAGAAAAAAATGACGGAACAGACAATCGGACAAATGGACAAACGGACTTCCTTATTCGCTCTAAAAGATATTAGATGCATCTCCCTCACTCCCACCTCGATCTATCCCATGTTCCAATAAAATTTTTTGTGGTAAAACGTTTGTGGTAGGACCTTTGTACTTCTTACCGGTCCAATTAAAAAGACGCGTGTTTAAGTGTAATTCACTAATGAGTCGTTAATCGATTTGCATCAGAAAATGTTATTTTGACTCATGTAGTTGATTACCTCTCTTTCAAATCATACATGCAAACTCTACAGTTGCTAGGCTGGCAATTCTCACATGTAATACCACAAATTGATCCCTTGACTATCTTACTTACTTACTTACTCCCTTGACTATCGCATTCAATGTAATCTATTATTTGCAAATGCATGTAGATTGACTGCGACGATTAAAAATAATTTACAAATATTTGCTACGAGAATATTGTCCTTGAGGTGAATTCTTCCATATCAAACATTTGTTAATTGTTATTCTTTAGTAAATTCCGTCAAAATTAATAAAAAAAATATTTGCATTATTGGGATAAGCACCATCACCACTATGAAGATATAATCGATTTTTTTACGATTCCACTGTTCTTCCGCTTATATTCTGCTTTCGTACAGCATTTTATGGCTTCACACAATGCCCGTGATATATGAGCTTTGCATCATTTTACTTACGTATAAATGTGCTATATTTGTTTAAGGTTGAGGTGATTTTCGAGTCAAGGAAGAATTTTACCGATTCTCTTTGTAATTTTGTATTTACAGAATTTTAGTTTCTACATAAAACTTTCAAACGATGTAAAATATGTTTAAGATGTGAATGATGTGAATCGTGTTTGGTAATGGAAGTATGTGCAATTGTGTAGTGACTTTTATGGGACCAGAAATATAAAGTTTATTCAAACATAGAAATGGAATTCTATTATATATTTTCAATTGAAATTGTAATTTGTGTCATCACTAAGAGATCACAGCGATTTTGTAAGAGTTTCCCTAATTTATGTCTTACTTTCCAGACTGGAGAGCCAACCAATTTCAGCCTAACGGATAAAACGGTCGCCGCCGACGTTTTTGGTCGGATGACTCGGCCCGGCGGCTAGAATATTTTTCTTTGTGAAAACCCTGGTAAAATTTTACTTTAGGTGGTTGGTGGCGAAATTTTACTTTAGGGGGTTGGTGGCGGCAGGGGTTAGGGGACGTGTGGGTGTTAGGGGTCAACCCTCCCAACAATAATATGTTGTCAATAGGTGGCGCTCACATCAGGTTTAGTAGTGGGAGCCGTTTAAAGTTATGAATTAGTGGTATTAGTACATGACAAAAAATGCATTATTGGGGGTTGAAGAGCACAAATACATCCCTGTAACTGGTTAAAAGTGGATTTTAGCGCTTTAATTGTGGAAATGTTTAAGTAACCGTCGAATTCGAAATTAAATTTTAGCGCTGTGAATGTGAAGTTATGATGGAAACATAGCGAAACTAGTAAATAATGATCTAGACTCTAACCCTTTATGGGTTTTAAGGCAGATTATTATTATTATTATCGTTAGCGCAAAAAAAGGCTCAGTCTTCGTAGATCGATTTACGAAAGTCATGTTATCGCATATGGCTACAAGGCTATTTCTGCCATTTTTGAACTTTTTCCTCAAGCGGGATAACAAAGGCTAATTTAAGCCCCAGAACAGACTAGAGAGCCGCCGGTGAAGCCGCCGCCGACCTTTTTTGTTCCAGCCGAGCCGCCGCCGACGAGGTGATGAAAAATCGGCCCAAGCCGGCTTGAAATCGGCTGAAGCACATAAAAAACAAAACAATTAAATAAATAAATAAATAAAATTAATTTTAAAGCAAAAAAAAAAAGAATTAAAATCATATTTATCCAACCCTTAGCTTTGTGAAACATACACACACTCATACATTTTATGTAAGGCAAGTTCTGTGTATTAACAATTGATATCCAGGGCCGGACTGGCTACCTAAAGGCGCATCGGGCGATCAGACTAAAAGGCGCCAAGAGGTAAAAGCCGAAACTATCTGGCACATGCCCGAACGAGCTATAGAAAAGAAAACATTTTAATATGTCAAGTTTTTCGCTATATTCAGCCGGTGTCCATGTGTTTTATTATCAAATGTTGTAGGGCAAACTGAATATAATTTGTAGAAAGACGCGAGCGGAGCGAGCGAAATTTTTTTTGAACTTTAATAGATTTTGATTTGTTTTCCTTTCCCTTTTTAATTTCACTCCGTTTTTATGTTTACACCCCATTTCGTCGCCGCAGGCGAAATATTTTAGGGGAAAACAATACTTTTCCTTTGAAAAGAATTAAATGCATTAGCCTTTTATGAGTGAGTCAAAACTATTGTATTGCTTTTCCAGTCGCCAGCAAACGTTACACAATGGAATTAAGTTAAATTGAAACAATTTTTCCTCTTCATTCATTGAAAAAGTATCGTCGCTGTCGTAAAATTTGTAGCATTTGTGAGGTAGTAAATGAAGACATTAGCGCCGCAGGCGAAAATTTTGAAAATAAAAGAATCGAAACATCTTTTTCCTTCATTCACGGGCTATCTGTTATGAAATAATAATTTTCGTAAAAGTGTAAGTAAGGAAGAAATTACATATTTTTCAGAAGGGCGCCTGACCGTGTGAGGCGCCAAGACCGAGGGGCGCTTCGGGCATCGCCCGATCGCCCAGTATGGCCAGTCCGTTATCGGACGATCAGGTTTAAAAAAATAAAATCGTGTTACGTGTGACGTTATTGTAAATAAAATTTGATTTAAAATATCAAAACTTATATGGCATACAAAATTTACCCTGCCAACATTTTGGAAAAAACAGATTTGCAGCACCAGGCTGCCATCTACATTCTTGGCTGTACCACTTAAGTACGCAGCCTGGTGCTGCAAACCTTGCCAAAATGTTGGCAGGAGTAAATTTTGTATGCCATATAAGTTTCAATTCTGCATCACCTGGAGGAAGGTTTCGCGTATGTTATAGCAGCTCTGTTATAGGCTGCTATACTGACGTTTCTTTTGTTTATACGTGAAAACGTACTAGATATCAGAGTAATCAGAGCTGCTATAACATACGCGAAACCTTCCTCCTGCATCACCTACATCAATAAAACAAAAGTTTAAGTACGCAGCCTAGTGCCGACTTGAAATTTACACGACGTATAGTGTTCATTATTGCCGTTACGATGACATTGACCGATTTTCGGCACTACGCTGCCTTCTAAATTGTCAATCAAAGTTATCAAGTACCCAGCCTGGTGCCAAGTTCAAAACTAGTGCATAGTTGTGTTCTTATTACGCCATCCAACATTGTTATAGACACTTTTTCGGCATCGTTATCTTAGCGCTTTGGCAAAGATAGTACTGTCATTTCCGAGCAGCTCTGGTGCTACCGAGCATTATTCTATTATACCCTTCACCAATAACGAAAGGCTACCTGTTGAAACTCAATTCTTTCAACTGAACATTCAAAAGTTAACTCTCAATTTTGACAAAGACTTCAATATAGCAATAATTTTCTTGACGTTGGGCATTTTCTTGGGTCATAGCCGCTTCAATGAAACCGATAACCCAAGAGAAACATCAACCACACAAAGTAATTTTCTTACTTTGTGCCTAAGTAGTGCAATTTCTTAAAACTTTCTTCCGATTTTTTCTCTTATTTCACTGACTTCCAGCAGCCGTTTTAAGCCGTGTTTTCAGCCGCCGCCAACACTCTTTTTACAGCTAGCCGCCGCCGACGACTTTCAATCGGCTCTCATGTCTGCCCCAGAACAATGCAAGGGTAATAGTTATTTCCATGACAAGGGGCGAAAATAGAAAATTCCTTAACAAGGTGGACGTCTGTGGCCAAAGCAGAGAAAATTGCAACGAGTGAAGTTTGTGGCCAAAGCGTAGCGAGACGCCACAGGAGTGGTGTAAGATTGTTTTTTACTTGTCGTCACTTGGTGACGCCACAGGAGTTTAGAGGATTTCAATAAAATAAAGGAAAAAAGGTTTCATTAGAACGTTTATAAGTCATTGGGTACTCATTTAAGCCTATAATATTCCGTAAAGGAATTAATGAGTTTTAACTCGAGCCAAGACACCGTTTCCTCACATGAAGGGTTCTTTCATCTTCAATCAATGGCTAACAATATATAGACAAATCCTTATGTGTGCCATCGATACAATAAAGAGAAACTCAATTCGAATTTATACTTAGCGTTCTCTAGAAATTACACGAGTAATTTTTATATATAAAAGTTATTCTTTCCCAAATCACTTCAAATTGAAAATATTCGTGTTTTTTCGGGTACTTTCGACTTAACTCAGATGTCATATATTTAAGATTTTTTCCCCGATTTAAAAAAAAATTATCATCTAGCCATCGCCAGCCGCCCTTTTTTTTTACCGCGGCTACGTGTAGACTCCACCACAATTTGTTGTACGGCGTAGCCGATATAGCCGCCTTTTTTTCGTCAGCTAGCTGCCGCCGTCGGTTTTTTTCGACTCTCCACTCTGTTACTTTCCATATGAATGAAATCGACGGACAATTATTACAAATTTTAGGTCCAAAAAATTTCCCACAAAAAAAATTCGCATTAGAATTTTCCTTATAGAATTAAGAGATTTTTAATTTCCAGAGGATTTCCATTTAATTCATTGAGTTCATGATGCCAATAATAATAATTCCTTTATTGAAAAAAAGGAGTGCTGCCTGTGTATCACAGGTTACTATAGACACAGCATTTGTATGAACAGTGTTTTTGGCATCTAAGGGTTATGCCTATGAATCTGACGCAATCAAGCGTAACAGCTTCAGTTCACTCTAAAATTATAATTTCTTGTTTGATTATCGTTTTTTCTTGTAACTTTCGAAATTAGAATTCTAATTTCAAAGGTCACCCAGTCATAAAGTAATATCACTAAAAAAATCGTTAATCGTTGATCCTATATGTCTTTCCTTTACCCTCGACGATTTTTCTCACAAGTTCAATAATTCTTCTCCACCCTTCACTCCGCTAGTTGAAAATCAGCTGGCTGGACACGTTAATTGGAGATAGGTCCGGCTGAAAGGCCCTAATGGATTCTAGTACCGATAAAGTAAGTAACGTAAGTTACAATCAATCAATTTCTAATTCTACGTCCCCAGTACATATATCTGACACTTTTATAAGGTCCACTATGTAAGTCATTTCCACAACAATTAATTTGAAATTACAACGTAATTTCACAAGAAATGAACTTTAGATGATGTCAAGTATACAAATGGCGTGCACGTCTTTGTTTTTATTCTGATCGCTTAATCAGCTGTTATTCACTCTCCTGTCGTACTTGTCACTCTATCGTCACAGCTGTAAAAACACCAAAGTCTGTTTATTAGACTCACAGTGAAGTTTCCTTTATGTTCCGAAAAAAGTTTGTTTGGAACTTTTACGTGTGTACATTAAAGAAACGAGAAGCCTAACTTTGAATGTCTGTAATTAACATACGAGAAGATCATTCAACCTCGTATTTTTGAATTTTTTTATTGCATGACTGTTGTCTAATTTATGAGTTGTTACTATGTCAATGCAAATATTACCAGCAATTCTATTTATACAAAACAGACATTTTTATTACAAAAAAACGAAAGGGCATCTTCATAGTTAAGTGGTTATCGTAAATCTAAAATATACAGAGCTTCCACGTATAAAAATTGCAACAATTTCAGTGGTTTGAAGAAGTAACTATATTGTTTGTTTTCTTAGTTTGTTTGTCTAAGGTAAGTGGTCTAAATTTTGCTGCGTGGGCAAATAGTTTATAGACATTTGAAATTGGTTTTAGGGGCCGTCCCTAAATTACGTAACGCTAATTTCGCAGTTTTTACCCCACCGTATCGATGACCGCAACCCCCCTCCCCTCCGTTACGTAATGCTAGGAAATTTTTTTTAAACATTGAAAAAATAAAATTTATGTGCGCAGAAATTCAAACTTACGGCAGGTCAAAATCAATAGAAACTTTTGATGATTTATCTTTTAGATTTTAGTCCCACGTACTCTCACTACATGAAACTATACATGTAAAAAAAGTTTTATCCGGTTATCTCACTCTCCGCGCGAGCGTGTGAGCAGTATATCCGAAAAATAACGAGTCGTTTTTAACATGTAAAGCCATATGGAACCATAAGGAACTCAAATTCTTCAAAAGTTTCTATTGGCTTTGACCCAAATGTAACTATAATTTTCGTCAAAATGTAAACGAAATTATAAGTTTAATTTCTCACAATATCTGCGGCGCAAAGTAAATTTAAACACTAACAGCTTTATGTTTCATATTTTAATTTTGGAAGAAAAATGTTGAGATTCGAGCGTTACGTAACAGTAAGGCTAGACCCCCTCCCCCTCCCCATAACATTCCCCTTAGTAAATGAAATGACTAATAGCACTTGCTTCGTGACCCGAACTGCTGTGATGCTATTGACACACTGTCTCGGTGCGAACAGCGCTTAGAAAATGTTTAGCGCCCTAGCATACGAAGCACACAATTTTAAATAAGTGCACTGAGAATTTCTTCCGAGAATTTCATTGTTTTAACAATAGGCCAGGTTCGATCGGAGCGAAAACTAAAAAAAACTATTTTGAAAACAAGAAAAAAAAATTAAAAAAACGAAAAACTAAAAAAAACAAGAAAAAACTAAAGAAAATAGACAAAATAAAAAAAACTGAAAAAAACTAAGAAAACTTCCTTGGGTGTCCCCCATATTTCGTTATATTTTTTTGCGGTAATTAGAATGCTTTCTTCTTTTTTGTTTAATTTAAATATGTCAGTTTTCTTGACTGTGTAACTGTGATGTAACTGAAATAACTCCCATTCCTGCACAAAAATGCTCATAAAAGTGTTTAGAATAAAGGTGACACCCTTCACCCTATCTGAGTGCGTCCGTTTTCTGATACCGATCCGGTAGTAAGATGCAGTATGCTCAAAAGCAGAAACGTTGAAGGCTGTTGGCGCGATTGATTCGGAATCAAATAATTCCGCCAAAAATTTGTTCGTTGATCGACAAAATGCGTCTGGGGTGCTTAACTATTCAGCTAGGTCTAAATGCAGTTCATTGAGTGCGAGATAGCAAGGCTAAACGTTATTCGCAAAGCACTCGAAGTTAATTTTGAAATATTTTTCTACCGCTTGACCATCGAGTCAGTAAAATTGAAAGTTTTATATGTAAATTCCATCTGGTGATCATTAGTTCATTAAAATTCGTTCGTAAGTAAGAAAAAACTAGTTATTCGCGATTTCATTTATTTAGAATTAGAATTAAGCTAAATATGTGATTAATCTAGTTGGTCGTAAACATAACCTGTAAATCACCAGTTTGTAATTAGGAATTGAGTCAGGAAAACACTAGATGTAAGTCAATTGAAGATGAGAACTATATTAAGTAATCATTTCATTTATTTGTTTATATTCAGAATTTAAATCCTACCAAATACATGAAATCTGTTAAACATTCACCGGATGAGTTTGCTGTTACGATTCTAGCTACAATCCCTGACGCCCTCCTCATAACAAAGCCAATGTATGTGGTTACAAAATTAGACTATGTGTAGCAAAAGGATGTCGCCAAGGGGGCATTCTTTCACCACTTTCGTCTGGTGATAGATTCTCTCATTAGGAACCTAAACCACAAAGTCATTACTTTGTTAGGCTACTCGGATGATCTAACCATCCTGATTAGAGGAACGTTTGAGATTACGCCAGGGGACCGAATTAGGAACTCAGTGATGATTGTTGAAGATTGGCGCCGGAAGAACGATCTTACTGTAAATCCTAAAAAGACAAAGCTCGTGTTTTCTAGTAAAAGACACACAGGATAAAATCCTGTGGGTAAAGTAAGACTCTTCGGAAAAGAGTACGGTGCTAAAAATCTTCTGACCACTTTCACATGTAGATCTGAGACGGACGGCATATTTATTCGAAATCGAAACATCAGATGTGTTTGTGAGAAACATGTATCGAAAAATCTGAAAATTTGTTTTTGATGGTAGAAAGAACATACATGTAGAGTGTTTGTCGCAAAAATGCCACCATATTAACCACAAACATTGTAACGTTTGCCCCAAACATAATAAGAAAAAAGTTATGATTGAACCCGGTACTGAGTCAATCATGTGACTTCGTTCAGTATACTTTTTTAACACAACACTTAAGAACATAAAATCACAAAAAACCAAATAAACAAACAAAGACACGCGGAACTAAATGTGATTATTAAACGAGCGCTCGCCTTGGCTGATGTTACTGCCCATCTGGAACCAGTCGGATTGGTTAGAGAAGACGGCAAAAGAGTTGATGGCATTTCACTGTTTTCATGGTCGCGAGGTAAGGACCTTAAATGGGACGCGACTTGCACTGACACATTCGCATCAAGCAAAAGTGCAGCCGGTCGAGCGGCGGAGAGTCCAGCACAAAGAAAAATGCGAAAATGCAGAATATTAATTGACCAAAATTATTATATGGTCCCATTTGCTGTCGAGACCATGGGTCCTTGGAGCAATGACGCAATCGCTTTCTTTAAAGAGCTGAGTGAAAGGATCACGGAAACAACGCAGGAAACACGGTCAAGGTCATTCCTCAAACAGCGATTGAGCATAGCGATACAGAGGGGGAACGCAGCAGCGATAATGGGCACATTCCGGTCATGCGATAAAATGGGGGAGATTTTTTATTTATTGTAATGAGTTTTTGTGATAATTTTTGTGACAATTGTATTGATACAACAAATAAAAATAACTACTTGCAGTCATGACAATTCAAAAATAGTTCGGAATTTGGTTCAGCAGTTTTTCCGAACACGCCGTATTGTTAATGTGAGCCTGATTGAAAAAATAAGAAAACTAAAAAAAAAAAAAATAAAAAAAACCAGGGTCGAACGAAATCAGCGTTTATCCACCCCTCGGGCTAAAAGATATGGGAACAATTATTACAGAAAATTGTAAAATAAAATTTGGCCGTTAAAAAAAAGAAATTGCCGCGCTAAAAAAAGGAAACTTCGTTTTTCCCGCCATCATTTTTTATTTTTCTGCGATAAATTTTTCCCTGTAATCAGCTTAAATACATGCCAACTGGAAATAGTAAAAGGTGGACGAAGAAACCTGGTACATACCAGGTCAATAAACACACTTCACACCGTGGGTATAGTAACATTTAAAATGTAGTAAGAAAGGACCTGACCTGCAGTTACTAATATTTCGAATGAAGGGTATTGTAATGCCTGTGTTTGTTTCTGAATGAATGTTTTCAAAATAACTGAATAAAATGAACAAAAAAACTTACAGTCAACAAACAAAACACATACAAACGAACCGACTATTTTTCTTTCACTCGATGTGAATGTTATAAGTTTGGTAAACAAAACCTCTCTTTATTCACTGAATCACCACAGATAAAACTCATCAAATGATACTGATGGTAATGTTCTGATAACGTAGAAAATAAACAAAAGCCATTGAGCTTTAGGTAAAAAATTCACTTGCCGTCAATAGTAGTTTGTTTACCGAGGGTTTTTGTAGCATTTGTGTAATAAAAATTATACAAAACCTACGATGTGTGATACGAAAAACAGATTTTTTTTATCGTGGTGAGTACATCGCTTCGTGAAATCTTCGTGCACAATGATTCTATGTAGCAATAAGAAAAAAATTTGGAAATTACCTTACAAAAACGTAATTAACACAAGTGGGATTTTATTAAATGGAACAACTCTATTTACAATTTGTGCATTCGATACAAACTTTACGCGTTCGATATAAACGGTGCGATGTAACGAACAATCAACTTGTTATGAGTAATAAAAACTGTCTACTTTTTTGGACAGTAAAATTTTTATTATTGTTTATGAAGTCATGACCTTCCCAAAAGTTCCTGTTTCTCAAAATGTAAGATGCAGATTTAAGATATAGAAACTTGCAGATTTTTTACAAGTTTATTATCAGTTCGGGGTAACCGTGCCATGCTGTGCTGCCCAAACGTTTGTGACAACCATACAATGGGTTACAATATTTGTGGTGGCAATAATCATGTCATGATTCCCATAACCAGAACTTTATTTTAACCTAACGAGGGATTCTTTTGAATAACAGCCTGCCGAAATTGGACTCTACTTCCAACGGATTTTTTTGTACATGCCGTACCCAAATTCATTTCAGATTGATTTTTTTTTCGGCTTGTGTAGTTGTTTTTCTGGTAGATAACCGAGCCTATATCAACATTTGGGAAGATCACTTTTCGAAAAAAATGTATTAAGGTGGTGGGCCGACGACTTTTGTTTTTATATTCTAAAGCGTTGCACAGTGAGCATTTTGTAGGAGGTTCCCGCAAGGCGGCATTATTCACTAAGAATGAACCACCGTGCGTTGGTTAGAAAGAGGCAGATATAGTTGGTCTCTTTCTAACCAATGCTTTAGAATATAGGAACAAAAGTCGTTCGCCCACCACCTTAATTCAATTTTTTCGAAAAATGGTCTTCCCAAACGTTGATCTGTCCAGATGTGCGCAGATAGGTATTGATCCCTAGAAGCCTTGTGTGGGAGGTGATCAAAGTTTAAAAACATGCAGTTTTCTTATGGAAATTTTTCCAGCTACGCGCAACGAATTTGGTAGTGTGAGGTGTCATTGAAAAGCTCATTACACTTAGTTTCGGGCCAAACTGGGTCTTGTAAGGTGTTTGATCACCTACACTGAGATACGAGCAGCTGAAAAAATCACGTTTTTGTCAATTTTTTAACTGCTCATATCTTAGTTCAGATGATTTTAAACTCTACAATACCTTTTTTTGACCCGAAACTACGTGCAATTAGCTTTTCAACGACACCTCTCACGACCTTGTACGTTTCGTGTAACCGGAGAAATTTCCATAAGAAAATTGCATGTTTTTCCACTTACCTCCCAAGCACCGATAAATTGTTTTGAAAGATCTTTTGGCTTCACCGGAAAATATTTCTGAAAAGAATCTCTCAACCATAAGTAGTGAAATTATTTCTTTCTCAGAATTTTGTAGATCTTTGTTTGCATCGTTCGGATTGGAACAACCTCTGCGGTGAGCTTGAAATGTCCATAACCCGTAACGAGCAATTTTTGTTCTGACACTTAGAAACACTTTTTTTGTAATTTTTTATCCACTTTATCACTAACTGGAACGTTTGTCGATACGCCATATAACAAGTGAAACAGATGTACTTTTCGAAGAGTTTTATGGGGAAAATTCAGTCAACTCTACAGATTAAAAAAAACTCACTACTTAAGTTAGAACAAAAATTTGAGGGAAAATTACTCGAAAGGTTGCTCGGGCTGCATAAGTTATTTACGTAACTAGGAAAAATATAATGTTTTTGACGAGTTTGAGGTTTGTAGCCCGCGGCGAAGCCAGGTGCTGCAATCACACTAGTCAAAAACATATATTTTTCCGAGTTTGGTACAATATTCTTCATTCCGAGGGTTTTAGAATAGAGTTTTAGAATAGGACGGAAAACAGCAATTAAATGAGGTTTTTAAGCCGACTTCAGTTATTTGTTTATCAGACAGAATTCGAAAACATTTCCAACTATATGTCATTAAATTCAACTCTTCTTGACCTATTTCCAAGCTTGAAGTCTGAAGAAAAGTTGAGTGGGAGCTCTGAATATGAAATTGTTGTAGAAGTAAATTGATTGCAAATATTTTTGAATGAAAATGCATTCTTATTTTCCAGGTATCTATCGAAACATAGAGATGTCAAATGAAAAAAAAAATGATAAGTGAACAATTATTTGATATGATTTGTAACTTTTTTTAATGACATAAAAATATAATTTTTGAATAGTTAATGAATGGGAAAAGGTTTTTATTTTGAACGACTCTACAACGCAATTATTGTTACACACAAAAATGTTAGTAGAATTCTTAGGCCCGTACGAACTGAACGGGTCTTACGCTTTTGCAGTGACGTTTGTAACCAGTTAAGTTTAGACCCGGGAGTTGATGAGTTTTTCGCTTTTAGGTCTGAAAAACAATCTGTCAACACGATCCTTTTTTCTCTGAAAGGTAGTCGGAAAAGTGATGTTCTGATTTAAAATGGGCAAAACGTGGTTTGAAGTTCTGCGAAACATTTTATGCTCTTTATGCTTAAGTTTTTGTAAAAAACAGGGAAATTGCTGTTTTCGGTTTTAAATGAATTTGAACTTCAGAAAAACGCCAAAAAAAGTTTGATGAAAACCAATGAGTGGTTCAGACTGTATGGTACTCGGGCTACTCGGCCGTATGCGATGGTTGGTGGTTTTCTTGATGTGCGTTATAGAATATTTTAGATTTTTTGCCTTGGAAGTATGGTTCCGAGGTCTGAGACTACGTAGCTTATCTATTTTTTTACATCTTGAAGAAATATACCATCTAGAAGAGAAAATTATTTGTTGAAAACCTTTTCGTATAACATTGCGAGAAAGTCAACCAAAGTCAGAACAGAACACAGGGTGACATTGAACTTTTTGGACCCGTACGTTAACTACAAACATTTTTAATGTAACATGGGGTAAGTCGAAGTGGTAGTTGGGGGAATGGATTTATTATCGTCTAAATATGACGAATCAACAATAAAAATAATGTCCGTCCGTCCGTCTCCACTTTTTTTCCCAATGGCTCAACCGATCACCCTAAACTTTTTTTCCCTGAAAGACACATGCCTTCCATGATTCAAGTTCGAAGATGAGCAAAATCGATCAAGTGGTTCCGGAGATATGGTCGACGAAGTGACCAAAAACATGGTTTTTCGAGGGTCGGTGAAGCTTTTTCGCAAATATGTCAGTAAGTATAGCTACGGAAATTCCCCAGAAAATTGGGAAAAAAATTTTTTTGTGGGAATCGGGTCAGGGGTCGGGGCACCGGGACCAATGGAATCGACGAATCGACGAAATTGAGTTTCTTGGCCATGTACGAAAACAGTTTTTCGTGTTTATTTCCTTAACTATGCAATATGGAGATTCACTGTCAAAGACAAAGTTGTATAGAATGAAATTTTAGGGTACACGTGTTTCAGGGTTTTGGGTAAGAATGCCTCAATCCTGGGATATGACCACTTCTAGAATTGTGAGGGATGATCCATATCTCTACAACTATAAGAGGTAGCAAGTTGCTTCCAAAGGCAAAGTTGTAGAGAATAAAATTTTAAAGAACACAGCTCTCAGGGTTTTGGATAAAAATGCCTCTATCCTGGGATATGACCACTTCTAAAATTTGGAGGAATGATCCATATCTCTAGAACTATAAGAGTTACAAAGTTGCTTCCAAAGGCAAAGCTGTAGAGCATAACATTTTAGCGAACACGTGTCTCAGGGTTTTGGGAAAAAATGCCAGAATCCTTGGATATGACCACTTCTAGAATTGGGAGGGATGACCCATCTCTCGAGAACTATAAGAGGTAGAAGGTTGCTTCCAAAGGCAAAGTTGTAAAGAACAAAATTTTAGAGAACACGTGTTGGATATAACCATTTCTAGATTTGAATGGTCTGATATGTCTGATATGTCACGTCTATTCTGATACGTACGGGTCTTTGGTTATGTTTCAGTTATAAAATCTGTATCAGCTCAACATCAGACGAATCGCCTCCGAATTGAGTTTCCCCAATCAAGTTGAACATTTCCGCTTTCGATTGCTTCAAAACAGAACGTCGGGCGCTTGGGTGAATGTTGTACCGAGCCCGAACGTTCCAACGTTTCTCAACAATGAAGTGATACGCACATGCATTTGTCTACGCCTGGGTTGGAAGATTTGTCAATCTTTTGATTGCGTTTATTGAAAACCTGTAGAATGCGTCTACATGCGGCCGTCATGGGTTCTTGTGTAAGAAGAAGCAGGGAAAATATTTTCGCCACGCAAATATCAAAGGGTTTCTCCAACAGAGTTTGTAATCTATTAACGTGGGTTCACCGTTAGAACCACAAGGACTGTTCCGAGATGACAGGAGAAAGGGACCTGACGGCAGCACTTACACCGCCTGAGTAAGAGGTCAATCGCTAGTCTGGGATGCAACGCGTGCCGTTTTATAGGCCCCTTCTAACATGGCTAGCGCACCCAAACGACCAGGAATGGCATAGGAAAGAGCAAGGGCTTGGAAACACTCGAAATATTCTCAATTGCCTTTGCAGTTGAATCTTTAGGGCCATGGTCAAAAGTAGCCATTGACCTGATCAACGAAATCGGAACAAATTTGATTCAACAAGGCAACGCAATGTGCGTTAATTCCTCTATTCCAAAAAGCTATACACTGGATGAAGTGTTCCTTTTGTAGTGCGGTAGATAATTTTTATTTTTCTATTATTGCAAAACGACGTTTTCTTGTAGAATGAATTGAAATAAAGTTTTCCCCAAATCTGTACCTTCAGATTAAGGTCACATTACAAAATAATTTTTTTTTAAATATTATCTATAATAGAAATGAGTTAAAACCAAACCATAAAACCATTAAATCCCGAACAAGAAGTTATGGCACTTTACAGATTAAAGAAAATCAAAGTGCTCCGAATAAGTTAATTAAACAAATTTCGATCATGTTGGCGGAGACTTAGGTATAAATATAGTGAAATCAAAGGAAATAAATTAGAATAAATACAAACGTGAAACACGCCCTAAACAAGTATTTCATTCTCGTAGTGAAGGTAGTTTGTGGTTCAACACAGCCACAACTCCTCAGAATATCTGAACAGAGCCACAGTAAAAGAAAGACAACTTCATAAGTATTTGACCAAGAAACATTTTCGGAACGTTCCTGACGAATTCTGCGAAAGGGATTTTACAGAATTTCGCCGAATGTACTAACCTGTGGAAAAATAGTCACCCTGTGCTCTAATTTTTCAGATAGTTCAACAAAAGTGGTTTGTAACAAATGATTTTCTCTTCTAGCTGTGATATTTCTTCAAGATTAAAAAAAATTAGATAAGATATGTAGTCTAGATTCACCCTCTGGGGCGCAGGTAGGTCACAGGGTCACCATAACTTAAGTTTCTGATGAAACATGTTTTTTTGAAGATACAGTGGACTTTAATTACACTTTGATTTTCGTCAATGTAAATTTACATTTAGAAACGTAATTCAAAAAAAAAATTAAAAACTTTTTTAAAGTTCTTTTTTGAAAAAATTTTTTTGTTACGCAGCTCCTTCGGATGAGGTTTTCAATATCACCATTTGGACATTTTAGAATGAAACTAGATTACATTCCCTTTGCGAGGAACACGTTTTGGGACTCGTACGGGTCCGCGCAGCGTAGTTTTTTCTCCATACAAATGAGGAAACATTTACATCAAAATGCAGGTGTTTAGAATCCATTATAAATGCATAATCGTTTGAAAAGTCCGGGAGTCAAATTATACGGAAATTAATTCTTCGATAACGAGCAACCTAGTCAGTTGCTCGCACGTTTCAAAACAAGTCTAAAGAGAACTTTGTTTACATCAGTTTTGTTAAAGTCGAGTACGTACACGTTCATAGTGTTACTGCACCACGAAAGACACTTTTAATTACCAACAACACTTAATAATTATAGACTCAATAAGCATTCAACCGTCTGTTATTGCTTATTTCTCTTATCTAAAATTAATCATTTATGTAATCGTAAGGTAAATTACACGCTTTGTTGGTTTTTTTATCAATTTTTGAACTCAACATTTTTGTACTTTTGTAAAACACTTGAAATTATTGCGACGATTGATAAATACAATGAAACAATTTTTCTATTTTTTATTCCGCCTCGAAAAAACTTATCTCCCATCGTAATTTTTCCGTTAGTAATTTGATCGCAAATAGTTCGCTAGAAAACCAAATTTGGCATCACGACTGTCCACGCCGTTTTTTTTTTTTTCGTTTCTTTCGTGTTGCATGGCCGAGTGACAAAATTATATATGTTATCATTTGCCAATAAAGAACGTTTGGTGAATTTTTTTCTTATTCATTTATTCAACTCATAATACCTGCGTTAAAAGTTCACTTCTATCCGATCGATTGATTATGTTGCTCAATAAGCTGACTATAAACATTCAATTTAACGTTGAGACACTGTCACACACATGCCACTTCACCGGATCATGCAATACAAAATTTATTCGAAAAGTGAAAAAAGAAACAATCTCCAATGCAATGTTTCTCCCAGAGAGTTTAATAAACGACTGTTTGTAGCATAGCATTAACACTGATCACTTACCTGAGTGTTGAGTGATTGTATGGTTGTCATTTTCATTTTATTGCTCAAGGTGTATTTACTCGTTATTTGCAATCTTACTACTTTAATGTGGAGTTACAATCTGAACAGCCTGTTATCTCAGCTGTAGTCCATGGTAACCGGGTATACGATAGAAAATCTGCGCTTTACGCACCTTACGCATTGCAATACCATAGCGACCTTGCAGCAAGTTTTACCAAAACACAAAGAATTTGGTGGGATCGTTGATATGATGCTTATACATACGGATTGACTAATTATGACATTTTAGCATGTGTCGTCGTCGAGAGAGTATATATTTAGAGGTTCAATGTTTCCAATATGATGTGTGTAATATTAGCATTTAAAATTTGCAACAAATTGTGAGAAAAAATTGGCATTATTGTAAGAAGAATTGCAAATAAACGATCGAGAATAAGTTACTTAATTTGTTGGAGCTTTCTTTCGTGGGAAAAGAACACTGATCTCATTGAAACATGTGTGTTTTTTTATAAAATATTTTGATCGATTTTGTAACACAGAGTCTCAATCACTTCACTAATGTTACGATATTAAATTAATAAGCATTTCACGTGTGAGTCTAATTAGAGGAATTATAAATATTTGTTTTGATATAATGTTGAGTTGATGTAATCCGTGGACTTTGTTTTTTTTTTGTTTGAGACGATCGACTGGAAGGAAAATATCTACTTCTACGAAAACGGAAATCGGGGTCATGCTCAAAAACTCTTTCCCACCTCAGTTACGGGCTTTCTCCCGCTTTTTTAGAGCATTCATGTGTGTGACGTCGATTGACGAATTGAAGTCGTATGATAATTTATCAATGTAACAAAGTAAGGTCCTAGCTCTACTCAGTAAATATCTACTTTTAGTTTGCATTATAAATAGCTGGAAACTGTTATCCCTTTAAAAATACAAAAATTAAGTACTCTTTGCAGTTATAGTATTTACCTTGGAATTTTTACAAATGAATAATTCGAAGAAGTTTTCAATTTGTAAAATTTAAAAAAAAGACATAAAAGGATCATAAAATGCTGGTCATAAAAGGAAAAATTTCATTTACCTGAAAAACACATGCAAGGGACCCATACGCAGGGTTGCATTAGCGTCGCTAATAGAGACGCTAGTATCGAAGCTAATTTTAGATATCCTCGCTAATAGCGACTAGCATTTCGCTAAATCTAAAATTAGCGAGGTCTTATTTTAGCTGGTCGCTAATCGCTAAGTTTTCTGCTTCTAGAAGACTAACTCAATGGAAGATTTTCAAAATTACTGGTTTTCGTAGACTTACATTTGGCCATATCATTGAAGGTTTCCATAGTTGTTGCTACCAGTTAATAAGAATGGAAGAAAAAGAAATCACATCAAAAGGGGGAATGTTTTTGAGAATTTTTCCTAATGTCTCGCTTCAAATCAGCGCCGTATCCAGGCTTGTTCCTTTCTTTCTGATATATATTAATGTTCGGAAGAAAATCTGCCCCTAAGGAGAGGACGCTTCCAAACTTTTTTCTTGAATACTCTTGAGCCTTCGACTACCGCTGAATCACAGCAAAATTTCGTTATATTTAATGAAATTTATGAGAATGGCGCGCTCTATGGACCCTACTGCCTGAACCAGTGAATCAATTTTCATCAACTTTCTTTAGTTAGTTTTTTGAGATCCATATCTTTCATCCCAAAACTTGAAAAGCAATTCCCGTATGTCGGAGATATAAGCAAAAAAGATTTCTGCGACCTTCAATAAACAAGGTTTTGACAACTTATTCGATCGTAACTTCGAAAGTTCTTGACCGATTTTGCCCATCTTCAATATCAACATTCCTTTTGAAACTACCTTTCAGGCAGATCTAATTAAAGTAGAGGAACGGGAGTAAATCCTCCGGGCCCGCGCCTGAAGAGGTGGCCCGGGCGGCTGAAGAAAAGAAAAACGGATCCAAAATTATGGTTGAAAAAAAGAAAAACGGATCCAAATTTTCAAAATTTCAAACACCTTGATTTAGTAAAAAAGACGAGTTAAGAGCCTAAAAAATTTCGCCTACGGCGTTAGACAAACACGAAATCAATCAATTATTGCAATTCTTACTTATAATATAACCAAAAACTTTCGCCTGCGGCAATTAAGTCGTTCTTCGATTTATCTAAAGAACGATAGAGAGCAGTCCAAAATTTTCGCCTGTGGAGCTGTATCTGATACTGATAATTCTGATATCTGATATCTGATATCTGATATTCTTCGAATTACCAAAAAACGAGGAAAAGTAGTTCAAAGTTTTTCCTGCGGCGCTTTTCTCGATGCGGTGATTAAACGATTCTCCGATACCTAAAGAACGAGAACAGGTGGTTCAAAATTTTCGCCTGTTGCGCTTTGCATGACAACCTAACTTGCACCAGTTGAACACCACAAAGAAAAGCTTCCAACGCAGTAACATAATTTTTCTTTGACAGAGTAGAACTTTGATTTTTTTCTTAAAAATCAGCTTCTTCCATAAATTTCGTGATTTTTTAGTTATTGGCTCTAGAGAACCTCCAGGTCGGCTTCGGACTCAGTTATCATCTAATACTTCATTGAATTGCACAAAATATTTGGGGTGCGTGCCCCCCTAGAAAAGCGGTCTAGATACGGTACTGCTTCAAATGACAAAAATGAAAATAAAGTTTGCTAAACATAACACACGATTAATGTTAGTTTACATTGTTGAAACGTTTCATTGGTTTTATGAAGAACCTCTTTTGATATCAGATGGACTGGTGGAGGATATTTTGCCGACGAAATCTTGTAATCTTCTGTTAAATGTTAAGTTCGTATTGAAGGTAGTTGAGATGTACATGTTCGGATAAGTTTGTAAAAATGTTGGGGAAACGGTAGTTTCGATTGGTGAGAGTCGAGATATTTCTGAATGGAATATGTCGGCTTTGTTTTTAAACATTTCCAGCTGCATCTTTTTAGCCTTCTGCCAGTTGACCACCCAAAAACACAAAAGAGCGGTAGATTGGTTGACGGGCAGTAGTCTAAGAAGATGCAACATGAAAAGTAGAAAAAATCCTGTACCTCCCATTGAAAATTGTTAAAATTGATGATTCCACTAGAACATCTATTCTTAATTGCAGACCTCCTCTTGTTACAATATTTGTTCATGACCATGACCATGTACCACCCAAAAATTAAACTAGAGTATCAGCCACTACAGAAAAAGTCATTCCAATGCCTGATGGTCTAATAATTCCTGAAAAGCTGGTCAACGTTCTAACTTTTTTAGCAAACGTAGGCCTAACTTCTTTGGGCTGGCGTTACTGCTAAAACGAGTGATATCAGTCGGGAAAACCTCATAACACCTCAAAAGAGCTGCAGTACTTCCGTCCAGTTAAAAATCCTAACTTATATTTTAACCTCGCAAGTTAGCGACGATTAGCGTCCGCTATTAGCGCGCTAAATTTTTTTCTGATTAGCGAATTACGTTAGCGACGCTAATATTTTTTTTTCAGTTAGCGTTAGCGAATACAACCCTGTCCGTGATGTGACAAACAGAGGTGATGTTATGAAAAAACTGGAATCTATTTAAGTAAATATTGTATGTAGTGTAGTGTAGTGTAATGTATGAAATTACGTGCACAATAAATTGTATTGGAAATTGCCGAGAAGTAAATATAAGTAAATAAAAGTTATTCGGCTTTCATAGACCTGTCGATTAAAAAAATAGTTATGAAAATCGGAAAAAACTTACACGAGCTATGTACAAGAAACACGTAGGGCCATACCAGAGACTCATTTTTATTGCCCCAGCCAAGTCCAAGGGCTCAAAATCAAAAAAGTTTCCTCCATAAATTGTCGGTCATGCCCAGACCTTTCAAACAAAAAAAAATTATTAAAATCGGAAATATTTACAAAAGATCAAAAATCACTTAAACGGTCCTAGCTCAGCGGCCCTTAGGCCGACACTGCCCAAGTTCAATCCCAAAAAAGATTTTTCGAAGTTTTCGAAAATCGGTTGAGTTATCGTGTTGACGGACGGACATTTTTTGACTAGTTGCCCGCGCGGCCAAACAGCCATTCCTAGCAGTTATGACAAGACTTTTTTTTGAAATAACTTCTTCTTCTTTTTTCTAGTCAGAATGAAAACTTTGTTTTATTTTAAATTGTGTCATTGAATAATCCGTAGAGTATTTGACTGCTAAATTTTCGATCGCATGACGTTAACATAAAAAAGGATTTATCCTTCTATACGACTTCGTTTAGAAATTTTATCTAATTTTTCCGTTTTCTCAAAACACGGCCGCTTTGAACGGATTGTTGAATCATCAATGCGACCTGTTTTGAAAGAACGTTAGATGAAAGAAGGGCCGCATATTTATATTTTTTTCGATAGCTCACGATCCTTATACAAAATGTAACGAGAAAAGTTTGATGTCATTAACAGATTGATGTTCCTTGTTCAAATTGCGACGGGAAGAATTTAGTCATAGGCCCAGTTTTATTCAAATCGTCAGCCTTAAACCAGCCCTTACTCTGAGCCTTAGAAGTACACAGCGGCTTTACGGAAAAGTGTTTTGTACACAAATTATGTATTCAGGTTTTTATGTTTCTCGTTGGAAATAGCCTTCTTTGCGGCGCGAACATATTGGAAAAATAAAAAAGCAGGGTCGAGGGTCGGCAGCCACCGCAAAGGGGGGTCAAGGGGGAATATCCCCCCTTGAGGGGTCTAAGGGGCAGAGCCCCTAGCGGGGTTTGGGGCAGAGCCCCTAGTGGGGTTTGGGGCAGAGCCCCTAGTGGGGTTTGGGGCAGAGCCCCATGCACGTACGGCCGCCTGCAGGGCGTAATCTAGCCCGCCACAGGTATAATCTAGCTAGCCGCAGGTGTGATCTAGCCCGCCGCAGAAGCGGGGTGAGGGGGCAGATCCCCCCAGCGAGATACATTATCCTTTATAATAAATAGAAATTGGAAATGCACAACGCCAAATGGTGGAGGTGCCAGTGACATGTATCTCATTTCTATCGGGGCGATTCCATAGGTAGGTTGCGAGGGAACCATGTGTTCTTGCTAAACCGTGCACATACGAGATTTGTGTTGTATGAAGAAAATTCCTCTATAGGTTCAATGTAAAACTCCTTCATGCGAAAGAAGTTCAATTTTTGCATTCTTAGCCAGAAGATGGTTCCCTCGTAACACATTTTCCAACTTTTCGATGGAATGCCCGATCGGTATTTTATTATTTTTTATCTGTACAATTTTTATCGGTAATTTATTACTTTTTATCAGTAGTATTGAATTAATTTATCGGACGTTTATTACCATCCAGCACGATATTGTTAGCTTTTTCATAGCTACTTTTAGCGGATAAAACTTGCTCGAAAGTATTAAATTCTTTGTTTAAATAGAAAAAATCCACAGTTGTCGAAAACAAAAACGAACTTTTCTCCAACTTTACACACACGAGGACCACTTAAGTAAAGTTAGCTGTGTTGTCTGTCCGGTAGTGTTTACAACGAAGAGTTTTCACTGGGCGCGCAAGTTCAATTTTCTTCAATGAGCATTTCAAATGTGTCAGTTAATGAAAGAAGATATAGTGTCAATATGTGATAAAAGAGCGCGCGCGAAATTTTATTCCACCATTTTTTGAGCGTTCAAATAGTCTATACTGATAGGATTGGCTATTTGGCCGCACGGTCAAATAGTCTATACTCATAAAACTGGCTATTTGCCCGTGCTGGTAAATAGTCGTCACTGCCCGGGCGGCCAAATAACATCTACCATTTTTTTATTGCTGATTCGTCATCAAAGGACCACGAATTTCGTTCTTCGTACGGGTCTAAAAATACTCGAAGCTTGAAAAAAAAATTGCAAGTCATTTTGGGATAAAGTGTAGCGTTTAATTTTTTTTTTATTTTTAAACTCCTGCCGTTAGAATCGATCCGGGGCACCCCGATGATCATTTTAGTAAAGAAAAAAAAAATTGAAATCCGTTTTGCTATTGCTTCAAGAGCAATTTTCAAAAATTCAGGCTTTAAGTATAAGAAAAGATAAAGTGAAAACACTTTTTTTGTGATCACTATATTTCATTAAAGTCTCGCTTTGTCGCCTAAACACTTTTTCTCTCAACCAAAAACATGATGAAGATAAAAAAATAATGTTTTTTATTGCTTAGATCGATTAAATGGAACCAGTACTAGTTACTAGAATGTTTTTTGTATCATTCGTATATTTCAGGATCAGAAACTTGGTATAATTTTTAGATCATCATATGATCGAAAATTGGTCATAACAATTATTAAAAAAAAAAATAACAATTATCATCAAAAATCGTCGTTTTGAGTTAAATTGAGTCATTTTTGACGGAGATATCAAAGTTTATAGCTTTTTGTAGACAAATAATAGGTTTTCGATGTGTATGGTAAATGCGTCTTTTTGTCAAATTTTTTTTTTCTTTACTAAAATGATCAAACCTTATTTCAGTCCTTGCTGCACAAAAAGAATATTTTTGAAAAACCATCAACTATCAACTATGGTATACGGCTGAATAGCACAAGTTAGATCCGCTATACAAAATAAGCTACAATCTTTCCAATCTCAAAAGTTTACAATTATGTCTTTCGAGAGTTATTTTTGTGGGTTTAAGACACAATGAATAAATTCCAATTCGATGTTGCCGCTTTTGGACGAATGTATGTAAACAAATTGGCCATGCCATGCCAACAAAAACACAAATCGGAAGATTCCCGTGATGATCACAAATTAAATTACATTTTTTTATTAGAAAAGTTAATTCGAAACTTCACAAAATTTTACAACTTTTTCTAAATAGATAAACGTTTCTAATAAAAACAAAATTCTCGAAAATCCACTAGAGGAAAGCGAAATAATGCTTGCAGAAGCTGGAAGTTTTAAAACACTTTTCACACGATAGAAATTAGCGATTTTTTGATGGATACACCAATCTATTTATCAAAAAAAGATTCAAAACTCCACAATTAAACACAGCACAACAAATGATCAAAACGTAATAACAATTGAAATTGTTTTAACTGAAGTAAAACAATAATTTGTGAGATACTTCACTAAAAAATCTAAAATTTTAAAAAATATACTGAAGTACTGCTACTGTCAAAGCCGTCAATCAAAACAATGGATGATAATATAGATAAAGATGATGAAAATCAAGATACGGTTGACCCGTACGGTTATTTCAAAAATAAATTGAATTTTCAAGAAATTTAAAGTTTTTGTGAAAATTCAAAATTATCAAGAAAACTCAAATTTTTGAAAAATCCCAATTCTTTCTCCAAATATAAATTTTTGTGAAAATAAATATTTCAAGGAAATCCCAAAATTACAGGAAAATATAAATTTCTAGAAAAATTTCAAATTATCAAAAAGACTAAAATTTTCAAAAGAATTAGACTCTCTAAGAAAATTGGAGTTTTATAAGATATGCGAATCCCCGAAATAATCCCATACACAAATCGGAATCGAAAACTGATCCATCAAACTATCGACCCATTTCAGTCCTACCAGTGATCAATAAAATTTTTGAGTTAGTTCTACAAAATCGGCTGACAACATTCCTCGAATCGAGTGCATTTTTCTATAAAAAGCAATATGGCTTTAGGAAAAAATCAGGAACTCATACGGCAACGTTTGAGCTTTTAAACAAGATTCTGTTAGATATCGACAGCGGGAAAGTTGTCAGTGCGGTATTTCTGGATCTCATGAAGGCTTTCGATTGTGTTGATCATGGAATTCTCATACAGAAACTAGAATGTTCAGGTGTACGCGGCATAGCCCTAAGTTTATTCAGAAGCTACCTCAGTAATCGCAAACAATGTGTGACTGTTGGTGACAGCCAGAGCCCCCTAGCCATAATAAATATAGGTGTACCGCAGGGCAGCGTACTTGGACCACTCCTATTTCTAATCTACATCAATGATATTTTCCGACTGCCCTTAAAAGGAGAAATTCTCCTCTTTGCGGACGACACGGGAGACTTTTGTTCTAACGTCTCATTTGATCAAAACGTGACAGACTTAAACCATGACCTAGCCCTGCTTTGTGGATTCTTTCAAATAAATAAATTATCCCTAAACGTGACTAAAACTAAAGTGATGCACTTTCGCAAGAATATTACAAAGCAGTCTGTAACTCAAGCTGTCATGTTGAATGGCCAAG
>CM055403.1:44983180-45040100 GCA_029228625.1 Pseudolycoriella hygida | reverse complement strand
AGATCCTGGAAGCATAATCAAACTCACACATATTCGGCTACTCTCCCCCTCAGCGTCAGCTTGTCTGTATAAGTATTGCCCTCAGTTTTGTAAATATAAAAATTCAAAAAAAAAAAAAATTATGAAAAAAAAACGGAAAAATAATTAAAAAATTTTGTCTTATAAAATGCCATTCTTCCCCATTGATATCCATTATCTATATGATCTTTGCTATTGTTTTTGCGATGAGAAATTTGAGAAAGTAAAAATTTCTCTCCATCGCAACAGCATCAAAATAAAACTAATATAAATAAAATTAATTTTAATATAAGTTAGTAATATAAGTAAAATAAAATTAAATTAATGTTTCTTTAACGTGCCCAGCACACTGAAACTTAAATAATCATTCCTGAAATTGTAATAACTAAATGTCAAATAAATCAAATCAAATCGAACTTTCTGCAAAATTAAGCTTTTAGGAAATTTACAAAATTAAACAAAGAACTACATTTGCAAGAAAATTGAAATTGTTGAAGTAATTTCTAAATCAAACATTAAATAGAAAATAATGCGAAGAAACAAATATCGATCTATTCCGAAATTTGCTAGCAACAGAGTCATCAAACAAATGTGCAAAAATTTTAAGTCAGAGAACGTTTGAATTTTACAAAAAAAAAAATGCGCCAATTAACGAACTCAATGAAACTGCATTATCGATATACATTTAGCAAAAGCCAAAAGCGACAACACTAAAACTGGGTGTGGGTGATCTCAAAGAACTCGCAGAACCCACAAATCGCAAGTTTTGTATAATTTTTCATTTGGATCGATTGTATATATACAAAAATATTGGCACTCTTTAATTCATGGTTTCGTACTATCAAAGTTGAATTTTTTCTATGCAACGGTCGCAATTGGGAACTTTGATCGTATGCCATAACCAGACCATGAAAATTTTTTCAGTAATTCCTTTTAATTCTAATAGTATGAACCCTAAAAAGACAATAAACAGACGAACCCATCTCATGAGAAACTTCGTACAATGTTAAGAATGGAACGAAGACGGTCAACTAGCAAATTTTTCCTAGACCGGTTTCGTTGCCATTCCAGAAAATCGATCACCCCTAGTGTTCAAACAACCAATTTTAGGTGTCTCATGGCCAATAAAGGCATAATAGAATTATTTACACCCGTTCAAACTTGATTTTTTATCTGCACGAATTGTATTACGATTAAGAGTACACTCTATATCAATCCTTATTTCCTTGACTGAAAGTCAGGGTCTTACGAAAGAAATTCACATAGTATGTCATTTCTGTTCACTATGATGAAAAACGGAAATTCAAGAGAAGTGGTACTATGCCAACTGGAGAATTTCTTAACTGATGAAATGCAATTTTTGAGATCCAGAAAATCAGTCAGGGCACCTGACCCACCCGAAAGGTGGGACCTAGTTAATTCTGCACCTATTTTAACTTGTTTGAACGTATCTTTCATTGTTATAAAAAATTGAGAAAATGTTTTCTCAAAAATAGGCCCTGCTACTGACCTATAAGTACTTCATGGTTTATTATAGTGATAATGACTAATCACGTCGACAGATGGTTTTAATTCATAACTACGAATCCATTTTGCTAATATAAAATTTATTTATTTATTTATTATTGTTATGTTTGAGATGATAGTTATTTATTTTCTAATTTTTAAGCAATTTCTTTGATTCAAATTCAATCTCTGTATAGGTATTTATAATGTTAATTTTCGATATACTGGAAAAACTATTGAATTTTCTAACAAGATGTCTATATGTAATGATTAAATATCGTATTATTAATATTCGCCTTTCTTTCTCATTTCCAAACTCTTTTCGTCTTTAAAATATAAATTGTTGAAATGAATTCTCCAAAATCACAATTATTATTCGGATGTGTACTAAGGTGTGTGTCATTTTCTTTGTAATGTTAAAATATATTTTTTATTTCCATTTTACACAAATATTCTTTACTAATTTGATGTTTGTGCTAATAATTTTCCACTTCTTTTCTAGGTATTTTTTTATTCTAAGGCTTGGAACTGTTTGAACTCGTGTCATTAACAATGTTGAACTTTAAATTTTTTTAGGATATTATGAGTATTACAGTAATTCTTTGGTTGAAAATACGTGGTGAAGGTACTACTGTTAAATATATTATTACTTTGATAAAATAGTTGAATTTTAATTTTGTTTTTTTTTTTTTTTTATTTTTTATTTCCAATATTTTTTTTTATTTCTCTTATAATTATCAATTTATAATAATTGAGCAAATGTTAATTTTTCGTCTAAAGCTTCATTTATATATTTAAGTTACTTAGTGTGCTTCACAATCACAATATGACATTTTACGCACTTGTCTGTCATTTCACCGAAAAAATAGATATAATTGTGAGTGTGTAAAACCAGAATAGAACTATTAAGTCTTGCATAAATCACCCAAACATACCAATGAACTGTAAGTAAGGACAAGGCTTTCATAATTTAAAAACAGTAGATTACGTTCTATGCAGGAAAAATAACTCATTACATGAGGGATGAATTTTGTGATATGAGCGGAACTCACTAGTGTGTTTTCGAACCACAAGCTTTGGAAACTGTTTTTGACAAGGGTAGAGTTTACATATCCGTGCCGAAGGCGAGGTATGCAACTACCCGCGTCAAAAATAGTTTCCGAAGCGAGTTGCTCGAAAATTCACGAGTGAGTTCCCGAGTTCAGAAAATTGATCTCAAATGAATGAAATATTTTCACAGCATTTTATTCGCTGTTCCATATGGAAATGTATATTTACCCACCATCAAACAAAAAACCACTACAACACAATTAAAATTTAATTTTATCTCGAATTTGTTTGAAGAATGGATCAAACTGAAAGTACCCAAGTTGACTGTCATATATTCGAACATCTGCTCACATCATTCGAACATTCGACGGTTGAAACGACTATAACGTTGGTACTAAAACGGTGATAATGACATTAGTTGTATGTAATATCGAAAGAACTCTACATGTAATAGACGGGATTACATGGAGGGAAATATACATGTATTGACATCTTTCCATATGGGACAGCGAATAAATATGTTTTTCCTAAGTATTGTGCGTTGACTGAAAAATTCTACTTCAGCGTCAATTATTTTCGGGATAAATAATTGCGTCAGCCAATGAGAGACAAGAATCGTTCGTTAAATTTTTTCATCGAAGAATTCTTATCTCTTATTGGCTGACGAAATTATTTTTCGCGAAAATAATTGTCGCAGAAGTTGAATTTTTCAGTCAACGCACAGCACAGTATATTTTCGCACTACTACCTGCAAAACTTAATACTGCTATCCTCGTTTTACTTGCTGAAAATTATATCTCTTTTTCGAAGCGTTTACCGGATGAACGCACGAGAAAAACATTTATTCCTTCTTTGCTCCGTTCCTTCTTAGACATTGTTTGCTGAGGTATTTCCTAAGTCTGTTCCCAATCCAAGACCCAAAATTCATCACCATGTCAGAAGTGAAATACTTCTTACATTGAGAATCTCGTAAATGTTGCATACGAGCCCCTCTATCAGGAAATTGCTTCTCTTAACGCGAATCTATTAGCTCAACATCATTATCATAAAATGTCTTCCATATCGAATTTAACGATTTATTTTTTCACCAATTGAGACTTCACAGAATTAAATAAAACTTTCTAAGTTTTATTCTTGTTTATTGTGATTTTGAAGCGCACAAAACGTCGCATTTCATGTGAAAAAAGTACATTTCTGGAAAAATTACGGTGTAACAGGGAACCTATTACGGTTGTAATGTAATGATATTGTAATTGCAATATCATTTAAAACACACTGGTCTATAATACGCCTATTTTAGACCTCAAACTAAAGTTTAATGCCCTCGGATATTATATTCCTTATCTCGAAAGGTTATAGAATCTCGGGCTAACGCTCTCGGATCTTCAATCCTTCCAAGATACAGAATACAATTTTGTAGCCCTAGTAGCGTAATGTACTATTACTACACTACGGTATTCACTGCAACAGGTTTCGTCAAACTGCTCAGTAACTATAGTACAAATCAATTACCAACTTATTTCTTTTGTTACAAAAGTGAACTTTGTAATCACAAATTAAAATAATGTTTTTGAGAGATTCTATAGTCGTTTAGAAAATAAGCAAGAATTACCACATAGTAATGTAAAATTTTTCCAAACAAATGATGAATACGTGGTATGGCATTGGGACATTTTTGATTTTTCGGTATTTTGATTGATGCTTGGTATGGAAATTATTTAAAAGTTCTACGCATTTTGTAAGACTTAGTTAGAATTGTGAGCACGGGATGACTATTTTGAAAAGTTACATCATACGTTGACTTTCAATAGAAAACGTCGTGTGATAAAGCGATTGTAGCTTCACGACCTAGTTGCTTGAAGTGGTTGAATCAAGGTTTTACGAATGACTTTACGTACTTAGAGCTAAGTAATGAATGAGATGTTATTAGAAAATATTTGTTTTTACCGGCGAAATTGTCTGCCGGTTGACACCCTCCCCCAAAGAAATGATGAAGACATTCATTCAAATTATATATGGTTTTTCATATGAAGGTGAACATGACCATCCTTTTATCTCTTTCATACATACCATCGAAGAATGAGAGGATCATAGTAGGCTGTACACTTTCATATGAGTGAACATGACCATCCTTTTATCTCTTTCATACGTACCATCGAAGAATGAGAGGATCATAGTAGGCTGTACACTTTCATATGAAAAACCCGGTATTACAAAGAAAATACCTTTTTTTTATTCGGATTTGTTTTGTTTTATAAAGTTTTAGAAATTATAGGCAATTTAATGATGGAATCGTGCTCAAAATAGATGAAACGTTGGCCCTCTGAATCGTCCAATAAAAACGCTGACGTAAAAATTCACACGACGTTAAAAATATAATTGTTCAGTTTGTTATATTTTCTATGTTTTGTCCTTGATGGCAACTCGGCGGCGTTCCTTGCGTTTTCGGCTGATTTTTTTACATAGCTGGGGGCGAGTGAGTTGCAACATGTTGCCCCCAGACTAAAAAACGGCCGTCCGACCATGGGACCAATGTCAAACCGTCGTCTAGCACTGAAAATTCTGGGATTTTCGTGTTAATTGTGTGCTGTATAAATATATATAGTGATATGCTGTATATATTAGTTGCAAGTTGTATAATATACCCACATGCAGCATTTCGTATGCTGCATGTTGGTATATTATACAACTTGCAACTAATATATGCAACATATCACTATAGGTATGCAGCATACAACTAACGTGAAAATCCAAGAGTTTTCAGTGCAGAGTAAGCCAGGCGGCTCGAGCGTAGCGTTGATGTGGATAGATGATAGGGCCTGACATAATATGTTGTTAATTTCAATATGTCTGGGAATCCTTCCAGCGCTTCTTTGGCAACTCAGACCGTGAATTCCCCGTAGGAGTCCCGTAGGAGCATATGTGTGCCCGGCAGAAAATAGAGCTACCTTTATCAGAGCTAAATCAGAGTCATAATTCACTCTATTCTCTTACTTGCTAGTCGTCTCTTTCAATGATCATTTCATGCTGTGGAAGACGAAAATCTACAAAAAACAAAAAGTTACAAATTCGACATATTATTGTAGTGGATATGCGCCCCAGGGCTGTATGCTCTTCGCTTCAGGGGCGAATAACATCTATAATGATACTAAGGCTGCTCGCCCCGAACTATATGTTGTACTGGGGCTATTTGACGCGAGGGCTAATAGTCACTTCGATAATAAAGTCTTTGAATGTCACATGTGTCTGTTCGGATGTTGTTTCTTGAAGCTTTATTCTCAGATCTGACTTTGAATCTGAATTTCTGATCCACAGCTCATAGATAGATTTATCAGTTCGGCGATCACGTCAATGATCTTGGAACACAGATTTTGCGATCCTTTGTTCCCAACCCAATCATCATTTAAATCATGCAAAGACATGGGGAAACAATTGCTCGAGTCACTGGACAAAAATCGAAAAGTAATCTAGGAAGAAAAAATGAACTCGATCAGTTTCACCAAGTCTAGCAGAAAGGCTTGGGCGCATAAACCGCCTAAACGGAAAGTCACGCAAATCAAGCAGAATATATCCGGTAACACCCGACCAAATTGCTTCGCAGCTTGTGGAGAATGCGAGAGGAGTAGTGAGCAATGAACAGATAAAAATGGTCAAAAAAGGATATTTGCAAAATCTGCGACGCAGCCCATGCTCAACGATTTTCTCCTCGCCGGATTCAGCTGAACAAATACACGAAGCATTAAGCAAAGTCAAGAACGGCAAGGCCCCCGGAATCGATAATATTTTTACAAATTTCCTCAAAAATTTGGGCCAGAAAGCCATCAATCAAAGAAATGAAAACCGGCGTAGTGTTTTTAGACCTGACAGCAGCCTACGACACAGTCTGGAAGCGAGGACTTATGTTAAGCCAAGAATTTTGAAGAAATTCAGGAAAAATTAAACGAAGACCTGGAAGTCATGTCTACATTTTTCAAAGACTGGAGACTTAAACCAAATCTAGGAAAGACTGTACATTGCTTGTTCCACCTCAACAACCGCCAAGCAAATCGGAAATCAGACCTAAATATGAACGGAGTAACAGTGGAATATGTGGCAAATACACTCTACCTCAGCGTCGTATTCGAACGAAGCCTCACATATCGAGCCAATGCAGAACGCGTTAAATCTAAATTGAAGTCTCGAGTGAACGTAGTACAAAATCTGGCCGGTTCTATGGAAAATCGTACATACACGACAGGGGAATCTCAAAATTAGTACGGAAGCGTACAATGGGGGGGGGAGGGGGTCAAAAACATCAAAAAAACTGCGTACGTAATTTGTGCATGACCCCTATATGCTGAGCAACCTGCCACCACCCCACATTCGTAGACAAGAGGCTGCCCTGCGAGAATGCAGAAAAATCGAGGCCACCAACGAGCTACCACTGCACACCGACGTGGAATCAGCACCGAGTACTCTACGACTGCGATCCAAAAGCCTCTTTTGGATGTTCTATCAAGAGAGAAACAATCTTACCGATCTAAAATCCAGATGGAAAGAATGGTGGCAACATTCAGCAGTGACAAACAAAGAACTCATCGACGATCCCACCTCAGAAGTCAAAGGGTTTGAGCTACCCAGACGAACATAGCTCAGAATTAACACATCCTAAGTCATTGCGTAATTCATCGTTTTTCCGGAAACTTGACCGAAATTCACAACGCAACAGATAGGACAGTAACTTGGACAAACAATTTGAATGTAAGCGTATGACATAAGGCAGTGCAATAAGTAATGTAAATGTAATTAATTCCTTAAGTTTAAAAGTGTTTGCAAAGAATTGAAAAATTTCTTAAAGTCGTTTGAATAAATAAATCACGCAAACCGTCCTGTTGACTCCAGGAACCTGTCCAAAATACCAGGTCCAAGTTCGACAACATCTGATGTTTGCATGATGTAGACTCCCAACAGCCTGCGTCTCAGTTCAAAGAACTTGGAGCATTCGCATATCACGTGAATACCCGTTTCTTCTTCTGATCCGCACGCGCATCTGGAAGTTGCCGAAAGCCTCATTCATGTGCCCGTTTAGCCCGCAGTGTCCAGTAATCGTTCCAACCACCCTCCTACTGCGATTCCTGCCCATCTCTAGCAGATCCTTGGCCCATTCCAAATTGGGTTTCGGGAAGAAGCGATTTGTATGAACCTGTTCCACTACTACGCATGTCTTTGCATCACCTAACCTCTCCGTGCTTTCAAACAGATCGATCGAGCAATCGGTTGATACGGTTCCACAGACCTTGGCTAGCTCGTCCGCCCTCTCATTTCCTTCCACTCCCGAGTGTCCGGGTACCCAGATTAAAGTGATCTGAATATTCTGACCTATCAACTTCAGGAAATCCTTACACTCTTTCACAAGTTTAGAGGTGGTAACTGGTGAAACCAGTGCTCTGATCATCTCCTTACTGTCTGACAGTGCCTCGCGGGCTCCTACGAGCACTGCGAAGACTCCTGCCTGAGAGACACTCGCAAAGACCCCCAGATGGAATTGATTTCCTTCCCCCGAGTTCAGGGTGTACACCACAGCACCCGCTCCAACAGATGTTTTCGATCCATCTGTCAATTCTACCACGCAGTCACCGGGTAGGCCAGCCATCTAGCACTCTTGGCTACTCAGGATCCTTACGCCGATTGCAAACATTCAGATATTTAGTTCCTCCTCCCTGAAATCTCGCTACAATTTTTTTGCATTTTTGTTTGTGAATTTTGTTCTACGAAAAATCGATGAAGACGATGATGTAAGAACATATTAAAATCAAACCGAATTATTCTCGTTCATCGAAAGGGAGATTGTTTATGTGCGTTTTTCATGAACACAATGTTTTATTTTTGTAATTTTAGTGGCATATGAAAAAGTAAACACTTCATTTGGTCTGAATTTCAATTTTATTGTTAGCTACTAAAAGCATTGGAAATGATTTTGTCCTACACAAAAATTCAATTCCAGAATTGGCAGATTCTGTTTATTTACCAGCGTTCAAGATTTTAGTAATGCCGCCCAAACTGCCAGTGACTCCCGTTAAGGTACCAGAAACGGTTTTCGTTAAAGTTTTGGTAACATTTTGTACAATTCCAAATACTGATTTCAAAACAGCATTGAGTGATTTAGCGAGATCCACAATGGCTTCCAAAACCAATTCGACAGCTTCAAGTACCGTCCTCACAAGAGCACTCAATGCTTCGGTTATACCGCTAACCAATCGATCTATTACATTCAAGCACTGACTCCATGGCTTTGAGATGGTGCCACACAATTTATTTAATTCGGCTGCAATGGAAACGTTTGTTGCATGACCAATTATGACAAGATGGTCGAAAATAATCGCGAGGATGTAAAGCGCATCACGCGCATCGGCGTCATTTTTACAAACTTGTCGCGATGACTTGGCGATGGAAGCAACTGCGTTTGTTAAATTTTGTATGCTTTTTAGAACAGGTTCGTAATCGATTTTGTCGTCACAAACGGTAAGTGGATCGGCATTTTGATAATCGACAATTATTTGATAGATTGATGCCTCCAAATCGGTTATAGCATTGGTCACTACCGACGTATCGATGTCAATGTAAACTTCTAGACTTGAGATGATACTTCTGTAGTCTGCTGCTACAATGTGTAACACACTCTGGAATCCATCCAAAATGCCTTTGGGCGAATTGCCGACATTTGACATGATACTAATAGTTTCCAGGATGGCTATCGAATTTGATGACAAAATGTTGGAACGGCTTTGCGTCAAGGTTTCCAATTTTGGTATCAAGGCCAAAAATGCATCGAGCAAAGTTTTAGCCGTTTTGTAGGTTGGTCCAACGTAGAATTTTAGAGCTGCCTGGCATTTTTGGCTATGTGAATCAACACCTGCCTTCCATGGAGGTTGGGGTTTCGGTGTTGTAGTTATTTCGGGTGCGCATGTAGTTGTTTCCGGTGCTGGTGCAGTTATGCTCTGTCGAATCAAAAAAGAAGCTAATTAGCCACAAAGAACTCTTCGGTAAAAAGAATCAGTTACCCCGATTAAGAAGGCGAAGGCAATTAGGAACTTCATGTTGATTTTTTAAACTCAACTCAGTTACTGTACTGAAGACTCTAACTATGGCCCTTTTTTATAGTAAATTTAATGTGATTTGGACGTCAAACTTTTGCTTTAATTTAAATTTTTAATCGGCACATGCACAAGTCAATAATGTTCGCCACTTGATTAAACAGAATTTGTATGTAAATATGTTTTGTCATATTTCAGCCGGAGTAAAAATAAAAAGTTGAGCTCAACAATGATACTTGACTAAAAGTTGGTTGTGAAATATTTGTAGTAAAAAGTTTCGAGGTCAGGAATACTTGAGATGAACAAAATCAGGGAAATTATAAAAACTAGAAAGAAAATCTCTGACAGTTTTAACAAAGTTCTCCTATTTAGAAGCAAATATTTCCCTCACAAGGGAAAATCTTCCGAATTTCGAGGAAATTCGGTGATACTTGGAAAGGTCTGGCAGAAAATAAATATTTTTTGGGAAATCTTTTTTTAAGGAAATAACCCTCGGGAAATGTTTGGCACATTCATTGGCACCTATTCGCCCTTAAGGGCGATTAGTCTACCAGTAAGCTGTTCGCCCTTAAGGGCGATTAGTGCACATAAGCTATTAGACCTTAAGGGCGATTAGTACAGCTATATGCTATTCGCCCTTGACTTGATAAGCTCCCAGTTTAGTTCATCGTCAAGGAAGAACATCAAGTCTAGGGTGAATAGCATTCATTAATTTTATTGCATTGTTTGCTCATTTCGTTTGAACGTTTACAAGTACAAGTTTGATGGATGAAGTTGTGTTTTCGTAGCATTTTGTAAAAGGAAAAATAAGTCGAGTCGACGGAACTGCATATTCGCAGAATTTTGTAGAAGGAAAAATAATTGGAAGCGACGAAATTTCGTTTTCGTAGAAGGGAAAACCAGTCGAGTCGACAAAATTGCTTTTTCGCAGCATTTTGTAGAAGCAGAAATCATTGTAGGCTACGAAAATGGTTGGTACAGGCTGATGGAACTGAATTCATAGGAATTTTCTGTAGTTGAGTTTTGAAATTTCCACTAAAAATTGCGAAAATTCCAATAACAATTCCAAAAATTCCATCAGCCTGTTACAACCATTTTCGAAGTGGTATTATATATTACGAAAACAGGGTTTGTTTGAAATAAACTCTCCAATTTTAAATTATGCCTTTTATTTTTTTATTCTTTAACCAACCGGTTTCAGGAACTATGTTCCCATCATCAGGGCTTGGTTTGACACAACCTTAAGGAAATTTGAAAAATACATACATAAAGTCATCTCAAAATTGATACTGCAATTACGTACATCATACAACGGGTAACGAATTTTTTAACAGGTGACAACAGGGTGAACAATGTTACAATTACGAGCACAATTACAAAACAACTTCATTTAGAGATCGGGTAGGTTCATGTCAAGTGTAACGTTTTCCACATTTCAGTGTCGTCATACAATGTGCCATTCAATACAAGGCTCTCGAAATCGTCAATGTTGCGGTGTTCCGTTGTAGTCATATTTGTATGTTCATTCACAGTCAAAGAACTCTTCTTATCAAACAAGGTAGAGTATTTTTATTAAGTGGATTTGTTTCTTTGCCGTGGATAGCTATCACCCAATAGAAACACTCAACTATTCGTCATTAATTTAGTTAACTTCTGCTGGGTTTTAAGATGTGGATTATTTCAATACACTACTTGATGATCTTTCATTATGCTTCTAATTTTGGTATTAAGGAGGTGAGAATAGTATCTGGATCCTCTCCTTTTGGACATAACTACCGAAGGAAGGTGAAAAGTTACATCACAGAATCACTGCAGACGATTCAATCGAATAATCTTTTCATAAGAAAGTCTTGAAAAAATTTGATGAAAATAAGGTTTCGAGTCCAGACGCGATTCCAACGATGTTCTATATGAAGCTAGCTGCTTTTTGTTCAACAAATCTTTGAAAGGACAATGCTTCCCGGAAATTTGGAAGATCAGCTTTATCTCACCGATATTCAAGGAGGGTGATAAACAGGACGTCACTAATTATCAATCATTTTTTGAGAGGTTGCTTTTTAATAAATTGTTTGAAATTTTTAAACATAAGATCCATCAATCGCAACACGGTTTCTTTAGTAAACGTTCTACCCTATCAAATTTGATGGAGTTTGTACATTTTGTTTCTGGTTCAATGGCTAACGCGGGTCAAGTAGACGCATTGTATACGGACTTTTCTAAGGCATTCGATCGCATTGGTTTCAGTACGTCTCTTGTGCGATGGTTTAAGTCGTATCTCGAGAATCGCTCCCAATATGTCCATATTGGTGGACTAAGTTCAAAAAGGATCAACCCAACATCTGGAGTCCCACAGGGTTCCATTCTTGGCCCATTTTCATAAATGACCTACTGTCAATGCTCTCTACATGCTTTGGCTTCGCGGACGATTTGAAATTGATACGGAAAAACTGAAAATGATTGCTCTATGTTTCAAGAGGAAATTAACCGATTGCACGATTGGTGTGAGAAAAACAAATTGGACCTCAACATAAAAAGTGTGCTATAATGACCTTTACGCAAAAAACCGATAAATTCAAACTGAGCTATCAATACAAGGTTGGTGACACGATTTTAAGCAGAGTCAATTTGAAACGTGATTTAGGTGTTTGGATTGATGACAAACTCTCATTCAATGATCATGTACATATTATAACCCGAAAGGCTTATCAAATGTTGGGCTTCATTTTTCGTTGCGGAACATTTTTTAAGAAGTCTTCTAGCATATTGGTACTTTACAATTCACTTGTGCGCAGCCAATTGGAATATTGCTCTACAGTCTGGAGTTCTTTCTACGAAAAATATAATAAAACCATAGGGGGCTGTCCCTAAATTGCGAAACGCTCTGGGGCGGATGGTACAAGAATTTGTGACAGATTATTACGGGCTTCAGGGCAGGGCCGTAGCCAGACCGAAGTTTCAGGGGGGGCGTGCGCCCCCAAAGTTCACCAGTGTTATAAAAGTAAATAAGCTGTATCTATCGTATATGACAATGGAAAACTTTTATAAGGTGTTGTGAAGATTTCTGTCCGAAGTTTAACATACGCACAAAGCAGTTGAACGTAGAAGCGTCTTGATATAAATTTTGCTAAGATTGTTGTTTTCTGAGCTTTCAATAATATTTTAAGTCGCGAGCGGAGCGAGCGAAATTTTTTTACTTTCATGGTTAGGCCATTTCAAAATTTTGGCATCAGATTAAGCCCAAAATACCTGTAATACCCGACTAGCGTAACATGAGACTTACAGACTTTCACAGTTTGGCTTGAATGTATGTAAATTTAGATAATTGTTGTGTGTTTCAACGGACTAATTCTAGTGACTTTTTCGTACAAACATACGTTTTCAAAAAAGTGAGTCTACAATTCTCTTCCAAAATACGTTACCTGAAAGCAGCAATTATATTCTTTCAAGGCTTACGTATTAACGAGATTGATATTTGATTTTTTTTATTTAATTATTCTAATATTTAATTCTATTTAATTATTGTCTAGCTCTTGTATTTCAATCTGAATATATGTGAAAAGTTAGCTGACTAAGAAAATCTCTTGAGAAGTTTGCAATATTTCTAAAGGGGGCGCAAACTTTTCTGGCTACGGCCCTGCTTCAGGGGAGGGGGCACGGGGCACCCCCGCGGGGTTTGTAGAAATGTTAAGAAAATATACCAGGATGTATTATTTCAAATTTGGACTATTAAAATCAGAATACACGGATCGATTACGACACATGAAAATACACTCTCTGGAATCAAGGCGGTTGGAAAATGATGAGATAATGTTTTACAAAATTATGCATTAGTTCACTCTCTGTCATACCAAAAACAAATCAGACCGACTCGCCAGCCTTGTCGCCGAATCTTCTATCTGCCTGCAGTATTGTCTAATGTTGAGGAAAATGAACCAATACATCGGATCCAAAAAAATCATAAGGTTTTCCCTGAATTGAATTTGTTTACAAGCTCGTTTCATTCATTCAGCTCTTGTGTTTGAGTTTGAGTTTTAGATACGAGTATTTTGGAGTAAAATTTGATTTTTGATAATGGATTTGTTGTGATTATTCTTTATTTGATTAAGATTGAATATTGGGAGAAATCCTGTTTATTTGATCTCTAAATAAATAAATAAATAAATAACAACGAAGGTTTTGAGAAATGACATTGTGACACGGATGGACAATAGCGCTAAAAAATTCTACTCGGTTCGTAATTTAATTAAAATTATCATGATAATTTCGTAAAATTTGTCAATATCAAAACACACGTGCGTCCAAATATTTTCCTAGTGAACGTCTGCAAACTTCGTAACCAATTGAATTTTTAATCATTTTCAATTAGAACAATCATCATTTGCATACATGCGCCGATTTTAAATAAGTTAAGGTTCGAGTTGAGGCGTCGAAATACTTAATTTAGGTTCAAGGTTTAACTAACTTAGACGTTTTTCGCCACGACATCTTATTGCGAATGATGGTCATTATTTGAGTACATACTCCCTACTTCAGTCCGCAAATACAATGCTTTTTCTGACAATAATTCTTTCTGACGAAATCTGAATGTTCTGAAGTAATTTCGAGACTACAGAGTGTACTGTTTTCTGGAACGCCGTGTTCTACATTACGCCAGATAAAGTGGTATAGAATCTTTAGCCAGGAAACAAATCATACAAAAAGTAAATTTATTCATTTTTGCGGATTTCTGTAAATATTGCTGGGAAGTCAAAATTTATATTGAGCTCATTCTGAACGCTGAACACGAATTCGTGATGACAGCGGTGTTTTAATGACATTAATTGAATGCACGAGCGTTGATTTCGTGGCATGAATATGTCAAGAATATGAAATTATTACCGATAGTTGTTAACGTTGTAGCTGACTGCTAATTGAGATATTAACTCAGATACCGCCAACAAACAACATATTTTAACATTCTATTACCATCTCAGATTAGATTAGATTCGATTTATTGGTTCGTAGGTTCATAACACTTAACAACTATAATTCTTAGGCATTATTTGGCCGCAACTACCTTTTATTACCATCTCAAAAAAAGTGATATAAACTTGGAATCGACGAAGAAAACAACAGTTAACATAACAATTTACCTCTGCTAACATTATGATGATTAATTTTGGTAAAACATTTTCCGCACACGTGTGTAGGTACGTATACATATTTTAATATCTCAAGGGAACGTTTGTAACGATCAAAGTATCTCTTATACGTTAAAATTAATGTTTTGATGACAGTCTCTGCGAAAAAAAGGTGTAATGTTTCAAGCGTGATTTCGACGGTGAATCTTCATCCTCAATTTAAAGTGTTGCATTTCGAAATTTAAACTTGATGTTGTTATTGAAGTTGTGATTCAAATAAAGATTTTGTACATGTTGTTACATGTTTGAACTTTTTATCGTAAATTTGTTTTTGAATGAATTAATGATTCCAACTCCTCTAACGTCTTATTTCCATTAGTAAAATAAAAAAAAACGTCGGAAAATTTTTCAAAATGAAACAAAGAAAATAGAATTTTTCAATATTGGTAAAAAATGTAAAAATTTATTCCAGCTCGTCCAAAATGAAACTGATACGAAAAATGCAAATATTTTGTTTAAAGCAAAAGATTACATTTTGTATGAAATTAATTTTGGACGAGCTGTAGAAAAAATGCTTTTTATAATTTCTATTCGGTCGACTTTCTTTGATCTTGTGAATTTTGGATCTTACACTGGGAAAATCGGCCAAATTAGAAAAAATTTCAGAACTTTTACAAGTAGACAAATTTTCGTGTTCTTGTTCCATAAGTTCCACATACTGTGTTGCTCTTGAATTATTTTGTTTACATGTATACGCTCATCAAAGTCGCGACTACAATTTAAACATTATTTCAATTTTGTACACGAGTTATTTATAATAACTCATAATCTATGGCGCATACAACAAGCAAATAATTCCATTAAAAACTATCATGGGAATATTATAGTGAATTCAATAGTATTATTCGTGAATGATGAGTTATGGTATTAAGGAAACAAAAATCGTGACAACATCGGCGTAGAAAGAGTAAAGAATATTTTTTCACATTTTTTAGGCGAAAATTCATATTTTCTCACCTCAAATGAGGGACGAAAATTGATTTTTTCATGAGTAGTTGGAAAAGGGATGAAAAGTATATTTGTCATGTTATAGACGGGTACGTTGATTTTGCTGAACATGTTTTCAGCCTGGAAAATAATACGTTGTTGAGTTGCTTAGGAGACGGTAATGAAAACTTTGCAGAACATGTTAGTTAGCATACTGTGTGAGTGGGTGTGTATGACGTCACCAAAATAAAATTATTCAATTATTCAACAAACGATATTGATATTTCGATAAACGTCATCGTTCAAACGTTTCAATAACCGATATTGTTGCTTATCATTTGGTGTCATATGATGTCATAGTATATCCATGATTTTTGGATTCAAAATTCATTTTGTTTACGTAAATATTTAACGTAAAATTTATAACAAAAGTTTCTTTTGGTGGTTTCAACGACCCGTTACTTCAACAAACGATGTAATGTTGTTATTTACGTGCCTGTTTTGGACGATGATTTGAGGCAATTTCGCCAGTTGTAGACCGAACGATGTGAGGTCTACATGCGAAAGTGCCTCAGATCAATCGTCCTAAACAGGTACGTGTACAACTTTTCATGCCGAGCGCCTAAATTACAAGAAAAATTCTGTTATTCATGCCCAAGGCATATCACGTGAAAACGAGTAGACCTTGTGATGTAAATAACTATTTGAGTTATTTTCTATGTGTTCTGTGAAATTCGTCTTTTGTATGCTTAAATGTGTTAAGTTATCTACAATTATTGTAATAGTGATAAAAAGTGTGAATCTTTTTCGAGAGAAAATATGAATTTTCGCCTAACAAATGTGAAAAGTTTAATTCATAACTCGGGGAAAAATAGAAAATTCTTAGCTCGGTTGAAATCTGTGGCCCTCGCAGAGAAAATTGCAACTAAAGTAAAGTTTTTGGCCCTCGCAGAGAAAATAGCAACTCGACTGAATTGCGGCCCTCGCTGCGCTCTCGTTGTAATTTTTTCTGCTTGTGCCACAAACTTTACTCTCGTTGCAATTTTCTCTGCTTTGGCCACAGACATCAACCTTGTTAAGCAATTTTCTATTTTCTCCCCTTGTCATGAAAATAACTATTACTAGAACTATTCGTCTCATAATTACATTCAAATTAAATCAGACTTTTTCACAACTCAGTGCATTTTAGATACACGATTTGTATTATCATGAGGGATTTTTTTGAAAACCCGTCTGTCGAAATCGGACGCATCTTCCAGCGGAATTTTTTTTATATTATACATATGTGCCTAGATAGGTATTGGTTCCTAGAAGCCAAAAAAAATTTACAAAAAATTTATCGATGCTTGTGTGACTAGTAGGACGTGTTCTTACTTTTCTTACAAAAATTTCTCTGGGTACACGAAACGTACGAGGTCGTGTGGGCTATCATTGGAAAGGTAATTTCACGCACTTTCGGGCCAAACATTAAAGAACGGTTTTCCCTTGTTGCTGCTGGTCCTAGCTTTCCAATAACACCGAACTTGTATTGGTAGAATACCGATGGATCTGCTTTTGAAGTGTAAATTTCGTATTCATCTCCTAAAATAACTCCGTGCACAGAAGAGACCAGCAGCAACCAGGCAAAACAGTTTTTAAATGTTTCCGTCGCTTTTCGGAAGAACAGTAATGGATTAACGTTAGTCGAAATACACAAGTTTTTACCCCTATTTTCAACAGCTCGTAACTCAGTGTGAATGAATGTTAAGTCCAGCAAGACCCTATTTGGCCCAAAAGTATGTGAAATTACCTTTTCAATGACACCCCATACGACCTTTTACGTTTCGTATACCCGGAGAAATTTTTGTAAAAAAAAGTGCCTGTTTTCGGTTTTCGAACACCTCCCACTAGTCACACAAGCATCGATGAATTCTTTGAACAATGTTTTTGGCTTCTAGAGACCAATACCTATCTAGGCACGTACAAAAAATTCCGCTGGAAGATGCGCCGATTTCGGCAGACGGGTTATCAAAAAAATCCCTCCATCACACACCTAGAAAGTACTTAGGTTATATGACACTAGTGTGGTCAAAACATTTTTTTGCAATTTACCGACAAAAAAATCACTTTTTTGTACGTCATTTCGGTGTAGCATTCACTCACTTTTCTCACTGGTGCGACAAAACTTGTTTAACGTACTAGTGTAAAATTTTATCGTACTAATGCGAAATAGTAATTTGGATGACAAGGGATGAAAGTAAGAAAATTCAAACCCGTGTGAAGTTTGCAGCCCGAACCGAAGGTGAGGTCGGCAATCGCACGGTTTGAATTTTCTTACTTTTGTCCCGAGTTATCCATACTATTTTTTATCACAGAGACAGCGGAAGGTTTGTACTTTAGCCACGAACACTGATGCATTCTGAATATAGTATTTTTCACGAAAATGATTGGAGTTGAACGCACAAAAATGCAATAATTCCCATTTACGAACAACATCACTGAATAACACTGTTGTCACTTGGCAAGGACTTAAATTATTTGAATTAAGTCAACACAAAACAACATTATTCCCATCATTGTTTGCATTATAATATAAAAAAAATTTTGCTTAACAGCCAATAAAATATATGAATCCGTCAATGAAAACACAGCAAACAATAACTTTACAAAATAACAACAAACTTACTTTGACGCCATATTTCATGGTTAACATTGATTCCCTTTACGACGTCGTGTTAAGTAAATCAGAAAAAATTTGTTAGGAAGTGATAAATGCTCTAATATTATTAAACCAGAAACAACCGCTGGTTAATATGATGCGCTCAAAATCAAAACCACTTCTGTGATGGCAACCTTCTTTCTGTCAAGTGAACAAATTTTAGTAGTTCATTGACGCAAAAAGGGACGAAAGTTGTTCATTTGTAATATTTTCGTTCCCTTGGCTTCCTTCTTTTACTTTCGCCCCGTGGGATGCATTTTTCTACTTTCGTCCCTGATTTGAGAGCCGAAAGAACAAACTTTCGCTGCCTCTGTGATAAAAAAATAATTGACATTTCGACAAAATCTGGATAAATGTGTTTTGGAAAGTGCGGGGGTTCTTGCGAATATCACGAAAATCAAATTTGAACCGAAACTACAACAAATGTGTGAATCTTATGTCAATCAAGATGTGACAAAAATTGCTTTTTCAAGAGCAAAGCCGTATATTCAGCTATAAAAATTTAATGACACATCTGAGAAAGAGTTTTCATGCCTCAGGGCCAAAATCGAAGGAAATTTTATAAATTTCTCTCGATTTTGGACCTCTGCATGAAAAATTTTTTGTGTGTCTGTTTTGGACGACTCATTTTAGGCACTTTCGCATATAGAACTCGCTCTGCTCGGTCTACAACACGCGAAATTGCCTAAAATCAGTCGTCAAAAACAGACACACAAATAACTATTAATTCAGCTATGAAAACAACAACTTCTTCAGAGTGCTTCACCTACGGCGCGTGTGTAAATAGTAGGTATCCTTGGTATTGAGGATACTGTGAAATTTTTTGACGAAAAAATTAAAATTAAAGTTTTGAAGCAAAGCTCACCGGGAACTGTAATTGACCGAGAACGGGAAGTACAGCCTACCAGGAAATATAGCTCACTGGGAAGTCGTTCGGCTCACCTGGAAATAAAGCTGACAGGGAAATTTAGCACACCGGGGATTTCGGCTCCCCGTGAAGTGGCTAAATCTAAGGCTCGGAACATTTTTCGGGAAAACCCTGGAACACTTGTTCACTAAACATTAATTCTCTACAACTTATTCTTTGGAAGTAAGTCTATATATTTCATAATTAACCAAATATTGACGAAAAACCATCTCCTATCGTATATGGCTGAGAAAAAGAATTTTGTCCATTCCGTGGGTCCCAGTGCCCCTGAATCGATTTCCACAAAAAAAACTTTCCCAGTTTTGTGACATAAAATTTGACGCCATTAGATGAACGATTTCCATGCTCTACTTGGCGAGATATTTGCGAAAAAGTCTCACCGACCCTCGAAACTCCATGTTTTCGGACACCTTATTGACCATATCTCCACCATTTGACCGATTTCGCTCATCTTTGAATTTGAATCATAGGATACATGTATCTTTCAGAGGACACAAATTGAAAAAAAAGTGGAGACGGACAGACATTTTTTTCCTGATTCGTCATCTCCAGACGATAATAAATGTAGCCCTTCAGCACCCTCTTCGATCTATCCCATGTTACAATAGTGGTAAACGTATAGGACCACTGTACTTCGTACGGGTCCAACAATAAAATCCCTGCGCTCATTTCGCTCGCGTATCTATGATGATGATATATTTGATGATGGCACATTTTATAAAATCTTTGCCTGCACTGCGCTGCACTCACATCCTACTTATAACCATTCAAGTCAAAAATTTCGCAAGCGGTGCCTAAGCAAAATCTTCGATTTACACAGAATAAGTGTAAAGAGAGTCAAAAATTTCGCCTGCGATGCGGCGCTAACAAATGAAACAACATCAAAATTGTTCATCTGCCATTTCAGTATCACAATTTTGGTCAATGTTGTCTACCCTCCCCACTCCTCTGAGTTCAAAATTTCTCCCTACGGCACTGAAATCAATATTTTCTCACTAGGAAATCAATATTTTCTCACCGGTAAATCAATATTTTTTCACCAAGAAATTTTGCCAAATTTCACGGTCACCGTGAAGAAAACATTATTTGCACACGTGACCTACGGTCTACATTAAGGGCGACATGAATTAACGCCCGGAGAGGAATTAACGCTCGAAAAAGTTGGAATTAACGCCCGGGGAATTATCGCCCGTACAAATGTGAAAACAGTTTAAAGCGGGTAAGTTTGTACAAGGAAAATTTTCCTCCTGGCGATAATTCCCCGGGCGTTAATTCCGCTCCGGGCGTTAATTTCCGTCACCATTAGTTTCTGGCTTTCAAATAAAATAGCTACACAACAATTTTGGCTCCAGGTATGAAGCGTGGAGCTGACGAATTTCGCGATTTTTTTACTATTTCTCTCTTGCGCACCGCCTAAATGACTTCTGTTCAAGTCGTCTCCGTAGAAGCTTTTTGTCAGGAACTCATTTAGAATCGTTTTAGCGCTGTGACCCCCCGTGCCTTCAAATTTTTTGGACCACCCTAATTTATTAATTTGTTTTTAAATCGGACATATATATCTATGCCGCGCTATAAGACTTTTAAATTAGACAATTTCACAATTCCGATTTAAAAACTAATTACTTTACCGGTCCTGAGATCATTTACAACACAATGACATTGGTTTGGCCAAAATCCATGGTGTTGAAATTTCATTATTTCGGACATTGCCATTATCGGTTGGATTTAGCGTTTGCGTCTGTCATAGGGACTTAGCGTTCAGAAAATCTGACGTTCCCTATTCCGTAGTAAAAAAGGTTCTGTGAAAAACTGTTTTCGGCTTATGCAGGGCCTTTAGAAAAATTAAGTGAGTGATGAGAGTATTCGCTAAGTTATATTGGGGCTTACCATCCCATAAAAGTTCATTTGATTTCATTTCGTTTTACACGAATTAACACGAATTATAGCCAGAAAACCATTTTTATCACCCCGTGACATGCACTTACTTAGAGCACCATAACTCCCCCGAGATATCAAATTTTCCGAAAATGAGAAATTACTTTTCGCATGACACATTCATCGGAAAAAAATGGGACATGTTGTCCCAAAAGTGTACGAAATCGTTCGAAGTTTTCGCAAAATCACTCTTAAAGAAATGTTTTGAAAGTTATTACAGTCAATCAAAATTAAAAATTATACAATTTTGTGGATTTTGTTGGGCTTTTGTTTCTCTCATTTCGTATGCTGTTTTAAGTGGCAAATGAGAGAAACACAAAATCGTATACCTTTGCGACAATTTGGTTGATTCAAAAATACTTATTGAAAAATTACTTTTTTTTAATGTAAAAAGGGAAATAGAAAAAGTCTCGATTAACCGGTTAACCGCGGTTTTTTAACGAAAAAACCGAAACCGCGGTTATTGAATTTTGCTCCGGTTTGCAACCCCTAGCTGGTAGTTTTGCGCACACGATGTGTTGCCGAACTCGCCTTCGGCTCGTGTCGGCAATCTCATATCTAGTGCGTTAAACTACTTTCATACGTAACTTGTATCAAAAACTACTATTCTCGTGCTAGTGCAGTGTGCAACTGAAAATACTTTGAAATGCTGCGGATTTCGTGTGAGCTACCATTTTATTTCAATGTTTGTTTTCACATTTCGTCAAATATCCATTCTCTCGCTCTCATTTTTGATATGAGTGTTCATCCAAAAAATGAGAGTGAGAGAATGGAAATTTCCAAACTTAATATTCATATGACGATTTGCTTAAAAGGTTTGGGTCATTTCAACCGACGACACTGGTGAGTCGTTGTGCTAGCACGAAAAGTGAAACGCGTGAATTTTACCGTGACAAAAACATTTTTATTACTGGCGGCACAGGCTTCATGGGAAAAGTAAAATCGAAATAAATCTTGAAGACATGAAAGAATAATAATTGAAAATGATTTTGTTTCAGGTTCTACTGGAAAAAATACTGTCAGCATTCCCTGAAGTTGGACAAGTGTACGTTCTTATAAGAGGAAAGAAAAACCATTCATTTGAAGATCGTGTTCACCAACTACGTAATGAGCCCATCTTCACGAAGGGTGGACGCGTTGATGTCAAAAACTTTTCCAAAATCGTTGGCATCGAAGGTCGCATTGGCGACAATGGACTTGAAATATCTGATAAAGATCGCACCACACTCACCGAACGAGTTAATGTCATTTTCCACGTTGCCTCAACTCTCCGCTTCGACGAACGTTTGGATATTCCAATGAAATCTATTTTCTTGGGAACAAAATCGATGCTGTCATTGGCCGATGACACTCGTAACTTGTCCAGTTTTGTTTATGTTTCAACTGCGTATGCGAATTCGAATTTACTGATGCCAGAAGAAAAGGTCTATGATATGGACATAGACGCTGACAGTGTACTGTCTCTCTACGAAAATAATTCCAAAGACGATGTGGATAAATTAGTTCGCAAGAAGTACTTTGGTGGCCGTCCCAACACATATTGTTTTACCAAAGCGCTAACTGAAAATTACATTCGAAAGCACTACAACCATTTGCCTATTGCAATAGCACGTCCATCTGTAGTGACTGCATCGCTATCAGAACCCGTACCAGGTTATTGTGACAGTCCTTCAGCCATTAGTTTTGGCATAATTTATCAAGGTAAAGCCGAAGTCTTTCATTCATCCAAATAAATAATTATCAATGGAATAGGTCTCGGTATATGTCGATATTATCCACTTAAGGAGGCCGCCTTAGTTGACATTATTCCAGTCGACATCTCAATAAACTGTCTACTGATAATCGCTCGAGAAATTGGCATGAAAACCAACCCCTCTGGAACGGTATACAACGTTTCGTCTGCCTCGCATTGGCCACTAACACACAAACACATCGCAGATTGGAAACTGAAAGCAATCAAAAGATCACCACCTGCCACTGCACTGCGACCCGTCCCACATACGACGACGGAAATATCTCAATTCCAACAGAAACTGCTCAATTTTTCAGAATTTAGTTTTGCAGTCGTAATGGATTTGATGGAGAGAATTCGAGGAAATAAAAGACGAATTATGAAACTAACTCGATTTATTCAATCGATTAGAGATGAACAAGCCTCATTTTATCAAAACTCTTGGGTGTTTCCAAGGAGGAACATGGACGATGCTGTTGCCCGTCTATCCGACGAAGATCGAAAACTATTGCCTGCAGTTCCGATTGTTAAGGATACTGAAGAGTATTTTTACAATTATTGGATGTCATTGCGTGAGATGGTGATTGGTGAAAGTCCCAATAATATTGATGCAGCGCAGAGACGCCAAAAGAGGTAACATTTTGACATTTAGTTTGAGCTTCGTGTTTATTATTTTATCAATCTTGTCAGACTTACGTTTGCATCAGTTGCTCTACCATTTGCTACGGCGACAACAGCGTGTATTGTGGTTAGCGTTGTGGAGTATTTGTAAGACCATAGAATAAAGAAAATTGTATTTAGAAGATCAAGATTATTCCATTATTGAAAATTTGTTCATTAAAAGAGTTAACGCCACGTCTTTAAGCCTGTACGATGATACTAGTATTCCCAAAAACTTTGAATTTTCGACAAAATTTCTGACTTTTTCCAAAAAATTTAAATTTTCGAATCCACGGATTTGGTGCAACATCGGCTTATGTCAAAGTATACCAAATATTTTATGATGTGAAGTGTACAAGCTGACAAGCACACCTTTTTCTGAAAGTTTCGGAATTTACTGAAAATTTACCGAATTTGACGAGTTTACTGAAAATTTCTCGATTTTACTAAAGATTTCCTTAATTTCCTGAAAATTTTCCTAAATTCCTGAAAATTTCCCTAAATTCCTTAAAATTTCCCTAAATTCCTTAAAATTTCCCTGAATTTCTTAAAATTTCTCTAAATTCCTTAAAATTTCCCTTAATTACTGAAAATATCCCTAAATACCTGAAAATTTCCCTAATTTCCTGAAAATTTCCTTAACTTCTTAAAAATTTCCCCACTAAAATGAGACATTACCTGATGACAGTTGCGGTAATTTTCATTTTCGCGGGGCTTAGCAAATAAAATAACTTAAAATTTTTATTTTGACTCGTGTGCTTCTTCGGCTTGGAATGCAAACTCCCCACTCGCCAAAACAAAAGTGTCCGAACCATATTGTAATATACTATTAACAGTAAATAGTAAGTAGTTGATCACAAACTGTTGTAGAGTTTGATTCAATAGCGCTAGTCTCTTCGTCATTTGAGGTCATTGGCATCAACAGAGTGTCTTCTAACGAATATCTCATATAGTTTATCAATTTCATTTATTTTGTCTATATTTTCATAACATTGCCACATCAGCGGGTTCTATAATTGAGTCAGTTGAAAATAAGTAAACTTTGGATAGAGAGACTGCGATAGTTACTAAACTAACACAGCTGTCACAGCTTTTTTCCAAGCTGTTTACTGACGCAAGTGTGTGTTTTATGAAGTCAAATCGTTGGAGAAAATGTGCGCACGTCATTGGTCCGTTCCACCAAAAGCAAAATCTACTAACTAGCAACACTAAGCAAGTAAGTTCACGTGTTCACGAGGCGAGCGGTCGCATAATATGTCCATAATGTTTGAAGTTTTTTATGAACAAACTGGTCAGTTGTGCTCATAATAACAGAACACTGAACAGTTGTCCTCTTTTATCATAATATATCATTGTGGTCGACTAGTTTTCTGCCTTAGTTGATTAGTTCTTCCTGCCACTGAGAAATTTAGCGATCTACAACCTGATGATGATCTCAATGCTTGAGGTCATGACTGATTAAGTGCTAATTAGAGCAGAAAAGACAAATATTTTGAAGATCGTATTTATCAACTGAAATGAAAAAGAAGCTCAGAAAAGAAGCCTAAAGACTAGCGGCATTTGCCTGATGTATTCATGATAATTTTTTGACATCGATAATCACGAAGTGGCTATCAGTATCGTTCAATTTTCAATGTCATCCTTCCGCACTGGAATCCACAGTATAATAAAACTACATTGTAATGTAGCGCTCTGGAACCGAATGCAACGGGTAATTAAATGTCTACTTCTACTGGATCAATGCACTTTTCTTACCATAAAAGCGTTACCATAACTAACGTAGTAGCACCTATCATTGAACGGCTCCCAAACATTGAACAAATTTAAGTCAATCTTTTGGTAAAATAAATCTTATCCAAAAATCTTGGGACATAAACGATTCCTTGTGAGATACAAAAGAAAATAGGAAAATTATGACATTTCTTTGGTGAAGACCAGAAAAATTGAGAAAAATACAAACGAAATCAAGCTTTAAACAGGCGCAAAACGTTTCATAATAGCTGCTACTATGTTATATCTATCCGTCATTAAAATTAACAATTCAGTGCTTCACTTACTTCATCAACAAAATACACCTGAAATGTATAAAACATTTCTAATAAAAAACGCCTGTGACGCTGCAACTGTCTGTTAAAGTTTCCATGTTTAAAAAAAGTTACGTAAACAAATTGTTACGAAACATTAACGCGTGTATCCGAAAAAATGTAATGCCAACTTGCGATTTTTTGTACATATATGTTCAGGCGTTTACTCTTATAAAATGTTTGTTCTAAAAAAAGCTGATCGAAAAAATGACCGTCAAATTAACTGGCATTGTAAGCACCTCCTTAATATGAAGTGATCTTTAGTCAAACAGTCAAAATTTGTTACGGTTATTTCTACGAAACTCGGAGGCAATTATGTTATATACCGTCCGGTCGACAAAAATTACTCACTGAGAAAAAAAACGAAATAGTTATTTAGACCACTAGGACGGTAGGTGAGGCTTTTCCATGTCTTAATGTATTGTAACCGAGAAGCTGATTGTAACAAGAGGGTGAAGGTGTGGCCGAGTCATAGACGAGGTATAACATTCACACAAACGCAAGTGTGATATTTCTTTCAAAATGGAGGCGTTCGACAAAATCGGGCACCACGTCAAATTTACCAAATAAGGTAAAATCGGCACAAATTATATATATAATAGATTCAACAATATCCGCTTTTGCCTTATTTGGTAAATTTGGCGTAGTGCCCGATTTTGACACACGCCGCCATTTTGAAAGAAATGTCACACTGTGAAACGTTACAATTAGCTTCGAGGCGTACAATACATAAACGCTCGGAAATTCCGAGTAGTACGTTCTAGTTATCCGAAAAAATTTTCATACAGTTTGCACCGAGTTGCACAAACACATCAACCAACATTCAATACGAAATTAATTTACATTTACCCTAAGTTGTGGAGAAATGAACGAAATCATTAAGACGACACTAGAAACATTAACAAACTCAACCCTTGACCACAATCAATGGACTTTGTCATCTCTACCCATACGATGCGGAGGGCTTGAAGTTCGGAAGATAAAAGACTTTGCATTGCCGGCTTTTTTATCATCAATGATTGGCATTATGTTAAACCAACCATCGATCGCTCGACATTGAAGAAATCGCCGATTATAAAGATGGAGTGATGCACTCTTATCCAAGATATCGCGGTCCGAGTAATGGTGGTTCTACGCTTAGGTATCAACATTTGCTCGCCTCATACTTTCGTTTGAGATCATCTAAAAAAAAGCCATGTGAAAACCTTTGGGACAAAGAGCCATATATACGCGAACTTTTGAGTTTTTTTCCCCTGCCCCCCTTCCCCTCTAAATTATTTTTTAAAAAAAACTACGTCGCCGCAACTTTCCAACGAGCCCTGATTCATCGAAATCGGTTGAGATTATGATTTTTTTTTCTGATCTGTCAGTTTCTATCTTTCGATCACGAGAACCACTCCAACGATTTTCATGAAATTTTCAGGGAACGTCAGTCTCGGCCCCAAATGAAAAATTTCATAGGCCGCTTTTCCTTGAAAATTCTTGAAAAGTAGTTGCATGGTAAAAAATGGTCAATTTTTAGGGTTTTTCAGGTAATGCTCGAATTTTAGCTCCGGAGTGACAATACCTAGACAGTTGGTTTCTTCGAGAAAGGTATAGAGATTGGTGAGTAGAATTTTTTTTTGATCCTAAGAAAACGGCTGCCAGCTGTCAAAGTCACGCCATCTTGGATTTTTTTTGCTATCTTCTGAATTAGAATAGCTAGACAGTTGGTTTTTTCGGGAATTTTATAGTTTATAATTTTTATAGTTTTATAATTGGTACTGCAAATTTTTTTCTTAATTTTTTTTTCGGAAAACTTTTTTCCGGAAAAAATTTTTATTGAAGAAAAAAAAATTTTTTTGAGGAAACTTTTTTTTCGGAGAAAAATGTAAAATTTGTTTTCGAAGTACAATTACTTACATTTATTTTTATAGGTTTATACAACATCCGCATATTTCTCAGAATTCCATTGTTCGAACAATGGAATTTTATTACTTTCAAAAAACCTACAAAACTAAATGATAAAGATTGTAAGTTTTTTTCGGGAAAAATCTTTTTCGGAGAAAATTTTTTTTCGGAGAAATATTTTTTTTGAGAGAATTTCGTACAAAAAATTTTGTTCTGAGAAAACTTTTTTTGTAGAAAAATTTTTTTGGAATAAATTTTTTTCTGAGAAAATTTAAAATTTTTTAATGTAGTAGGTAAGAAATTGGCTTCGAAAACTGGAGAGCCAGCATCGAAAACATTCCTGAAGCAAGGAATAAGCATGGCGATTCAAGAAGGTAATTCTGCTGCAGTTATGGGATGTTTCAAACCATCAGAGAATTTAGAACAGATTTTTTATCTATAGTAGCGGGTGACTGACAAATTTTTGTAAATTATCGTAAGATATGTACAAATGCTGCAAATAAAGAACACAAATTTACATGGTTGCGTGTATATTGAATGCACGCAATTCCATTCAAAGCATAACTTTAAGTATAGATTTCTATATGTAACGCATTTTTCTCTCCTACGAATCACTTTTTCATGCCTCGGGGCCAAAATCGAAGGAAATTTTAAAAATTTCTCTCGATTTTGGACCTCTGCATGAAAATTTTTTTGTGTGTCTGTTTTGGACGACTCATTTTAGGCACTTTCGCATGTAGACCTCGCTCTGGTCGGTCTACAACACGCGAAATTGCCTAAAATGAGTCGTCAAAAACAGACACACAAATAATTATTCTGTTTGTATATGTCACTTCCCCGTTATATTATATGCTTGGATACGCATAGGGAATGCAAAACCGGTATTGATAACCGGTATCCTTCAAAACCGAAAGTGGTTTTTGAGTCCGATTTCACGGTTTTTAAAAGTTTGTTTTGTCACGTACATAACTAGAGATAAACAGATGGAAAGTCCACACTTCGTGTGAATCCTGTTAACCTGTAGCAAGACAGAGCCCAACAAGCAATTGAAAATGGAACTTTTCATTCTTGTACCCAAATATGTAAAGCATTTTATGAGCACAACACACATATTTCAGAGGTCTGTATTTCGTATTTTTCCGAAGAAAACGACTGACGAAAAGTTGTGCTTTCGGTGGGAACTGTATGAAAATATCACAAGGATAGGCGAGTCAATTGAAAAACATTCCCTTTTGATAGTAGATTACAGTGGGGGAGGCGGAAGTAAGTCATTACATGATGGATCAATTTTGTGAAATGAGCCAAAGCAAAAAGCTTTGAAAACTGTTTTTTTAAGAGTGTAGAGTTTGTATCCCGAGCCGAAGGCGAGGTATGTAACTGCAGAGTCAAAAAACAGTTTTGCGAGTTGCTCAAAAATACAAATGACTTACTAAGCCCCTCCCACTGTTTTAATCGATGTCCCATCCGAAAACGCATCATTACATGCAGATATACATGTAATGAGAAGTTTCCAGTGGGGACCTTAACATACATGTAATGAATAATTTCTGTGGGGTGCACATACGCATGTAATGACAAGTTTTCGGTTGGACATCGATTAAAATTATTCGTCAAACAATTTGTCGTGTTCCGCGCCCTCTTTCGTCACTTGGTCATTCATTGATTGATTGAAGATCGAACAAAGAGATTTTTTAGTATGAAAATAATAAAACTTCTAATGCAAACTGATGTCATCTATTCGAATGTATACTTCATAATGACAAAACTAGGGATTGCAACTACGAGGCCGTAAAAACATTTCCTAAAACCGAAAAAATTTAAGTTTACTGATAATTTACGGAAATTTTTCAGTATTTTTTTCCGTCAAACGTCGAATTTTTCCACAAAAATATTCTTCAACCGAAACCAAAAGCTCAACAAATGAACCTTAATCGGATACAATTCCAGACGAAGCCAGATCATCAAACTATTACTACGCAAACCTATATAAACTCATCTGGACATACGGCTCACAACAACTCGGAGGTAGAGGCAAAAAGAAAATGCTTAAACCAATGGCTACAAAAATGGAACAAGAAAAAATGTACTTTCAGCAAAGATGAATGAAGAGAAGAGTGAAGAGTTGACAACAAGTCAAACTAAAGGAAGGAGGACCCCAACAAAATATGATAGGAATCAATCATTGAATTGGACTGACTACCGCTCACGTCATACTAAAATTTAATCTTCGAAAAGAACTATTTCAAAGAAACTAAAGGCCACGTGATTTTTAAACTTTCGTAACGTCCAGCAATTGTACAATTTGTAGAAAGTCTCAAAACTTATCATTTTAGTCTCCAAGTTTGTTAAATTACTTTTAGTTAAAGCATTGCGAAGCACACGGTATTTTAACTTTTCTAAAGCTCCTTTTGAAGTTATAACTTCAAGTTATTGGTTTGTAAAATCAAATATAAAATCACACCAAAAAATGTAGCTGTTTTCTTTGATCATTGACTTGACATTACGAATAAATTTACATTAATTCTTTAGTTGATATTTTAAAGGGTACATTTTTCTTCAACATTTTTACATTTTATTTAAAATTTATTTTATTTTTTATTTAAATTTAACATTCATTTTTATTTAATTCCCTATGTCCAATGCTAATAATACTTCTGGTGGTAGACGTGGCGTAAACAAAAATTAAACAAACTTACCTACCTACCATGTACAATTATATGGTGATGAATTATGTCAAATGCACTTTGTAAGAAAGCAAAACGACTCTAAACTCATTGCACTTAGTGGCACTGCACTGACTATAAAATTGTTTACGGAAACAAAACGGATTTACTCACTTAAAGTGAAGTAAATGTCCCGAAATTTTATTTATTTATATTTAAAAATTCTTAAGTTTGTTGGAGTTTTTGAAGAACTGATTTTTTTCTGAAAATTCAAAATTTTTAAAAAAGTTAAAGCTTTTTTAGAACAGAATTTTGTAATAGCTATTTTTTTTGGAAACTCAAAATTACGCAACTTGCAACGACATACGAGTTCGAGAACTTTCCAGACAACGCAGGCATGATGGTCACTTTGGCTTCCACCGTTACAGCGAATGCATCTTTCTGTTAGTTCACTCGCTATGGACAGCCAGTACAAAATAACTTTGTTGAAAGCCTATATTTTTTGTTTTACTTGATAAATTTATTCAAAAGCCTTAGCAGAGCCTATTATTTGGGAACAAATTCCCAAAATTCACTAAACTTTCCGAAAAATTTCCAAAGTTTCCAAATAACAATTTAAAAGTAAACTTTATGATGAAGCACGGCATCTCTTTCCAGACAAGTTGAAAATTAGAAATTTTGGATTGTCTGCAAAGCAAATTTTTTTTTTTAAATTTCAATCTTTACTAGGCTCCAATACCTTCATTTTGGCACTAATTTGTATTTTCTGCGAAGTGTGATGGCTGAGATATGCACTAGGGCTACCCTCGTAAAGAACCTCCTAGCGCTCAACAAGAAAGGGGTACAACAAAAAAAAATTCCCAAATAATAGGCTCTGCGCCTTACTGTTAGACCATACCATTAACATTGCTTGAATAGCCAACGAGAGAAGGTAGCGGTCTTAAACAGGAAGTCGCATTACATTGGCGCCCAACGTGCAAAAAGCAGACTCTACGACCATATTAGCCTCGTACGTAACTAACAGGCTAACAAGTCTCGTGAAAATGTTAAACCTTGTTTTCGGTCGAAAGTTAATTCGCTAATTGAATCACCCAACAGCACACCACTCTGTTACGGCTACCCGCACGAGGATTGGAAAATTTTTCCAAAGCACTCACAAGAATACGACCAACGAATATCAAGGATTTCCCCCACTAAATCATACCCATACGCAACTCAGAGTCTAAGGAGTTTCGCGCATCTTTTGAAACCTAGTTTTCGGTCGGCAGTATTTTGCGTGACGTCATCATAAATTCGTACGAGTCAACAAGTGGGACTAATTGGACCATCCAGTGGCACACCACTTTGCTACCCGCACGAAGATTGGAAAATTTCTCCAGAGCACTCATGTGAAAAAGTCCAACGCACACCACCTACTATCATACAACGAAAAGATATCCGGACTAAAAATCCGAAGAGTTCAACATAATTATGAACTGAAAGGTGTTCAGACACACGAATACCACAAGAAAGAATAGTTGCCCTTGCCAACTATCACATTAAGAAAAGCAGTTGCTCTACGAATTCAGATAAACTGTCTACGGTACTGAATGCATCAAATTGGATAATCCGCCTTGCGCACCAATACACATACTTTACCCGGACTGCAAAATCCGAAGAGTTCAACATAGCACTGAACTGAAAGATTCAATCAACATCGACGAGGCACAAATTTCGTGAAATCGAAATTGGCACTATCAACTACTATACCATTCAAGATACCCAGACTCTAAAATATACAAGACAACGACGACAGTCTCTTTGGGAAGTTTCGAGCCGCCGAAAATGTTTATTCTGGAACACGAGAAAAATCAATTGGTAGCCCTACCAAGCACAGCAACAAGCTCAATTCATCAACGAAACAAAATTCGCTGAGATTATATACAGGAAAATCATGAACGAAACCGAGGTCGAACCCAAAAACACAACTAAGAAGAACACCTCATTCTTAAGATCTACGCCTGAGACAAAGTCAACACGAGAATCTGATCGACAAAACAAGAATTTGATGTCATACTTGAATCAAAAGTTTGCGATCCTCGGAAACCTCAGCCCCCAGCTTGGGGTGATATGTAGCATAACATCAAATTATAAACAAAACATCACACCATATCAGGCAAAGCAAATTGCAAAAAACACATTCACAACATACGAGTTCGAGAACTTTCCAGACAACGCAACCATGATGGTTTTGCTGCTATAAAAGACGAAGCAGGACTCAAGCAAAATCACTTTGGCTTCCACCGTTAAAGCGAATGCATCTTACTGTTAGTTCACTCGCTATAGACAGTCGAAATACAATAACTTTGTTGGAACGAACATTGAAAAGGTCGATTCTTTACGCTGCCTGGGAGAATGGTTTTGCAAGAATGGCCCAGTGAAGGCCCATATCGACAAGCTCCGTCATCTCCTCAGGAGCACACGAATAGGCTACAATGTCAAAACAAACTTCTACAAAACGATTATACGACCGATTCTTTGTTATGCTTTACCAATATGGGCTAATCCATCGATTACATCGTCTGCACAAATGGAACGGATCAGACTAACTGAAAGAAAAATATTACGATCAATCACCAACACCAAACGTGAAAGAGGTAGCTTCAAGTACGCCAACAACTCTACTCTTTACCGAAAAGCCATAACGGCACGGATCGATCGTCACATTGCAAATAGACCACTGTACAGGAAACGAAGAACCAAGCATCAGCAACATCGGCCTTGTTCGACATGGTGACCATCCTAAATATTTACCAACGTCCTTCTGGTCGAAGTGGCGTTCCAATGGTATGCTGTTTAACAACGACAAGCTGCTCATTTTCAACAAAAGTCAACGAGGCGTATCGCGACAACTATACGACACGAACCAATAGGAATTGACCAATAGAGTCGTTTGTTGTTGTAAAAGATCTGGATTCAGTGTCTCTTGAACTTGTACATCACATTTTTGAATTAATCTTTAACTTAAGTGTTCGTTCTCCTCTTCCTCTATGAAATTTTCCTTCAGTTATCGGCTGTTCTCTGCTAAATGTCATTGTCCTACTTTCTTTTCTTTTGCAATACTTTAAAATGAGTCAAGCTCAACATGAAGTAGTCGGGCTTTTGTTTTGTTTTCGCCCACAATGTTACCTTTTAGTTTTGTATTTGTGCTACATAAACAAATAAAAAAACAATAACTTTGTTGAAAGCCTAGATTGCTTGTTTTACTTGATAAAGTTATTCAAAAGTGTTAAAAGCGTATGCCCCTTACTGTTAGACCGTACTATTAACATTTCTTGAATAGCTAACGAGAGAAGGTAGGAAGTCGCATTACAAAATTCTAAATGTTTTTTATAAAAATTATAATTCAAATGTTCAAAACAATTTCAGTTTTCCAAGAAATTAATTTGTTCTACAAATTTTGAATTTCCTAAAAAAATTTAATTATTAAAAAATTCTGTTTCAAAAAAGGTTTTACTTTTTAAAAAATTTTGAATTTTCAGAAAAAAATCAGTTCTTCCAAAACTCCAAAAAACTTCTCAACAGTTCTACTTTTTCAGTCGCACGGGTCTTCGTAACATCACACTTACAATATCTCTTAAATATTGGCTGGCCGTATGTTCGCAATTTGTTTAAGTTTACCAAATGTGGAATATGTAGCATATACGAGACATATTGACATTTATAATGAGGGGGTCAGAAACAATGGCTTGTTACTGTAACATTGGCGCCATCTGACAAAAATGTTCTCAAAATTATTAGTTCCCTCCAACCTGTGCATTGAATAATACCACCGAAATCACATAACACATTAAATTATCGACGAGTATGAGGCAAATGGCGATTCTTTTCAGCCTCTTTGAATGTTAAACACGAACGCCTCCTACCGAAGCGCAGGAAATTAAGGGCAAGGCCCTTTAAAAAAAACAAAAACAAAAAAAAAAAAACAAAAAATTCTCCTGACTTTTATTCTCCGTATAAAGAATGGGAGCCACAGAAATTTTAGACTCATCTTTGTTCCTTGTGTTGACATAATGCTGAGCAACGCCATTAATTTATCATTATGATGTGTAAAAAACGCCATCTTTTAACAATGTTACTATCGCAACAGAAAAACCACTCTGCCTATTATCATTCAACTTAAAAAATATACATTTATGTTAACATAGTTTAGCATTTCGAGAAATTCTTTTGTTCGAACGATGGACCTTTAAGCATTTGAAGATTTTTTTTACAATTCGAGAACAGAGCACACAAACACAACGATATTTACAACTAAAGATCTAACAATTCATTGAAAAATATTAATTGGCTCATCGCACAAATAAATTTAAATGTACAGTGACATCAATATAATTTATAAAAACTTTCACAGCTAAGAATGTGAAATTAGGTTCTTTCTAGTTTCGAACTAAATCACAAAATGTTGGCACTATGCAAATTATTTTTTGCGAGTTTATGTTCTCTAAGATTCTATGCACTCGGTTTAATGGCATGAGCCTCGGCATGAGCTTAAAATTATTATAACCTTTTAGATGGAATTCTTTTTTTACATTATTTTAATAATTCCTTTTTTATCAACATACCAATCGTTAGTCAATAACATATGTACAAGTAAGGCATTTGCACAGAAATTAAGCGACTAACTTAAATATAATTTTGAAAGAAAGTTACCTGAGGTCGTTGCTTTCGTTTTCATTGCGAAAACTACGCCCTCTGTTATCTCTTCTCCGTATAATTTCTAAAAATGTTTAATTTCAACAAAAGGAATTTGCAAAAATCATTCCATCATTTTTTTTTTGTTCACTAAAATATTGTATTTTTCATCATTTTATACAAAATCATCATTATTAAAAATAACAATTAAAAAGATCTTGGATTTCAAGTAATTGAAAATTGAGACGTACAAATTCCCCCGACAAACACTATCCTAAGGAAATGCTATATCACTCTAAAAATAGTTCTAATTCATTTTAATGCTATTTGGTTGGTTATAATTCGTACTAATTTTCATTTATTTTTTACTTCAATGTTAATACTTTTTTTAAGATCACCGAATTTTCTTTCTTAAATGTTAAAATTCTTTAAATATTTTCTGTATGTTTGCATTTGCTTTTAGATTTTCAATTCTACTACCGCAGTGGAACTCAAAAAATTTTCCTTTTGGCCACGTTCTAACGACGATATGGTCCTTGACATCCCCGACCGATTTTTATCTTTGTCGTCGTGATGTCTCACGCATACATTCGTGAATATGCAAACTCTTAAGCGATACATGCAATAAACTAAAAAGTGTACAACAAATACGAAAAGAATTCCAGCTGCCGAAACAACTATGGATTTGCCTGGTTTGCTCCAATCCAGCAGAGGATAAATTGATGCAGTATTTTTTCTGAAAATAGAAAGAATTATGTGAAAATATGACAGAAATGACTATAGTATAGCGTCAGCACTGCTTTCATAAAGTTTCTCAATTTTAAGAAGCTCTCCCGAGTCAAAATGGCAGTCTCAGTGAGTACTAAAATTGAGTGTACTCACAGCCTCAAATCAGTCTCAATTTTTGAAAAAAACTCAGAAGTACTCAATTTCGCTTTTTTTTATAAATTCATCATTAATGAGACCAGTGAGTACACTCATTTTAAATTTTTTTTTAGATTTAGACTGACTGAGGTCATTGAGCACACTCACTTAGACTATTTGAGATCGCTGAGTATGCTCATTTCGAGACTTTTTGAGGCTGTTGAGCATGCTCAATTATGAAAAATATTTTGTTTAGCCAATGAGACTGTTGAAAAAAAAAAAAATTTTTACAATTTTATTGAGGCTTTTGAGCATGCTCAATTGTGGAAAATATAATATTTTTTTTAGCCAATAAGACTGTTTTTTGCCATGTTGCAGTGCAAATTGAGGGAAACATTTTTGTCTATGGGAGTATGTGTCTGAGGCCTCTACGATGAGTACACTCAACAGTCTCATTGGCTAAAAAAAATATTTTTCACAATTGAGAATGCTCAACAGTCTCAAAATCCTCAATAAAATTGTGAAAAATATTTTTGTCGAAAATTAGTACACTCAACAGTCTCATTGGCTAAACAAAATATTTTTCACAATTGAGCATGCTCAACAGTCTCAAAAGCCTCAACGAAATTGTGAAAAATACTTTTGTCGAAAATGAGTACACTCAACAGTCTCATATCCTTTCGTAACAACGGTTCAAAATAAGACTACAAATACGCATGTGCAATTAAGCAACATGAGTTACGTCGTCGTTGGCGGTCCACAAGCAAAGTAAAGCGTCATTCGGCGCGTTTAGTTCTTAGATGGGTGACTAGAAAAAGTAAGTAAAAATTTAAAAAAAAGGGTCTTATTTAAATGTTAAGTAATATATTTATTTGTCAAGTTGAAATATTTATTTGTTGAAAATTAAAATCTGTAAAGTTGAAAATTCAAATCTGTAAAGTTGAAAAATCAAAACCGTCATGTTGAAAATTCAAATCTGTAAAGTTGAAAATTCAAAACTGTCAAGTTAGATATTTTAAAACGTTAAGTTAGAAATTTTAACACTTCAAGTTATAATTAGAAACGTGTTAAGTTAGAAATATTGACGTGTCAAGTTAGAAATAGTGTCGGACAAATTCGCCGGGATACGCATAATTCTTCAGGCAGCTTTGCGTATATTGTGTTGAGGGGCTCTGTCCCCTCACACCCGCGCCTGCGGCGGGCTAAATTACGCCCTGCAGGCGGCCTTACGTGCATGGGGCTCTGCCCCAAACCCCGCTTGTTGGGGGGCTCTGCCCCCTCACACCCGCGCCTGCGGCGGGATAAATTACGCCCCGCTACGGGCTCTGCCTCATAGACCCCGCAGGGGGGTTATACCCCCCTCGACCCCCATTGCGGGGGTTGCCGCCCCTCGACCCCGCTTTTTTATTTTTCTATTAAGTTCACGGCCTGCGGCGCTGCTTCTTCTTCATTGATTCCGTGGTAAGGTAAGCTGGCAAGGTAAGGTCTGAAGTGTCTACTTAACAAGGTAGATACAATAACTGAACAATTAAACATTTCTTTTAAAAAAAATATTTAACTTGGCAAGAATAAATATTTTACTAGACAAAAAATTATTTTTGACCGGACAAATAAATATTTAAATTGACGAAGAAATATTTTTGACTTGACCAATAAATATTTAACTTGACGAAGAAACATTTTTAACTTGACAAATAAATATTTAACTTGACAGATGCATAGGTATATTTTTAACTTAACGAATCAATTTTACAACTAGTACAAAATAATAGTTCCGTTAAAAAAATAAAAACTTTCTAATATAATTTCATATTAATCGCGAATCGAAAAATGAAAAGGTTTCAGTATCAATGCAAAAAAGCGTCTCAAACTTCAATTCAAAATATTAGCATACTCAAGAATCCCAAATAGCATCAAAATGAACATATTCAACAGTCTGAAATAGTCTCAAAATGAATATACTCAACAGTCTCAAATAGTCTAAAAATGAACATACTTAACAGTCTCAAATAGTCTAAAAACGAGCATACACAACGGTTTCAAATAGTTTCAAAATGAGTATACTCAACAGCCTAAACTTGCCCTAACACAACTTTTCATCTTCGCCCAATATCGTACACTTTTTCAGAACTCTGCATTTTTCACGATTTTCGCGTTTTTGGTCACATTTCGTCATTCAGCTACCCCTAAATCACCTCGGATCGAGCGGACTCCAAATACTTTTTTGTTCAATGATACATGTAGAATAATATTCCGGTTGGTGCCCTAAAGTTTTTGCAACTTTTATTTTTTGGACACCCTTTGTGAAAAGTCACCTCGCCATAGAATTTTTCGTAGAATCTGGGAAAAATATTTCCCGAGGGGTACGTCGCAAGGGGGGAAGTCAAAACTCCGCTGTTTAATGATTCATCTACGAAAAAAAAAATCTTAATTTTTTGTTCGTATGTGGACTTGCGTTACGGGCGCATTACTACCACGGGCCCATTAAACGTTTGCCTATTAAGATTATATAAACGTAATTCATAAAATTTAATCCACGCGGCGTTATGACGAAATTCGTAATATGTCAAGCGACGAAAAGTATTGTGCTCGTCATAGTTTATCACAACAAAAACCTTTCTGAAGGGGAAAAGTGACGCAAGTCCTCGTCCCTTCTTTCAAAACAATTGATATCCATTTGCGTGACGCTTACGGCTTCGGAACGCAAAAAATTCTTTTGAAATATTTTCACTTTCGATTAAAAATATGCGTCACAAATGCCGGACCCCCCCCCACCCCCCCCCCAATGTTATAGTTTTTCTGTTCTTTCAGATTTGACACGAAAAAAAAAAGTTTTACGCGATGTGTGGAGCACGGGTAGCCAAATTTTTGGCGTTCGAAATCGGAAAGCGCAAAAAAATTACTACGTTAGGAGGGTCCTGCATTTGTGACGCATTTTTTTAATCAAAAGTGAAAATATTTCAAAAGAACGATAGTCGTCGATAGTCGTTGAATTGTGGTAATCTGCTTAGCAGAATAATCCAAATAAAAGGCGAGTTGACATAGTCTGAGTATCATTCTATGGCCATCGTTGCTGATATACACATAGTCTTAAGACAAGGTGTACTGATGAGTCGTAAACGACGAAATCAGCACTTTTAGTTTTTCAATTTTTGTTAAACAATTAGAAGTAAGATGAAGAATTGTGAGTGGCTTTGAAATGCTGATTTCAAAAGAATTTTTTTGCGTTCCGAAGCTGTAAGCGTCACCCAAGTTGATATCAATTGTTTTGAAAGAAGAGACGAGGACTTCAAAAAGGGTTTTTTGTTGTGATATCAGTAGTTTTGGAAGAAAAGAGGAAACAAACAAACGGCGAAATTTCCGGCGAAAAAAATTTTCGCCAAAAAAAATTTTCGGCAAAAAAATTTCCAGCAAAAAAAAATTTCCGACGAAAAAAATTTTCGGCGAAAAAAAGCGGCAAAAAAAATTTCCTTTGGCACGAAACATCTATCTCCAACCCAAAAAATTGATTTTCCCTGTTGGTCACCCTGACACACTACACACTCAACCCAACTTTTCCTTTGACACCAAACATATATCTACATACTAACACAGTCCAAAAATTTTGTCACTCACAGACACATAGAAAACATTCTTTTATATGGGCTTTATATGGCGCCTTCTGAGAGCCCAAACGAGGCCGGTACACCCCCCTTTTTAAAATCTCATATAGCGTAGAAGAAAAGTTGTCGAGCCGTTATCGAGCACGAGCCAAAAAAGTCGGTTTTCATACAAATACTAACTAACTAAATAACGTAGGATATTTGCATTAACTTCATTGGTGCTTCATTCACAATGCTCTGAATAGTAAAACGCATAACGCTGTGGAATTTGAGCGTAATGTGCAAAGATATCCTACAAGAAAACGACCACTGCTAGTGAGGGGAAAGAATCGGACAAAGAGGGGAGAGAGAGCGATGACGATAGCGAATAGCATAATGTACAATGCGTTACCAGCGGAGATGTATGTGGCTTCATCAACGTGATTTAAATCAATACTAAAAGAATGGATATCGGAGAAGCAATATCCTGGACAGTCAAAGCATTAACAAATTATCTGTGTGAATTGTGAATCGGTATTTGCATGTTCCTATTGAATATATTTTTGAAACTCCCATCAAGTACATCTAAATTTGGAAAGTAGACACTACACATGATAAAATCTTGGAGAATTAATGCTTGCCATCGTTGATTCACCCACCCTTTGCTGGCTATTGATGACTGCTTTACTGATGAGTGATTCATTGACAAGTTTTTTCGTTATCATGACGTTTTTATTCGTAACATTTGGAATTTACTTTTGAGGAGTTGCCCATTTCTCTGTTGATTTCAGCGCGCATTGCCAGGTTTTTTTATATATTACTGTTTTATATCCTAAAAAATGTTGATTTTTGGGGTGTTTTTTTTCAGTTGATTTCTAGTTTAATGAAAGTAAATATTCGTTCTTAATTTCCTTTGATGCTATTTTCCCTTCACAGTGCGAAGCACAGTGGGAATGCATATTGTAGAAGTTATTGTAAGACTAGTTAAGATAAATAAAATAAAATAAATAAAAAGCTTTGGCTTCTATGAAATAGCCCATTTTGTATGGAAAATGACGATATTCTAAAGGTCATATCTTAGGATCCACTGGACCGATTTTAATGAGTAAAATATCGATTTCAATCAAAATTTTACGTAGAATCCAAAAAACTTGGTCTCAGGGGGGCACGACGCAAGGTAAAAAAGTCAAAACTTAGCTGTATTATATGGTTCCGTCTTCCGTCTACGAAAAAAAAATTTCATTTGTACGTATGTGGACTTGCGTCACGGGCGCATTGCTACCGAGCGCCCATGATACACGTCATCATGTTTCGATTATACTTTAACGTAAGCGAACGTCACTCTAAACGCATGGATTAGCGCTTTTATTGCGACTTCTGTCAAAGTCTTCTGCCGATGTCGGACGCGAGAGTAAATAACGTTATTTTATTAATTCTCGTTAATATAGAAAAAAAAATCGTTTTATAAGTATTTCACGTTATTCGTGATTTTTTACGATACGATCTCGGAAATCTGTATTTATCCTTCCTTGACATGAATAAATTCCGACGTGAGCGATACGTTTTAATGGGATAAGAGATTTTTCGGTAAGGTTCTTGTAAATGAACTCAAAACTCAATTATTAAAAAAAATCAGAACTAGGGAATTGAAAACCGGTTGTTTGTATGGAGAAAACCTGTTTTGAATTCCCTAATCAAAACTTATGCCACAGCATTAATGAACTCGAGCAATCCTGGTGCTTTAAAGTAATTAAACGTTCGACCTTACCTTGTAGTTCCACCCAACAAGAAGTAAATTGCTGTGAATATCGAATAAACCAGACCAATTCCCATTGTCCACGTAACGTGACTAAGTTTTATCGGATGACCAACAATCGTCAGGTCAATTAACATAATTATTGAATTGAATACATGCACCATGAGATTGACAGCGTCGATTTTATTTATTTCTAAAAGTGGAAATTTTGTTATCGCTGTTAATAGTAGGATTGCATAAAGTACATACCTGGATTATGTACGACACTCCAATAACAAATGGTTATTATGAATGAATACACCGTTGCAATTGTGTACAAAATCCAGTAAGCCCTATGAAACCAGCTCTTTTTCACTTGTCTTTGATTCCCTGTTTGTGATTGAAAATTTCGATTCATTCTTTCATTCTTTGCGTTTTTAAATTGAAAATTGATTGGCATTTCAATTTCGCGTCGAAGAATATCAACCTACCGTAATCATCTCTGTCTACCATCATTCCTTGTGTCACAATCCAAGCTCCCAGCCACGCCTGAATAGCACAAGCCATTAGTCCCCAATGTGTCAAATATATCCACCATTTGGCATAGTGGTGCTCATATCTTGGTTCATCCGATCTGCCAATGTCTAACAATGAGCAGCTTAACACGGCAAGAAATAAAATGGCCGATAGCCATCGATAGATCAGATATAATATCCCGACATCTTGATCTCTTTGCCACTAAAAGTTGAAGCGAATGTTGTTTCTGTTAGTTTGTTATCAATTGATTTCTTCACAAATTTGAAGATTTTGCATTTTTCTAATAAATGAAAAATATTTACTAACTATTGTAGTGCGTATCTCAAAACACCTGTCTGTTTACTTTGTCTGTTACGTAGCACTCAAAATAAATCCTTTTTTTTTTCAAAAATATCGCTTGTCATAGCACATGTGAAAAAAGATTTTCGCGGAGCTATAGGAATGTTGTGTTTTTTTTTCAAAATATGTTCTTACCTAATACGGAAAGTTGCATGACGAGCTTCTCGCTAAGACATTATTTTTTCCTAGTAGCGATCGATCGATTTTTGATACACATCATGTTCTGCATAAGAAATTTCGGATCGCGGACTATTACACAGAACAAATTCAAATGTAAGAATTTTGAGAGGAAAATATTTCGTTAAATGCATGGATGAAGCGCCTATTTCACATATTGGCCACAAAACAGCCACGAGTTTCATCTGTTCCGTCGGTGACAAAACGTTAAATTTGTATTGAAGAAATTCGTTTTTTGTGAATTATTCATTTTGTGTTTTGTATAAAGCGGACCAAGTGAGCTATTTTGAAGTAACATTAAATGAACTTCTGTCGTCATTCAATTAATCCGCTTAATTAAATACAGAAAATGATTAATTCGCAAAAAACAATGTTTCCCCATACAAATTTAATGTTTTGTCCCCGACGAAACAGTTGAAACTTATGTAGTATTGCCTCATCAGACGTGAGGCAACACTTGATCTATTGGCTTCGAAGGGATAAACAAATTACACAAGGGATATAATATATCGCTTGGAAATCACTTCACGTGACAATAACTAAACGTACTCCTTATGTTAATCGATCGTTTATAGCATTCGGCCCACAGCCCTCAAAGTAAGAAGGCTGATATTTGTGTAAAATTTTGCAAAGCACAGAAAGTGCACATAATATACGCAGCCTTTGTGTGGTGATTTTCGGCACACACAATGTTGCACAGGTATGTGTCATGTGAGTAAGTGGTGTACAATTTGAGCACATAAATCTCAACTTACACAATACCATGCAGGGCACACTATGTGATAGGGTGGAGCGTTTTTGACCTTTTCTTTTTTTTTCATCTCACCTGCAAGAAATAAGATCTAGGGGTCCCCACGATTCCGAAAATACCTTTGAAAAATTTTAAAAGTCGAATTTGGACTCCCCGCCATCGCTCTGAAGAGTTTCGTCGGTTTTGGGTCATTAGGGCGGTTTTATTTTTCAAAATTTTAGATTCCTTTAGCTCTATCCCCCTAAAAAGTTTATAATTAGTAAGAAAACATAAAAAAATATTTTAAAAATTTTCAGAGGCGATTTACAGGTCCCGCTATGCTATTTTTTGCACAAAATATGCTATTTTTCATTATTTTGAAGCTACTTCTAGTTCCTCCTTTCGAAACGTGAACTAAACAGCCTTAAACTAAACAGCCACTATTTGAATGGTGAATTCGAGCTTTACTCACTTCGCTACACTCAAATCATCGCCAAAAATTGAATTTTCTACCAAATTTGACATGTGTGGTGGCTTCCTGCGAGAAATAGTTTCAAGGCGCTTTAGTTCACGCTTCGAAAGAAGGAACTAGAAATAGCTTCAAAATAATGAAAAATAGCATATTTTGTGCAAAAAATAGTATAGCGGGACCTGTAAATCGCCTCTGAAAATTTTCAAAATATTTTTTTTTTGCTGATGCTATTCGCAGTCAACTGCGAATAGTCAATATAGGTACTATTCGCACTCAACTGTCGTTGGTCAATATAAGTGCTATATTATTAATGATGCCATCATCGGTTTGATAAGAAATGATTTTCGCGCGAAAATTTTGTAAAAGGAAAAATCCCTAGGGTTTATCAAAACGCTTTTCCTTGGCATTTTGAACAATTAACAGAAACTTAGATTGAAGTGAACGCCTTGCGGTGGTATTTTGTTAAAGGAACAATCGCTAGAATTGAAGGTAGCGCCTTGCGTGACATTATGTAGAAGGAAAAACCTCTAGGGTTTAACAAAACGCCGTATATTGGTAAAAGCTTCGAACTTTTGCGCATCGGCAGATCGGTACATTTTGTTGATAATTTTTTGAAGTCTTGTCACATTTTGATGTTTTTCTTGGAAATTCAACATGTTCCGCCAAATTTACAGTAACGAATCTGTCACTCCCTCAGATTTAAGTACTGCGAGTAGCATCCATACTAACGGCAGTTGACTGCGAATAGCACCTATATATTGACTGACGTCAGTTGACTGCGAATAGTACCTATATCGACTATTCGCAGTTGACTGTCGTCAGTCACTTCGTTTTTTTTATGTTTTCTTACTAATTATAAACTTTTTAGGGGGATAGAGCTAAAGGAATCTAAAATTTTGAAAAATAAAACAGCCCTAATGACCCACAACCGAAGAAACTCTTCAGAGCGATGGCGGGGAGTCCAAATTAGGCTTTTAAAATTTTTCAAAGGTATTTTCGGAATCGTGGGGACCCCTAGATCTTATTTCTTGAAAAAAAAAATAAAAGGTCGAAAACGCTCCACCCTATGTGTGCAATAATATCGGTTCTTCTACCCCAGAGGTATCTATTTATGCCTTGACTGAAAGTTAGGGTCTTACAAAAGAAATTCACAAAGTATGTCATTTCTTTTCTCTATGATGAAAAATGGAAATTCAAGAGAAGAGGTATCACGTTAACTGGCGAAGTTCTTAACCGATTTTCAACGATCTTTTTTTTTATAAAGAATCTAAATCTCAGAATTAAGTTAATGTTTTAATATGTTTTAATATAAAGTCATTTATCTCGGAGATATTTTCAAAAAACGGTTTAAGCAATTTTCTCCTTGCCAACACGATAACTCTTCTAAATCCCAATGCATTTTGAAAATTTTTGCTTTGGATGATGAAGAATTAAATTCTTCAGGTTAAGTTCGTGATGAAAAGCAATTTTTAAAGTCCAGAAAATCAGTCAAGGGACCTGACCAATAGGTGGGACTTAGTTTTCATTGAATTTTTTTTTCTTTTGAAGTTCTTCGTAGCGTCATATCATACCCAGATAGAAATATTACATTCGACTTGACTTTCACAGGACGTTTATACTCCTACTTTTATTAACATAAGTGGCTAATTATATGCCCGTACTACATCTACTTTAACGATCGCTTTTTCACTTACCTGGCAAAGGTAGAAATTGTGACGGTACACTTGTTGGGAAGATAATCCATGAAAGCAACTGTTCCATAGTTTGGTAACCATTGCGCTAAAATGAAAATTGATAGTTTTTTGTCTGATTGATCGAATTGTTTAAATATGTTAAAGTTTGTGTTTGTTCGGTTTATTTGTGTTGTACTTTTTTTTGGGTGAGCTGATGATACATTTGAAATCACAAAAGTTGTTGAGAAAAATAAACTAAGACATTAGAGTTAATGATTTTCTGATTTTTAATAGAAATGTCTGAAAAATGTTGTTCAAATATTGGAATTTTCAGTTGTATGCCGTTGGCCGTCCCATTTCTGTGCTGCCCAAACCAATCTCAGAATCGATAGAACTAATTATGTGCTGACGAATGGTGCCCGTTTTTATCTTTGTGCTGGTCGCGGAGCCGAGCACAAAATTGCCAAATCCAGCAAGGATCTTATTGCAAGCATGTCATTTTCATGAATTTTGTATGGGAGCCCCCTAACGCAAACATTTTATCAATTAGATTCTTAGCTCATAATTTAGTACTATTTTTCTAAAAAAGTTTTAAAAAGTCGAATTTCACATGTTCCAAATTTTCAATATTTTTGTGCTTGAGTTTGCGATTTTGAGTTGATTATGTACTTTTGCTTGGAATGTTGGTTCGAGACATTTTTGCATAAATGCAAACATTGAGGAATGCGCGTAAGTAACTTATGCATCAGAAGGGACTTCCAAAAAAGTTCAATCTTGTTCAGCAACTCTTGCACGCGGTGGATTTTTTTTTCTGTCGCCCCTATTTATCATATCACGGAAATATTGCGAAAATAATTAAAATTTCGATAATTTCACCAGTTTTCAAAATTTTCCCGCTGATCAGCCTTGAGCTGAAGCAAGGGATTACTCACGTATTGTCCTTTGATTTAACCACCAAAAGCGTCACATCCATCATATTATACTCAATAATTTATAGGTCCCTCGATTAAAGAAATTTAAAAGTAATCACAAAAAAAACAACAACTTCCAGAATAGCTAAGTGTTCGACTAAAACTAAAACGTAACACATCCCGAAAGACATTCAGAGCAAAAACCTTAACAAACTTTATTCTACTGAACTCCACGATTGAATGTACATAATTTCGGTTATATCAAGACCTTACTCCTAAAGTGTAAAGTACCTACTGATTTAAAATTCATTAGTTACAGTGCACGGCTATTAAAAGTGTACAACAAGTCCCACACGATCCGCAAATGTCGAAATGTGGTGTTTTAACAGTCTAAACAATAGTAACCAATTTCCAAGCAGAAATCAAAGACATGAAAGAATTCCCGCAGGAATGAAGTTCTGTGAAATTTTCGCTTATTTGATTAAATTGTGATTTTAGTTGTAAAATTTTGGTGAATCAATCGCGACAAGACAAAATTTCACTACAAGCCTGAATGAACACTGTTATCTATTAGATTGAAGCAAAAATAAGACAATACACACACGATATGTATTACCCTTTTGCATTATACCTGGTAGAGAAAAGAGAAACACATCTTATGCGCTTTAGGTTGTGTTAAAAATTTCTTTCAGCGTTTCAGGCCCGTAGCAGAGAGGGCTATTTTTTCTTCAAGTTGCTTGTGTTTTTTTTTTGTTTTTTTAGCGCCCGCCGCTTCCCCTTGACGTCTCTGGGAGCTACGGTCCTGCAACATTGTCCTAAAAACTTCAAAAGAATCCCAATGAATGAAAGCTGGGTTTAAATCTGCTGTTAAAGTCAAAAACGCGTTTATGTTTTATATGGTTCTTAGGGTACTTAAGTTTAATTTGTAAACCTGATTTTGTGTATTGAACTCTACATAAGAGGATTATTAACTTACGTTGGAGTAGACTAGTACGACGCCAAGCTCACACCTACGCGCCGCCGAATTTAGGCCTAATCTAACATTAGCCACCGCCGAGGAAAATATCATCAGCCGTCGGCGCCAAAAATAAAAATATAATGTACATAGCAAAGGACAGAGCACTCGGATTTGCTTTTGTCAAACATGGAATACAATCTTTTATCTTAGATATTTTATCTTAGATATTTGTGTGTCTGTTTTTGACGAATGATTTTCGGCAATTTCGCGTGTCGTAGACCGAGCGGAGCGATTTTGGCCCCGAGGCATGAAATAGTACATTACATCACAAGGAGCTAAAATGGTGCATTTAGACCCAGGTGGTGAAAAGGTCGAATCCAAGGGCGGAGCGCAGCGGAGCCCGAGGAAAGACCTTTTTAACACCGTGGTCTAAATCAGCACCGTCTTAGCTCCGAGTGATGTATACTATTTTTCGCGTAGACGAACAAAACGCCAGATTCCGAACAAAAAAACTCGATAAATTTTGCATGAAATTTCATATAATGATCATAGCAAGTGTACAATTAAATTTTTCTCATTAATCATTTGATTTTTTGTTCACGTAAATGTAAACAAAAATGGATAGTAAATAGAGTGGTCAGCAGTGAGAAGTGGGGCGAGAAGTATTTTCATTCCCAGCTCCTAGGACATAAAATACTTTTTGTCCCACGTCAGCAGTGAGAAGTGGGACGAAAAGTATTTTCATTCCCAGCTCCTAGGACATAAAATACTTTTCGTCCCACCTAAAATGCTTCTTCAAATGTAAGTCTCAATAGCTCCTTTTCGTTTAGAAAATCGGTGAGAAAATGTGGCGTTTTTTGTCCGTCTGCGCGAAAAGAGTTTTTTCATGCTTGCTGAGAGAACCGAAAGTACTTTCGGTTCTCTTATCAAGCATGAAAAACTCATTACAGAGAGAGAATCATAAGCTTGTGCAACTTTTTTATTTCTCTTTTATCTCTATTTTCACATATTTTCTTGTATTTTGTGCATGCAAAACTGGGTTTTTCGATGAAACGAGTTAAAACGAAACGTTGCACAATCTTATGATTCTCCTCCTGTACATCACACGAAAATGATATGTCCTTGTGATATAAATAACTGGGGGCAACACTGTACGTTTATGTGGTGTTTGAACACGAAGTACGTTCATTTCTAGAATATGAACCTCGCGATTCTACTGAAATTAAAGACCTGAAGTTTGCGAAATATGCTGCTTAGAATTTAATCAAAAAAGACAGAATTACAACTACACAAAAAAAAGAAGAAGTTCCTCCAATATATCAATCAAATGGTGGAAAAACATTCGACTTTGGCTTCTATTGCTAGTGGAAATTCTTCGCTAGCTGATAAGGATTTGGAGCGAGAATGCTTTTTACTAGTAAGTATGGGTGGCGTAGCTGACGTTCCGGATATATTGGTGTTTAAAACTGTCATTAATATCAATGTTTCAGGTTTAGTTTAAGTTAACAAAGAATTTAAGTCTGTTAGGACTGTTTACAAATGAAGTCACGCTTTTTTTCAGGATTTTTGACCCCTCTCCTCCCTGTCACGCATTTTGGGCAAATATGACACAGATTTCTACAGACAGTTACGTTTTGCTAGACCCCGCTCGGTTGAGCCTTGTCGCCGTTACATCCATCCGGATCAGAGGCCAGATCATTGTATTTACTAGTTCCGCAATTTTCAGACCCGTACGAAGTACGAAGGTCTGATGCGTTTACTACCACGTTTGTGACATTGCGAATTCGAACACGGGAGTAAGGGGGAAACTTTTTTTGTTGCCTACAGATGACAAATCATCGAAAAAAAATGTCCGTCTGTCTGTCGGTCTGTCTCTCCGTCAACACAACAACTTGAGTAAATCTTGATCGATTTTCAAAAACTTTTCTTTGCCTGAAAGGTATTCAGAAAACTGAGGTCAAGTTCGAAGATGAGCAAAATCGGTCGAATAGTTCCGGAGATATGGTCGAAAAGGTGTCCAAAAACGTGGTTTTTCGAAGGTCGGTGAAACTTTTTCACGCATATCTCAGCAAGTACAGCACGTAAATTGTTCAAATTAGCGTCAAATGAAAGAATTAGATATCACAAAACTGAGAAAAAATATTCGTAGAAATCGGTTGAGTGGTTTGGGCACTGTAACACCCACGGAATGGAGAAAATTGTATTTCTCAGCCATACACAATACGAGATATGTTTTCATCAACCTATGGTTTATTATGATTATGAAACATAGAGACTTACTCCCGAAGACAAAGTTGTAGAGAATTAAATTTTAGCGAACACGTGTTTCAGGGTTTCCCCGAGAAATGTCCCAATCCTGGGTTTCAGCCACTTCTCGAGTTCAAAGGGATGAGTCCTATCTCTAGAACTATGGCAGTTAGAAAGTTGCTTCCAAAGACAAAGTTGTAGAGAATTAAACTTTAAACGTACTTCGGGAGGGCTTTCAACAATACCTTGGGTAATTTTTATGAGTCATTCAAACTTTCGAACTATTCAAACTTTCGAACTATTCAAACGGAATATTTACTTAAATGCGTTCCAGTCTTTTCGTAACATCAACTCTGTTTTCCACATCTATTCTGATACGTACGGGTCCCTTCATATGTTTTTTGTGAGCTTCCATATGGATTCTTAGAGATCCCTTCGTTACCGAAGTTTTTACTGTGTCAGTGGTAAATTACACACAAACCTTGTGCCATCTGTGATGTTACACAATATTATAATTAATTAAAAATCAATTATGACGAGGGGTTATCCACTGGTCAAAAATGTGTACCAAAAATTCCAATTCCAAAAAAACAAAGAAATTCCAAAAATACCATCGAAATTTCACAAATTTCGATCGAAATTCCGAAAATTCCACAAAATTTCCGAAGTTCCGAAAATTTCAAAAATAGCAGAAACTTAAAGAAATTCCACAGGAATTCCAAAAATTTCACAGAAATTCCAAAAATTTCACATAAAATCCAAAAATTTCATCGAAAATTCGGAAATTCCAAAAATTCCATTGAAATTCCAAAAATTTCACTAAAAGTCTTATAATTCCAGAAATTTCATTTTAATTACAAATATTCCACCTGTCGATTTTAGAGTAGTTGTGTTCATTTGACGACAAACGTCATAACGTTTTACAGCAATTATTGTGGAGTTCTAAATAAGTGTCGTTTAAAGGAGTGAATTACGGATTAACTACAAACAACGATCTTTTGCAAAATTCTAACATTGAACTTTTATTCCGTCTCTGGATAATTAAACTGACGAAACAAAAAAATGTCGTAACTTTCCACTTTGTCCTTTATTTAAATGAAACTTGTTCTTTCCCCCCAACATAATCAACAAATTTTCAGTAAAAATGTCCATACCTATCGCCGAATCATTTCTCTATTTCCTGAGGCTGCGATGGGAAACCAATTTGATCATAAAAGGGTTACCATGTCCCTTGTGTCCACCCGAGTTGTAAAAAAAGGAAAGCTTGTTATTTACACTTTACTAGAATGGAATGGCATCGTAAGAGTCACATTAATGTTTTTTATCAATGTTACGTTTGCTATTTACTTTTTTGACCTCGTATTGCATTCAACTGAGTTGATTTGATTGGCTAAACATATTGTACGCGAATTCTAGTAATCAACAAAACGCATAAACTGGATTACAATACACCGTATAGGATAAAACATATATTATTTATGACATTAAAAATGTTAAAATATCGGTTACAGGCGATGTCGAAAATAAAGGTTTTTTTGAGAAGAGTGGAGGAAAAATACGCATTTTCAGTTTGATTCTTAAGTAAAATTGAGAATCTGTTTTTGTTTCTTCATAATGGAAATCAGTTTAAATGCGATACTCATAGTCTCATTTACGTAGTTACTCTAAGAATAAAATAGTCTTCACAAAAACGTGTTCATATATAGCTGCGATTTATAGAGTTGCCGCAACCAAAACGTATTTTCGACGATACCATACGCGATAACTCAAAAAAAAAAAGATTTCGAAAGAACTTTTTATGTTACGAAAGCGTGATGAAGATTGCGATAAAGGTGAATCGATTGTATGGAAGGAAGAAACCGTTTACAAATTTACGAAAAGAAGGAGCAAAAAAGTTTCTATTCATGACATAGAAAAACTCACCAAAGGATCGATCTAAATGTGGATGACTGTTCATTAAGTAAATCGGGTAAACAGTCGAACATGTAACAATAACGTATTTTATGCAATTTGACCTCAAACCGTCACGTTGGCAAAGATGAATAAGTTATGATTCTGGTTTACGTTGGGCGTCGGGGTCAATTCCCGTCATTTGCAAATAACTCTGAGAAAAAAACGTGCAATCTCCAACGACCTATCAGTTAAGCATGGAAGCAAAATACTAATTTTTGTAATTCACCGACAAAAAACTCGCTTTTTCGTGCGTCATTTCGGTGTCGCATGAGTTCACTTTTCTCACTAGTGTGACAATAGCTATTTATGCAACGAGTTCGTTGGAGGGTATGTTAATGCACCAGATGTGAAATTTTCCATCGAACCGCAGGCGAGTTGGACAAGCACATCGTGTGCATTAACCCAGTAACTTGAATGAGTTATTGCTATCAGGGCCTATTTTTGAGAATTTTTTTTTTTCAAATTTGTTCAAAGTTTTTTAAAAATTTTCTCGAAAACACCTAAAGTAGGTCGTTGAACAATTTTTCGAGTAAAAAACATCAATAATGCTTCAAAATTCAGAATTTTTTTTAGAAATTTTAAGCAAATTTGAGAAAACTTGTGAAAAATTTCTCAAATTTTGTAAAATTTTCTCAAATTTTCTCAAAAATAGGCCCTGCATGCTATCCCTTTCACTCTTCTTTGTTTAACATTTTTTTTCTTCCTCGCACTTATGACAATTCAAAGGGAATGAGTTAACATCCCCTAACGCATCGAATTGCATACAAGACTTTATGCATAACCATAAGACCCGTACGCCACATCTCATCAAGAGACTCGAACGTATCTAAATATACAAATAAGCAAGCATTCCAAAGTTTTCTGTACTTTTATAACTGTAAGAATTTCAAAGATCCATAGAAATTACCCAAGGTAATGTCGAAGGCCCTACCGAAGTACGTCTCAGACCATTCAAATCTAGAAAAGCTTATATCCAAGGACAGGGTCATTTTCCCCTAAAACCCTGAAACACGTGTTCTCTAAAATTTTATTCTCTACAACTTTGCCTTTGTAAGCAACTCTCTACCTCTCATAGTTCTGGAGATTCGGGTCATCCTGCCCAATTATGGAAGATGCCATATACCAGAATTGGGCCATATTTCTCCAAAATCCTGAACTTTGCCTTTAACAGTAAATCTCCATATAGACGAAAAACTGTTTTCGTATATGGTCAAGAAACTCAATTTTGTCCATTCCATTGGTCCCAGTGCCCACACCCCTGACCCGATTCTCTCAAAACAAATTTTTTGTGACATCAAATGCTTTCATTTGGAACCAAAATGAGGAATGATTCGTCATAATAATAGATGTATCCCCCATCTCCCACCTCTATCTACCCCATGTTACAATAAAATTATTTGTAGTAAACGTATAGGACCTTTGTACTTCGTACGGGTCCAAAAACGTACTTTTTCAATGTAAGAAACACCCAACAAATTTTATTTATGAACTTTTGAACGCAAACTTAGGAATATTTGTTCACACGAGTATTGGTTTCTTTTTTATCACTTGCGATAAAAAAATAACCTTTTGTCACTCAAAATAGTAATAAAAATGTGGAAATAGAATTTTGTACTTCTGCGCAGGTTTTTGCTGTGTTAAAAAGCTGCGCAGAAGTACAAAATTCTATTAATGCAAACATATATTTCCGTGAGTGTAGTGATAAAAAGTAACTAACACGTCCTAAATTTCCATATACCGGGTTTTTCATATGAAGGTGAACATGACCATCCTTTTATCTCTTTCATACGTACCATCGAAGAATGAGAGGATCATAGTAGGCTGTACACTTTCATATGAAAAACCCGGTATAGGACTAATGCTGAAAAAATCAACATTCCAATACTAGTTGCACAATGTACTATTTTGTCACTCAAAATAGTAATTATCAGTTACTTTTAATCGATGTTCCACCGAAAACTTGTCATTACGTGCATATGTGCATCCCACGGAAATTATTCATTACATATATGTTAGGGCCTTTGGCTCGGAATACAAACTCTACACTCATCAAAAAACAGTTTTCAAAGATTTAACTTAAAAACACCCTCCTGAGTTTGGCTCATTTCACAAAATTGATCCCTCATGTAATAACTTACTTCCGCACCCTCCACTGTAACCTACTATTTATCAGTCGGTGATATAAAGTATATCATTATAACACTCAAATGATCTTGACAAATAGATACGTCAGCACTTTGTCCACCACCACCATCAGCATATCAAGGTGCATGACTTGACTGAAGATTAGCACTAGATGCCGAAATGTTGAGCTCTTCTAATTATCTCCATAACGCAACTGTTCTAGATGTGTTAGTGTTTGAGCGTCATGTCGATGACAAAAATATTTCAAATAAGAGCTTACACGTTCATAGTAAAAGTAATACGTAATGAGTTGTGTCCTAAGATTGATTCTAAGTTTGCGCTTTGAAAAGTGTTGTTTCATAGTTGGGTTTACTCAACAACAAATTCTCTGAACTCAAATGATGCATGAAAAAGTTAGGTTTTTTCAACTAAATTGCGTAGTAGCTATTTATGTATTAACATACCCCCTAACGTAACTCGTTGCATAAATAGCTATTAATGAGAAAGTACAAATAATTGTATGCATGTAATAAAATAATAAAATAAAAGCAGGGACTATTTTTGAGAAAAAATCTCACATTTTTCAAACTTTTTTCAATTTTTTTATTTTTTCTTAAATATTTTTTTTTTTCAAAAATAGTCCCTGCTGAACAGTCTCACTTAATATTGTTATTTGATTAGATGAGAAGTTTGTTTACTTATTTAAAAATTCTACATCTAACACTCAGTTGTATTTGATGTTACGGAATTTCTAATTCAAATATTTATTTCATTAAATAAATACTTAATACGTTATACTAAGATTTAATGGCAATAATAAAATTATCAGAGTCATAAAATGAACAAAATTGAAAGCCCCACTTTGGAAAACAAATTTGAACGAAAAAAAAATAAAAATAAAAAAAAATACTAAACCTAAACGTAAATACCAGTCTAAAAAAATCAGCAGAGCAGAGAGATCAAAAAAATTAATAAAATTCGAGAACGTAAGAAGCAGAAATGGCAAAATAACGCAAGGATTCTTGAAACTTAAACTATATTATTGGCAATGAAGGAGTTTGAAGAGTCAATGCTGAGTGGGCATGGGCCAAACATCTGATCAGTTTTCAAACATCAATACTTCAAATGTGACTTTAACAAACATCAACATTTTGATAGTGTATTTGACTCGCGGACCACACAGATAGACGTGCGAAAGTGATGGCTCGATTGAAGAAAAAAAATCCCTTAAGGGAGCGTTCAAATATAACGTCAGCATTTTTTCTGGGTTTTTGGACCTCCCCCTCCCTTTTGTCTACCATACAAATTAGGATTTTTTGTATGAAGTCTCTGTTTTCTTAGACCCCGTCCTACTAACGCAAGCGTCATTTATGAATGCTCCCTAATCTAATCTCAATCTAATCTCAATCTAAAGCTCAGAGAAATTGTTCTACACAAACACAAATTGAAGGCTAGAGAGGGATCTTTGTGATAAACATATATGTGAAAAATGACTGATGTAAAAGAAAACATTTTTTGAAAAAATAATTTCAATTTGTAGCTGTTTTTCACGTGGACGTAGTGTCGAAAAAACACATGTTATAGAAATTATTTCGATTCTTCAAATTCTTTCAGTTATACTGGGCCTTTCATAGTAGCTTGTCCAGTTTCATATGAATAGGTCCTGTATATTCACTTTTATTGTCTACTATTTTCTAGCCGACATGGAAAAAGAGTTAATATGACTGATGTCATGACCCTACATACCATACAAACGTTATAATATTTCCTAACTAAATATTACATATATACATTACGTAATAACAAAATTAAGATTAAGAATAAATAAATAAATAATACGAAAAGGAACGATATTTAAAGAATTGCACATGCAAAATCATACAAGTCAAAACATATACAAGATCAAGTCGAAGCAAACAAAATAAATAAATAAAAACTGTTGCCTAAAATATGGTGTTTTTAAGCAATCAAAATAAATAAATAAAGCGAACTGAAACCTCACATTCCATAATACAATAAGTTGGCACCGGCCAAGAAAAAAGACCGCATAGGCTTTGATGAGCGTGTTAAGTTCTTGATTTAACTTAGGAGAGTAAGAGATGTTTTGTAGAAACAACAGATGGTAGCAGCAATCATTTCTGTTACGATTAGCCAGCCCTATCAATACCTCTAACAGAGACAAATAGATAAGTCAGTAATTTGTTCATCAGCTAATCAAGTTGCATGACTTAACCGACAATTGGCACTGGATGCTGAAATGTTGATATCTTCGAATTTTATCTCCATAACTTAGCATTTCTAGATGACTTTATGTCTGAGCGTCATGTCATATCCATGACAAAATAATTCAAAGAGCATATCTAACGTTCATTTAAACAGTATTAAGTAATAAGTTGTAAAGTTTGCAAGCTTTGATATACAAATTATCGTTTGTGATTTTTGCAGGAGGTGTTTTTCCCACAAAATGCGAACAAAATGAAAATTTCGAAACCAAAGTTCAAATCCAAGCTCTTTTTCGGATTCTTTTTGAAATTCTAGGAAGAAATAAGCTTTCATACGGTATCATTTGCAGTATAAAAGTTTCTTTATGTAAGTTCAAAGTTGACTCACTCATAGCTGTAAACCAAAATTCAACTTTGACGACTTGTACTTCTCACATAATTGATTTTTTTCATAAACAATTTTCAGACAAAATAAACTTTAGATTGTTCCAGACATTTTCTCTGAGGGAACCATCTATATGAAGAAATTTCTCTGCTTGAAAAATCGACTACTAAACCGCACAAAAATGTTTCTCTACAAAATTTTCCGGGGACCATAACAGTCACTAGAAATTATGTCGAAATTGAATAAAAAAACAAAAATTTCGAACTGATCCACCCTAAGTCCACGTCACAACTAAAATCCGAGTTGTTAAAGAATACCCAAAAACCCAGTCATCTTATACAATGCGTTGCCACGAGAAATTAGGAACTCTCAACACTTGAAATTTAGTCATTCACTAAGGACACACCTATTGTGTTTCCTTAATGACCGTACTTTTTTCTATTTATCGCTCAATATTAAGATGCCTAGACAACCCCTTTCCCTTTCTCATTTTGACGAGCATTTTGCCCACTTTTTTATTTTAATTTTTTTTTTCTTTATTGATCCTGAATAACTTAGTTTTCTCTTTAGACCCGTACGAAGAACAAAGTTCTTCGAAAAGGGGGCTTATCCATTTACGTTTGTAACCTGCCGAATTTCGAGTCGGTGGAACGGGGGGAGCACCGATTATGATCCTTAGATGACAAATCAGCAATAAAAAAATGTCCGTCCGTCAGTCTATCAACATGATAACTCGACTCAACAAAAGTCAAATGAAAGTCAAACCGCACATTATAAGAGATGATTTTTCATGAAAATGTCATTGTGATGTCTTTTTAGACCAGTTCGAAGAATGAAATTCTTCGAAAGAGGTCTATTGCGTTCACCACGACGTTTGTAACTACTCTAATTTGGACCCGGGAATAGGGGGTAAAATCGATCATGGTCCTTAGATGACGAATCAGCAATAAAAAAGATGTCCGTCCGTCTGTCACCACGATAAGTTGAGTAAAAC
>CM055403.1:44936148-44982680 GCA_029228625.1 Pseudolycoriella hygida | reverse complement strand
ATCATCATCATCGAAACCCTACTCCGCGTGGGAGCATAGGGCGTCCACAAATCGTCGCCATCGTACTCGGTTCCGGGCGAGAAGTTTGACCTCCTTCCATTTTTTGTCAGCTACTCTCGCTACTCTCATCGACGACGGTTCTTCTCCACGTTATCTTTGGTCGGCCACGTTTTCGGGTTCCCTGTGGATTCCATTCTAACGCAGTTCTTGGAATATCATCAACAGGTCGCCTTAATGTATGTCCGATCCAATTCCACTTTCGACGCTTGATTGTGACCTTCATTTTTTCAACACCGGTTTGTTTCCCCAGCTCTTCATTGCTTATCGTTTTTGGCCAGTAAATTCTCAGAATGCGCCTGAGGCATCTGTTGACGAAGACTTGGATTTGGTTTTCGATGGTCGAAGTCATTTTCCAAGTTTCACAACCATACAGCAATACTGAGATGCAGTTCGACTTGAATAATCGTCTTTTCAGGTTTCTTGTCAGCTGCGTTGAATTCCAAATGTTGTTTAGCGAAATGAAGGCTTGGCGCGCTTTCTGTATGCGGCTTCTTACGTCAATGTCGGCACCTCCATCCTTTGCCAAGATACTTCCTAGATAGCAGAAGCTCTCCGTTTCTTCTATTTTTTCACCAGCGATTGTCAGCATGCAAGGCGTTGTTGTGTTGATGCGCACCAGTTTTGTCTTAGCTACGTTTACCTCAAGTCCAACTTGTCCGGCATACTTGACGAGTCGGCGTAACGATTCTTGCATGTCGCTTGCTTTCTGTGCCATGAGGGCTAAATCATCGGCGAAATCAATATCCTCCAACCGTTCTGTCAGCGTCCACTGAATACCTCTGCCACCAGCATTCACTTTCCGCATCACCCAGTCCAGGACTATGATGAATAGAAGAGGCGACAACACACATCCTTGTTTGACACCAGATTCAACAATAAATCGCCGACCCAGCTTGCCACGATGTACCACACGACATTTTCCTTGATGGTAAAGTCCTTTAATCAAGTTCAGGAGCTTTACAGGGATGCCGTAACTTGACAAGATTTTCCACATCACTTCTCGGTCCAAACTGTCGAATGCCTGCTTGAAATCGATGAAAAGCAAGTACAGCGGGGTGTTGAATTCCACTGACTGTTCTATGATAATTCGCAAGGTGTTGATGTTGTCCACATATGATCGATGAGGTCTAAAACCAGCTTGCTGCTTGCGAAGAATTGGTTCTAGGACCTTTGATATTCGGTCGTGGATAATGATGCTAATAATCTTGTTTATCGTGTTAAGAAGTGTGATGCCACGCCAATTGCCACAAATTGTAAGATCGCCTTTCTTTGCCACTTTTACAATCAAAGCGTCGATAAACTCATCTGGAACGTTTCCTGATTCCCACACTTCACAGACTATTGGGTGGATTAGCTCGTTTATTAACTCCACATCAGCTTTCAGCATTTCGGCAGCAATGTTGTCAGCACCAGATGCTTGCAACGTTCTTTAGCTGCTTGATCGCATTCTTGACATCCAGTGAAGTTGGTGATGACGAGTTGAAATTACATGTTCGAATTCGAATTGGTTCGGTCGGACTCTGTGGCGCAGTTACGGGCGGTTTATTGAGAAGCTCCTCAAAATACGTGCTCCACCTTTCACATTGCGCCAAATCCGAAGTTATAAAACTCCCATCAGCAGCCCGTAATGGCTTGTTTGCATCCGCTCGTTTTTCTGATATGCGTCGAGCAAGACGATAAGTTTCACGCATGTTATTACTGTCAGCTGCACGTTGAGCTTGATCAGCTAAATCACTCATCCATTTACGTTTATCTGCTCTTGCACTCCGCTTTATTTGCTTTTCCAACTCGCTGTAATTTTGGCTTGCGCCAGGCATTAATTTCAACTTTTTCCGTTCCTCCGTTCCACCGCAGTGTCTTCTTCATATTGACGACTAGAAGTGACTTCCTCGCGTATGTTCTGTATGAAGCGTCTCGCTATTTGTCCGTCCTTAAGCTTCGATATATCTAACCTTCTTGGCGCAGTGGGCTCTCGTTTTCTATGGGTCGATAGTTTAATGCGAATGAGTCCGGTTAGTAAGTGGTGGTCACTGTAGACATCCGCCCCTCTTCGACTTCGGACATCTAGGAGAGAACTTTTCCACTTCCCACTGATTGCGATGTGGTCAATTTGATTTTTGGTACGACGATCGGGTGAGATCCATGTAGCTTTGTGAATGTCTCGGTGACAAAATAATGTTCCGCCTATGACCAAGTCAAAGTTTCCACACAATTCTGCGAATCGCTCACCATTATCATTCATTGTTCCTAAACCATGGGTTCCCATCATGTTTTCCCAGTTTACATTCAAACTCCCCACTTGTGCATTCAAATCACCCAATAATACCAACATATCGGATTTCTTCACACTGTTCAAAGTTTGAGCCAGTTGTTCGTAAAAAGCATCCTTCACGTCGTCAGGAGCTTGCTCAGTTGGTGCATATACTTGAACAAATGTTAGATGCCTCACTTTGGTTGCCAGTCGCAGTGAGATGATCCTATCCGATATCGGGTTCCAATTGGTTAGACATAGTTTTGCGTTCTTACTAAGAAGAAAACCGACGCCGCTGCTATGATCTTCTGTTTCAGGTTTGCCGGAATAAAAGAGAGTTTCTCCAGTAGACAGTCTACGTTCCCCGCTCCCTTTTAGCCTGATTTCGCTTAATCCAAGAATTTCAAATTGATAACGCCTGAATTCTCGAGCGGTCTGCGCTAACCTTGTTGGTTTCATCATCGTTCGAACATTCCAGGTTCCAAATCGTGTCCGTTTTCGTGTGCCAAATGTCGTCAACGTTTGTTCCGGTCCAGTTTTATTCTTTGTAGACGTTTCGTTTGTTGTTTAAGTTTCAGTAGAGTGAGAAACAACCACACAGCTACCTAGTTCGGTGATTTTCTAGATCTTATGCGGCCGAACCCACGATGCCCTCTCCAATTAGCCGTGACCTAGCTTCCCCCGACGGGCTGGTTACCATCAACTTCGGCTAGGTTGCTCACGTTTCCAGGGATCACGAACGCGGACGTTGGAGTAGGAGTAGGACTTGAGAAGGCAAATTTTGTGCGAAATATAAATTGTTCATTCAATGGTATGTAACTAGAGCTATAAAATGAACATATATAACACTTGAAAAAAATAGTTTTATGATTCGTCTTGTCCGAAAGCGGTCCTTTTCTCTCTCAGTATATAACTCCGAACACGTAAGACTAGCATACTTTATTTTATATACCTGAGACACAAAGTCTGCCTTTGCACAAAAGATAAAAAATGAAGTGAAATGTAGATAAATATATTGCATTTCACAAAAAATTTGTGTTAATTGGACCAATTGCGGTGCTGCAACCGACTACAATTGATTTGTGATTTCGTTGGTATCTCCAAGAGTTACACTTACTCATTTGAATGACTGCATCTTACACAATATTAAATACAATAACAAACCGTGGCCGTCCACTTTTTTTAATGATATTTTCCGACTGAGCACATAAAAGTCATACATGATTCCAGCAGACTCGTAAAGTGACTAAATAGTTCAAAATTACCCGATATATCCGCCTTAAAAATTTTTGGTAAAGCGATAAGCGAATTCTCATTCATTTATTTCTTCTCAATATATTCGCATTGTATAACGAGGTTTTTACGCGTAGTGACAACTAAGCGCACTTACTCAGTATTCAGGACGTATTGAAACGACATGACGACAGACACCGTCACCATTATCTTTGTTAATTTATGTCGATTTTCTTCTTTTCAGTTCTTCTTGGTTTTCTTCTTAATTGAATCGTGTCTTCGTCAGACGCGGATAACACACAGCGGGGATAGAATTGAGTAGAACAACGAAAAAAAAAATCGAGCTTCATGGTAAAAAGGCTTTAAGACTGTAAGTGTGTAAGTGTAGAGCAACTTAAAAATTAAAAAACTCTTGGCCTGTGTCGCTTTTACTACAATATTCAGTCTGTGTTTTTGAGTCAACCAAATGAGGGTATTGATACCAACATGAGAGAAGAGACAAGTTGTGTATGTAACTAGTGACGCAGATGATGACATTATGTTTAGTACTGAAGACGTAAAGAACATTCTGAAAGGCTTTGATAAGAATAAAGTAACTAGTCCGGATGAAATTGCGATCATGTTTTACAAAAATCTGGCACAATCGTTGTCATTGCCTATCTACGTCTTCTGTTCAACAAATCGCTAAAAGAAAGAGTTTTCCAGAGAGATGGAAGATAAGTTTCATTACGTCGATTTTTAAAGAAGGCAATAAATTTGATGTCACCAACTATCGTGCGTATTGACATCATCCTACTGAAAAAGCTAACGGTATTCGGATTCAGCAGGTCATATGGTTCAAATCTTACCTCTCAAACCGTACACAGTTTGTCTCAACTGGAGGTGGAAAATCAAAGAAAATTACCCCAACATTCGGTGTACCTCAAGGATCGATATAGGGCCCTTTTCTGTTTACAATTTTCATCGATGACCACATTATTTGGCTACGCTGATGACCTTAAGTTACTGAGAAAAGTCACTTCGGGCGCAGATTGTTATGCGTTCCAATCAGAAATAAATCAATTGCATGAATGGTGTACCCGGAACAAACTTGATTTGAACGTTAAAAAATGCGCGATTATGTCATTTACCCACATAACCCCAGTCAATAAATTGGAATATCAATATCAAATCTCAAATACAATTGTGCCAAGAGTTTGATCGAAACTTGACCTTGGTGTGACAATTGATAAGTTGTCATTCAAGGAACACATAAACAAGACAACTAGAAAAGCGTACCAAATGCTTGGCTTCATCTTCCGCTGTGGTAAATTCTTCAAGTCGCAGAAAAGTATGCTCATACTTCTTGTTGAATCTCGACGTCGGCATCTCAAGCTGCGATCTCTGGCAACTAGAAGACTGGAAAATGACGAAATAATATCTTATACAAACTAATTCACGATAGGATGGACTCCACACTTGCACAGAAACTTTCATTTCATAATCGGGTTCGAGACACTCGGCAAAATGATCGTATTTTCTACACTCCACGATGGAGCAGCAACATTATAAGAAATGAGCCTTTGGATCGAATGCAGGACAACCATGCAAGCATTTTTCAGGAATCGATCGGGGTCTCTTTCAAATGATCAGACGGTACGTAAACAAATTAAGGAACCAACATTGGAACGCGTCACGCATATCACAAGTTAACTAGACGTTCTTATTCTTACCGAAAATTGGCAAAAGTTTGTTGAAAATTGAGTGTTCAGTTACAATGACATCTTCCTTAAGATTTACCAGTGACGCGCCGTTGGGTCCCCATCCCATTACGATGAAAAGGCCGTTTCACTCTACAAAATATCTACAAGAGACGTAGGAATTGTGTTTTTAATATACGCTGCCGACGTATTATATACGCGGTGGATATGTATCAACCTTATTTAAGTATTGTGTAGTACGCCATACGTACTGAATGTGCTATGAGCTCACATAATACGCGCACGGTGGATGAATTACGTCGGCGGCGTATATTATAAAAACAATTTGTAGATATTTTCCTCAGTATTTCAGGACCGCGGCTACTGGGTAAGTGCACACAAAATTGATGTCCACTCAACGAAGACTTGCATTATCGATAATATTTCTATTTAAAGCGCTCAATTTGCTTAATGTAGGCTTTATCTTAGCGCTCCATAATACCCAAAAAATGCAGAAAAAGAAAATTCTTTTTAGTTTTGACCTCTACCTCTCTTCAGATGAGGGATCCCGCCAAATCACTTGTGACCAGAAAACTTAAGTTTTTCCGAATGCAAATTTCAGTCAAACCAAACCCCCTTCCCTCTGTCATACTCTGTCACGCTAGGGCCGAGCCTATCTCCCTCGGAGCATAACATACTGAATGAACGGCCCCTTAGCACTAACTCTTTTTGATGTGCCTATGGGAGACCATGTCTGTTGACCAGCTATGCAAAATTGTATATCGACTGTTTTCACTTGCAAATTTCAATTATTTTTTCGCACTTAGTCCAATAAAATTTTATCACAATAGTGCGTAACAGCGGTTTTTACGCACCAGCGCAAAAAAGTTTTGCGCACTAGGGCGTTTAAAAATTTTTGTGTATCTCGAGTAACTTTGTAGGAGAGATGAGTCGACCATTTTTCGAAACCCGGCCGGATCGAACCCGACCCGATAAAATTTTTCGACACCCGAAAACCGAATTGTTTCAAAACCCGACCCGGACCGAACCCGACCCGATAAAATTTTTCGAAACCCGAAACCCGATCTGTTTCCAAACCCGCCCCGGACCGAACCCGACCCGATTAAAATTTTCGAAACATGAAACCCATGAACCCGAAAAAAACAATTCGGGTTCGGGTAGGGTTTTTCGAAGTTTCGGGCAAACCGCTCATCTCTACTTTGTAGTACTGTTGGCCTACTTTGTAGTACTGTTGGAAATCTTTAAAGCTCTCTGGAAACAAAAGTATTTGCGACCCACGGACAGCAAAAACATATTTCGGATCTTGTTGGGGTCAAAAAGGTCCTCGGCCGCGCCTTGGACCGTTTACTCCACCTCGTTCAGAAATATTACTTTTCGCAATTCTCCGACAAAAACTCGCTACTTGAATTGAATTTTTATATTAAAAGAAAATCTCGTTTTTGTCGGTGAATTGCAAAAAACGTTGTTTGATACACGTTACGTATGCTGGTAGCTTAACGCACACGATGTGTTGCCGAACTCGTCTTCGGCTCGTATCTCACATCTAGTGCGTTAAACTACCTTCATACGTAACTTGTACCAACAATTACTATTGCCGTCCCAGGACCACAAAATATTATTATCACACTAGTGCGAAAAATGACCTCATGCGACACGAAAATCACGCTCAAAAAAGCGAGATTTTCGTCGCTGAATTGCAAAAGTTCTATTGTAAACTCCAAACTAAATCCCTAACTCCGGAAAAGGTGTAAATACTTTCTCGCAAATAATACCTTCAAATGTAGGGAGCGCAAGCGCTCATAAAATTTAACAAAGTATATCTTCACATGAATTCTTTTCAGTTTTGTTTTAGTTCCTATGAAGTATTGTTACTCATCGAATAATGCTATGCAAAAAAAAGGGTTTAGCTGAACATAATAAGCAAAAGCATAGCTAATAGCCACAAATTCTGGTTGTGTATCTTTGCATCGTGAAATTAATAAACAGAAATCATTTATCGATTCACTAATTTATGATTAACTTTTTGAATCTCTTCACCCGTGTCACCATATTAATGTACAGTACACTGTACACCTACCTAAACATATAATCGTTGAATATTTTATTTGCGTGGGTATTATCATACGTTTGTTTCGTGTGATTGTAAGGACTCTCGTATGATGATAACAAAGGGAATAATATGAAACAACAAACATCGTCTAGTCACATTCTTTCTCTAACATCAATAAAATATGACGTAAAATTATACAAGTCCTTTGAATTAGAATCTAACGGTGGAAGCTTGTTAAAATGAAATTTTAATACGCTGACCAACCAACGTATTGACACCATTATGAACAGCTAAACTGACTAAAAATCAAACGCCCAAAGCAGGAAAATTGATCGATCGAATAATTTTTTCATTCGTTGTCGAGTTGTGCTTTCATACACACCTTCTTACGAGATGTGAACATAAACAATGAACATAGAAGAATGCGATGTTAATCAAATAGTAATCCAGCGTGACACATGTCTCATGTTCAACGTAAATCAAAATAAAATTTTCCAGGGTCCAGGCCTGATTTTTGGTTTGGCAATATTTCTGGTCTGAAGTAAAGCATAATTTCTTTGAAGAAAAAAAAAATCTTGACAATGATTGATTCATCAGAGGTATCTCCAAAATTAGAAAGTATCAGCGACAACGAATGCTAGCCACTACTTGTGGGCATCTTTCGAAGGTAGCAAGAACTATAGCATAGGTGATGTGTGTATGTAACTTAATTTCACACTTTACAAGGGAAGGATCAATATTCATAGAGCGTAAAAAAACCGATCGGATGAACCAAGTTTGAGGGTTTCAAAACGTAATGCCATTCGGATTTGGAGATCTCCGGTTTCGAAAAACTATTATTTTGCAATTCACTGACAAAAAACTCGCTTTTTCGTGTGTCATTTCGGTGTCGCATGAAGTCACTTTCCACACTAGTTATTTATGCAACTAGTTGCGAAATTGAGTTGTTTTTGTCACTAGATGTGAAGTTATCGAACGAGCAAAGCGGGTTGGGTGACAACATCGTGTGACAAAAACAACCAATTTCGCAACTTTATGCAAGAACTGGTGAAACGTGAACTTTTGAATGAACTTTTTATCACTAGTGACAAAAAATAAACTTTTTTTCACCCAAATGAGTGATAAAAAGTAAAACCAGTTATAAAACGACCTCTCTAACGTCACCGAAATGATGCATGAAAAAGTTAACTTTTCACAATGGCGTTGCATAAAACATTTTTAACGCACTAGTGCGATAAGTTTTTGGACACTAGTGCGTAAAACCAGTTTTTGCTCACTAGTGCGATAATTTAAAGCGGTTTTTACGCACTTGTGCGAAAAAATAATTGAAATTTCGACTTTTCGCAAGTGGAAACACTCAGGGGAAGCTCGTTTTTTGTCGGTGAACTGCAAAAAATGTTGTTTGATACTCGTTACGCCTTCGGCCCATGTCGGTAATCTCACATCTAGTGCGTTAAGCTACCTTCATATGCAACTTGTATCAAAAACTACTATTTTGCGCATCAAGCTTGGAAACGTGAAATAAATTGACATCATTTTTTTAAAGACTTGCGTCACACATTTTTTGGACCCGTACGAAGTACAAGAGGTCCTATACGTTTACTACAAACAATTTTATTGTAACATGGGGTAGATCGAGGTGGGAGTGGGGGATGCATGTATTATCGTCTAAATATGACGAATCAGCAATAAAAAAAATGTCCGTCTGTCCGTCCGTCTCCACTTTTTTTTCCAAACGGCTCAACCGATCAGCGTAAACTTTTTTTTCCTGAAAGGTACATGCCTCCCATGATTCAAGTTCGAAGATAAACAAAATCGATGAAGTGGTTCTGGAGATGATCGATGAAGTGACCAAAAACATGGTTTTTCGAAGGTCGGTGAAGCTTTTTCGCAAATATCTCAGCAAGTATAGCACGGACATTCCTCATTTTGGTGTCATATGAAAGCATTTGATGTCACAAAACTGGGAATTTTTGTGGGAATCGGTACAGGGGTCTGGGCACTGGGACCAATGGAATGGACGAAATTGAGATTCTTGGCCATGTACGAAAACAGTTTTTCGTTCGTCTATATTTCCTTAACTATGCAATATGGAGATTTACTGTCAAAGGCAAAGTTGTAGAGAATTAAATTTAAGCGAACACGTGTTTCAGGGTTTTGGGGAAATATGTCCCAATCCTGGTATATGGCCACTTCCATAATTGGGCAGGATGACCCAGATCTCCAGAACTATGAGAGTTAGAAAGTTGGTTCCAAAGGCGAAGTTATAGAGAATTAAATTTAAGCGAACACGTTTTTCTGGGCTTTAGGAAAACGACTAGTCCTTGGATATAAGCTTTTCTAGATTTGAATGGTCTGAGACGTACTTCGGTAGGGCCTTTGACATACCTTGGGTATTTCTATGGATCTTTGAAATTCTTACAGTTATAATAGAACAGAAAACGTTGGATTGTTTGCTTATTTGTATATTTAGGTACGTTCGAGTCACTTTGCCACATCTATTCTGTTTGTCACATCTATTCTGATACGTACGGGTCTTTGGTTATGTTTTATTATGATATCAGTTCTTTTGGAAGTTATGAAAGTTTTATTTAGAACCGCCGCCACCAAACTAAGCTTCCATGGACCACCACTTCTATTCATCAAAATGATCTCCAAATACCAAAGTATACGAAATTCTATGTTTTTTTTAGTTGAACGAGCAGGACTGGACGATTGCTTTAAAAAATTTTATGACGAAGTGTACGGGTTGACAAGAAAACCATTTTTCGTAGTTTTTCACATCAGATCAAGCAATTCGTCATGAAATTTCATATACTTTGACATTAGCCGACACCGCCTTAAGAGCTACGACATATCAAAAGTTTTTTTTGCCAAACCGAGACGCAGATGGGCGAAAATGATCACCCCGTCCTCTATAAAATCTTAAAAATTATATTTCATCATCCGGAATGGAAACCACTGACTAACAAACGTAAGACACTTTAGCTTTGGCTTCTATTTAAATTCCAATTTTCTTAAGGTTCAATATCCGGATCTGATTTACCGATTTTTTTTTGACTAATAAAGAAAGTGTCAAATACCGTACAATATTAATGTTTAAGCGTATTCCAACGATTTCAATCCCCACCGGTTAGGTACTTTAGCGTCACATTCCACCTATGGGTGTACGCTGGTCATTATTTTTTCTCAATGCTTCAAGAAATTTTTTGGCCGCCGTCGAGAAAAATTGACCGGCGTGCACCTCTAGGTGGAATGTGACGATAAAGTAGCTTTAGATTTCAATTAAGATTTTACGTAGAATGAGAAAAACTTATACTCAATAACAAAATCTTCTAAAATTTGTCGTCCACACAGCTTAGTGACGATGAAATGAAACTTTTAAAAAGTTTGAAGAGTACAAGGTTTGTTAAACAATTAAGCCATAAACTGCATTACCACACCGTTTACATCACTAGTTTACACCATAATACAATAGAAAGAGCTTTCGGAGCTTTCACTTTCAATAGCGGATGTCAGATTCTTTCATTCCCATGAAAAAATAGGCTCACAATTTTTGTCTTAAACATAGGGTAGCCATGATTGCTACTTTTTTATATTAAGATGAGATAAATATTTGTTTGTGACGGATTCCCAGGTCACAGCCAGCATGGATTCGTATTGAAAACGTATGAGGAATTAAGCCCAAAAAATGAATTTAACATGTTCAACTCTTTCATATTGCCACCTGAAAGAATTCCCCTCGAAGAGACAATGTGTTGATGTTATGGCGTCCGTCAAGCGTATGGAAACGCACGAAAGAGAAGATATAGAAACGAAGTCATTGAATATTTGACGTCACGCCAAAATCATAAAAGAAGGAAGAGCAAATGGCAAAAAGTCATTAAATTTCTCAGAGAAAAGAAACTTGTCATTTCCAAAGCTTGACAAGAGCAATAATATTGTAGTAATGAATGTGTGTGGATATGAAAGACTTGTAATGAAAACGATAAGATATGGCCCGTGCGTGCAACTGAATGAATGCCCTTTGCAGAACATGGTTATGGTTATAGAAGGTGACACTTTTTTTGGACAAACCCAAGCATACCTTGTGTGGTGCACCAGGGAGAGACTTACGAAAATTTAAAGTAAGCGACCCGAAGGTACCTGATTTATACGTCTAGTTGAAAATACACAAAGATAAGGACAGTGACGGTGGCTACAAGGTGACATAAATGACATTACGCTTGCTATAAAATCCACAAAATTCATAACTCCAAACTGGTCAGATATTTTGTTTATAGTACTCCGGCTACCCCCTGTTTGGGGGGGGGGGGGTGACAGAGTCCTATAAACAAAATTTGCTGTAATGCAGGAGTTATGACCTCTTTATGGAAACCAATTTTTTATAGCAAGCGTGACGTCATTTGTGGGCCCCAAAGGTCGACCAGTGGCGTCCAACACAAATGCCCCAACAGAGAAGGTTGCAAAAAAGCTATCAAAAATTTGTAATGCCCTACCCCCTCCTGAAGGCTAAAGCGTTAAAAAGGGCACCGAATTTGCAAAACGAGTAAGTGGCGTTAAGATTAGCAGAAATGAAGACATGGGGTCATACGTTTCAGCCCTATATCCAAGTGTCCCTATAGGACCGGCACTTACTTACCTGAACGAATGGTTGGAAAAATGCGAAATGGACCTCATTAGAATAATAATAATAGCGTATGGTATTGTTCAGCCGGGAGGACACTTTTTAAGTGACAGATTCGGCTACCATTGCTGCTATAAGCTAGTGAAAGTACTTTTACATGGTATTGTAATGACCTAGCACTAGGGACCACATGCTTAACGTGAATTCCGAACCACGCCTTCTAAGTATTTTTTACACTCTGAAGGATTTTTGAATGTTTCGCCTAAGTACCTATAGCAGTGCTTAGTCCACTAAAGTGCAGTAGGAGTAGAATACCGGCAGCTCCCAACAATGTATTGACCGGTAAGCCGTGTGACAGCTCTTCACACACAACTACACCAGATTTGAACCGATTCAGCCAGCTGTGTATTTGTGTACACGTCTGACAACCGATTTTTTTTCTGTTGCGGGTCAGTTTCGAACCATCACACTGCCAACTCAATCGAATATTGGAAAGCAAACAAGCTAACGATTACGCCATTGAGTTGTTCAGACCTGATCAGAGCATACGTTGAACTGACGGCGATGTGCATGATGCAAAACGTTTTCCGATTTGGAGAAAAATGATACCGCCAAATTGATGGAACAAGCATAGGAAACTCCCTTTTAAGTTTTCTGGCGGAGGTTTTCATGTGTAAGTTTGAAGTTTCCATCATGAAAAATTCTTCTTTCCCTTGATTTTATAGACGGTATGTTGACGATATCTTCGCAGTAAACAACGCAAGAAAATTTGACGTAGCTAGATATCTTCGCAAAAAACTCCCTTTCCTTAACGTAATGGTCGAAAACTGTGTATGGCTATTTCTATTACTGTCCACGGCACATATTTTTATCTGCTTCTCTTTCATTCTTTAAGTGTAAACCATTAAAAAATGAAACAAAAAACGTATATATGGCTGATTCCAAGCAATCTATGAATTTTCTATCTCTTTCACTCTTCAACATTTGGACTATATTTGTCTCTTTCACTCTGCAGCGTTTGAATGAGTCTCAAAAATGTAATGTGGACAGTAACGTTTTTTGTTTCATTTTTTAATGGTTTATACTTAAAGAATGAAAGAGAAGCAGATAAAAATATGTGGACAGTAATAGAAATAGCCATATATATATATAAGGAGAATAGGCAGCGATTCATACCCTGATAGAAGACACAAAATGGCGGCATACCACTCAATGGTGCACTTTATGACGAGCATCCCATTATCCGGAGAGAAAGGATTGAACGAAACCCAAGACATATGCAAAGATCCGTACGTAAAGCCTTCACGTGCGAAAAGCCTCGATGTACCAAACTCTTACTATTATCATAAATATAATGCGCAGCAGAATGCATAGTCAAGTTTTTTTAGAACTATCAGAATTTAAACGACTCTCAGAAATTACCCAAAGTAATGTCGAAAGCCCTCCCTGTTCATGAGCATATTAAGTCTATGAGATGGAAAAGAAAAACAGCTATAGGTAGGCACCTTTTCATCTCAAAACATATGCAGGGAACCCGTACGCATTAGAATAGATGCGGCAAACAGAATAGATGTTGCAAAAAGATTCGAATGTACCTAAGTAAATGTTGGCTTAACTCTTTTAGTGTAAGGAATTACGTCGACATTCAATTGAATAGGAAATTCCCGAAAGGGCAATATTGAAAAACCTGTCCGAAGCAACGACGCAAAAAACCTCTCCAAATCCCTAAAAAGCCCAAAATAAAAAAAAATGGAAAAAATGTGAAAAAAATTGCACTAGGCCTGACCTAGAGCACTTAGGAGGGGCCTCTGATCCATACTTCCATGAACAAAAAAGTTCACCAATATCTTCTCTGCAACACTGCACAAAAAACCACCAAATATCGCGTAGGGTCGCGTCGTGTGAGTTGGGCCCACACTGAGGAATCTACAGCCCGAACCAATCAACAGATTTTGACTAATTTAATTTTCGTAGTTTTCTGATGTCCACATCTTTCATTCAAAACCTTGAGCGTTTTCGGTTCCAAGGTCGCGGAGATATTAGTCAAAAAGTTCCACCAACCTTCAAAAAACCACGTTTTTGACCACTTTTTCGACCGTAACTTCAAAAGTTTTTGACCGATTTTCCAATAACTTGAGTAAAACTTAACCGATTTCAACATTTTTTTCCCTGTAAGGTAATTGAAAAATCTTTTATGGTATTGAATCTGGCCCAAGGGCCGCCGAGCTAGGGCCGTTTAAGTGGTCTTTGGTCTTTTGTACATAACTTGAGTAAATCTCTCCGATTTTCAAAAACTTTCTTTTTGTTTGGAAGATCTGGGCATGGCCGACAATTTATGGAAGAAACTTTTTAAAATTAGAGGCCTTGGACTTAGCTAGGGCACTAAAACCGAGTCTATGCTAGGGCCATACGTGTTTTTGGTACATAACTCGAGTAAATCTTTTCCGATTTACATAAACTTTTTTTTGTTTCAAAGATCTGGGCATGGCCGACAACTTATTAAAGAAACTTTTTTGGATTTGAGTCCTTGGACTTAGCTAGGGTACTAAAAACGAGTCTCTGCTAGGGTCATGCGTGTTTTTTGTACATAACTCGAGTAAATCTTTCCGATTGTCATAAACTTTTTTTTGTTTGAAAGATCTGGGCATGGCCGACAATTTTTTAGAGAATTTTTTTGGATTTGAGTCCTTGGACTTAGCTAGGGCACTAAAAACGAGTCTCTGCTAGCGCTCTACATTTTTTTTGTACATAACTCGAGTAAATCTCTCCCGATTTTTTTGATCGAAAGGTCTGGGACTGCCTCCCGTTTTATGGCAGAAAATGTTTTGATTAGAAACCCTTGGACTCAGTCAGGACCCTAAAACTGAGTTTTTACAAGGGCCCAACGTGTTTGCTTGCATAAATTTGATAAATCCTAACTGATTTTGTTGATTCTTTTTCTATTTGAGAGGTAATCGCGTACCGAATTATATTCAAAAACAAATCCGTGCTTAGGGCTGAAGTGGGCCTATGTTTTAGAGCAAATTGAGGGAAACATTTTTGTTTATGGAAGTATGTGTCCGAGGCAATTCCTTATGGCCCTAGGTCGGTCCTAAGGTCTGCCTTAGACAAAAAAATGTTTTTTCACTATGTTGTAGAGAAAATGTAGGGAAATATTTTTGTCTTTGTAAGTATTTGTCCGAGGTCTCTACTGAGGACCCTAGGTCGGTCCTAATGTGTGCCCTAGACAAAAAAATGGGTTTTTGCTCTGTTGTAGAAAAAATTGAGATACACATTTTTGTCTATTTGGGGGTCAATTTTGAACTTTCGGAAGGCCTTTTTTACACCGTTTCTTCAGACGGGTTTTTCAATATTGCCCTCTCGGCAATTTCCAATACAATTTAATGAGGAGGTAATTCATACGCTTAAGAGTTAAGGCAATATTTACTTGAATACGTTTGAGTTTTTTCGAAAAATCAACTCTGTTTGCCACATCTATTCTGATACGTCTCTTGGTCCCTTACATATGTTTTTATTTGCACTCTCATAAGATTTGTATATTATTGGGCGCAAACCAAATAAATAAATAAACAAAGTATACAAAGAAAGCCCGAGCTCGAAAGAAGTTCAAAAATATATCTTCTATTCGGTAGAGGACGTACTCTAAGGGGGACCTCGGCATCGTACTAAGGTACGTAATGAAATGTTGTTTAAATGCTCTCATTTTTGCATGTATTTTTAGAAAACTTCTTCGTGTAAGATAATCGGCACTAAAATTTTGCTGGTGCAAAAATAACGATTCTGCATTCTGCAAATAAATGACAAAAGTTCAAATGACATCTACCGAATTACATTCAAAAATGAGACCAAACATGTCTTCACTTCTAACTTCCAAAGCGTAGCTAAGAACTACAGTTGTGGATAATTTCGTTTCATGGTAATTGATGTGGCAGTTTTTTCTTTCGAATTTTTAAATTAAACACTTTTTGGAAATATTTGAAAGACACATGCTTTTAGCACAATAAATTCTTTTCGAACATTGAATCCTGTTTTGTGAGCGTTTAAGATTCTTATTATATGAACATTTAGTTGACCATAGAAGAGTCGATAGTGGAGTTTGTGAAGTCCACCGAAAACACTCAACAACCGTACGAAAGACATCGAATACGAATCGTGTTCAACCGCTCTACTGATTTCGTTTATAAAGTGTTGGCAATTCTTGGAGTCATTTTCAACTAGATCGATATTTGTAATCTTATCTAACAAATAAATTATCTTTCATAAGTATAAAATATTCGCTGGTATCCAAATATGGAAAACATTCATTTAAATTCCGTCCTTACAGAAACAGATGCGACAAATTAGAATGTAAATTGAAAAACGTAATTCATAACTTGGAATCATAATTTATCAAACAAATCTTCATTTCATCCATGACATTGTTGACAGTATATTGGACCGGTAGGATCTGCAATATGCTCTTCAAATTTGCGCAAAAAGTGCGGTACCCTGGTATCCTAGATACCGGAAAATTCGGGAGCCGAAAAACTCGATACCGAGAAATTGGACGAAAAAATTAAATAAAAATCGGGAAGTGACAAAAAATCGGGAAACGACTAAAAATCGGGAAATGACTTAAAATCGGGAAATTACTAAAAATCGGGAAATTACTAAAAATCGGCAAGTTACTAAAAATCGAGAAATGACTAAAAATCGGTAAATGACTTAAAATCGGGAAATGACTTAAAATCGGGAAATGAATAAAAATCGGGAAATGACTAAAAATCGGTAAATGAGTAAAAATCGGGAAATGACTAAAAATCGGGAAATGACTAAAAATCGGGAAATGACTAAAAATCGAGGGGTAAACAACTACCAAAAATCCCTAAAAATCCACAAAAATCCCAAAAATCTACAAAAATCCCAAAAATCCACAAAAATCCCAAAAATCCAAAAATCCAGATAACATCTAAAATATCTGAAAAATCCTAAAAAAATAACAAAAATATGAAGGAAAGCAACATAATTGTTAACTGAAGCAACATAATTAACAAAATTCAATTGCAAGCGGATATAAGAAACAATTACTCTGGTCGTATCAAATTTCCACGATTTGATAAAAAACAAAACTTTGATCAACCTCTAGGGACACATAAATTGACTAAGGATGAAATAATTACACAAATCGAGAAAGCCAGGGCGGATTTATCCAATGATATTCAATGCCTACAAATGGAATGGAATTATTTAGACTACCATTGTCAAATTTTGTCAACTTCATTCCAAAACGAATTTCATTAGAGACGTCAGTGATGATGAGGATACTAGCGATGATGAGGAATCATTGAACGATGAAAGCGTGGAGAGAGGTGTTGACGCTGAAGATGAAAAGCTAGAAAAGGACAAATAAATCTTATGGAAATACAACTGCAAGATTATTCAAGAAAGGGTTTCAGCGGAGGAGAAGATGACATATACGCTATTGTATCGAGCAGCACCGGAAACGAGAAAAAAGTTCGAAAATCGGCCATCGTATGGTTCTTAAACAACAACAAAAACAAATTAAGCAGTGATAGACTTTACAGAGTACGCGAAAAAAATTATGACAAGGCCTGGGACAAAAATCGTAAGTCTTAAATTTGATCACAGAATCCTTGTATGAATATCTATAGACCGTTTCATCCGGAAAATTAACTTCAAAATTTTCAGGTGCGCATCGTTTTTCCGATACATATCATAACTAAGAAAAACTTGATAGAAGAAACTATATTAAAATTTTCACTTTCTGGGCCGCCCAAGATGAATTTCATTTTTATATAATTCGCTAAAATCAATCAGCTGGTTTAAGAAACGTCATACATAAATGTCAATCAGTTGATCGATTTTAGCGAATTATATGGAAATGAAATTCGTCTTGCGCGACTCGGAAAGTGAAAATTTTAATACATCTTCTTCTACAACGTTCTTCTTAGTTATGATATGTATCGGAAAAATGATGCGCGCCTGGAAAACTTGAAGTAAATTTTACGGATAAAATGGTGTAGTATCTACTTTAAAGAATGTCTGACTACATAGGATTAACAACTGGTAACCAAGGCAGCGTTATTGAGAACGTGATAAAAGCAGATCACATAAATATTGGTGACTGGTGTATCTTCGATAAAGATGGGCAGGTATTGATTAGACTTATACTCAGCTTCAGCTATATCAATGGAAAGTCATACATGAACATAAGTTCATCAAAATTCAAAGTTATCTGGGAACTATGCTGAAGCCAATGTATCAAAAAAAACTTTTAAAAATACCGAGTAGAGTCGTTAAAGCACTACATGATAACACAAGAATGTGCACAGATTGAATACATAAATATGCATATTGTCCTTGTTTTGAATTATAGTCATAAAGGTCGGTTCTAGTTAGTCTCTTTGAGGCAACCTATGAATTTAATGTCAAATTGGGCGTTTTCCCATTCCAAAAACAATTATGTAAGCTTGGAACTACGTCAGGGCTAAAATACACCAGTTATTTTGTCGTGTGCAAACCATTACAATTACAAAAATACTTAAAAATCCGAAAAAATCCACAAAAATCCCAAAAATCCACAAAAATCCCAAAAATCCACAAAAATCCCAAAAATCCACAAAAATCCCAAAAATCCACAAAAATCCCATAAATCCACAAAAATACCAAAAATCCACAAAAATCCCAAAAATCTATTAAAAAAATAAAAAAATAGTTGTTTACCCCTCGCTACAAATCGGTATATGACTTAAAATCGGGAAATTACTAAAAATCGGGAAATTAATTAAAATCGGGAAATTACTAAAAATCGGGAAATTACTAAAAATCGGGAAATTACTAAAAATCGGGAAATTACTTAAAATTGGGAAATTACTAAAAATCGGGAAATTACTAAAAATCGGGAAATTACTAAAAATCGGGAAATTACTAAAGTCACTAAAAACGGAAAAGGTTGAAATATAGTTAAAAATCAGAGAAAAACTAAAAATTTTTCTCGCCCCTAGTTTCAACAAGTGAGAAGTCGTACGATGTTTTGACACCGGGTACCTCCACTGCTTTAACTCACGTGAGAAGGAAAATGGGAGATAAAAGTGAGCCGGGGTCTCCTCTGCTGCTCTAACTCACGTGAGAAGGAAAGTGAGGGATATAAGTGACTCGAGGTCCCTACTTTCTACCAGCAAGATCTCATTTCTCATTTTTACCCCACATTTTCCTTCTAGCGGAAGAATTTATTTCGCATACGGTTATTTTGCATACGCTTGAAAATGTAAAAAATGCGGGTACATTCAACGCATTCATAAAATGAGCAAACGTTCAAAATTGCAAAGAAATGAGAGGATGGTTCTCTTCTCTTTCTACTTTCTTATTTCATTTCTCTTTGCAATTAACTGACGTAACTGACGAAGAGATATCTGCATAACCTTCTGCAAAACTTTCATACAAATCCGGCGGTTTTTTCTTTACGCAACATTTGTAAATTTAATCGGCGCCTCAATAGAGCAGCGGAGACAACCGATGAGATAACATCGAACTAAATCTCGCTAGTTGAAAACAGGGTGTTAGTAACATTGAGAGCAATTTAGACATTTATTACGACAACTGCGACGAGGGTCCCTATTTTCAACAAGCAAGAAAGCGTGTCTCACATTTTCCTTCTCGCGTGAGAATTAGAGCAGCAGAGACAACCGATGTGAAAACATCACCCGACCTTGGGCCTCTATTTTCAACGAGCGAGAAGTCATGTTTTCTCACCGTTGCTCTCACTCACCCGAAATACATTTTCACGTGAGAAGGAAAATGTGAGATAAATGTTGAAAATAGGGACCAGGGCGACTTTGTCTGATTGGTGAGCACAATTATTAGTCCCACCACAACTTGTACAAGCAATTTTTACTCAACATTCGCAATCACCTATGTCTAAATAATAAAAAAACTTTTTCCAATCAAAATATTTTACTTCACTTTAAGCTTCAACGTTCGTTTCGCTTCATTTAATTATTAACGAAGACTTTCACATTCAACATCTCTTTTCGTTTCAAAGTTAAAAAGTCGGATGGTTCTGTATCTTCATCAATATCCATAGAAAGTTTACCTTCAGGACATGAAAGTTCGTCTCTGCCGGCTAAAATTTTATTTAACAGTTTTTAAGGTTGCAACACATTGCAGAATGATATTTACCCAACAGATTCAAAGTTATGTCAAGGTCTTCTATGTCTTTAACCATACCGACAATGCACTCCGACAGCTCTGGTTGATAATTTTTACCGATTTTGAGCATCTGCAAAGAAGTAGAAAAAAATGGAATTTTTCCAAAATAATAGCGAGTTCTCTGCATTAAGAAAAACAGAAAATGTCTAGGAATTACATTGAATCCAACGATATCGTATGGCTTTAGTTCGTCTTTGAGATCAACAAATTCTTTGCTAGTCTCCATATTTTCTATGATCTGTTTGAAATCAATTAACGCTGCAACGTTTACGAAGTCAACGTCGTTTGCGTGTTCTTTCAATGACTTTAAACGATCCATATTGTCTCGATTTGAAACATCTACTAATTTGGCACCTTCCGCATTGTCTGGTGGAACTGAAGTTCCCGCATCGGTCACTGAAAATGGAAGACTTTTAAGTACACTCGATTGAAGTTGATATAAATCTTTGTACATACAAACAATAACAGGCCGCATCACTCTCGCAATAACGTCAGAAGCGTCAGAAGCATCCACAGCTGCATTGTCACTTCTCTTTGCGGCTTTTTCTGTCGCTTCGTTGGAAAATCTAACGAGATTGGAAGAAATAAAAACAATATTTTCATATCACAACTCACTCGAGATAAACTCACCTTATGTGTGAAATTGGTTTTGCTAGCGATTCATCGGCCTTTTTGGTGAAACAAACATCGGATTTTTTCACCTGTGGAAGTTCTTGGATTTCGTCATGAGTTTTCTGCTTTTTCTTTCTTTTGCGAATTCTTTTTCCCCGTGGTTTCGTATCACCAGAGAACTGATAATAAATTTCTGTCTTATCCTCCAGTTCGCATACACTGCCATGTGACGGTGCCTCTTCTTCTCCATTCTCTCTTTGGTCTAATTTATTAACTCTAAAAAGTTAGAAAAGTTTCGAATGAGGCTTTTTAGACGAATTATTATTAAAAGCGGAGTTACATGACAACATCACCGGGACGAATTAATTCAACACTTTCTTGCGATGGTAGTAAACTGCCTTCAATTGTTAGATAAATTCCGAAATTTATATTGAAGAGTTTTTGAATGTGTTTTTCGAAATCGATGATTTCTTTAAAATTCGATTTTACGCCAACTAACGCTTCTTTACGGTGATCATTAAAAATGTTATTTAAACGAATTGTACAACGGACTGTCATTTTAAATTACTTTTAATATATTTTTGCACCGGATCAAGCAAAGCGGTTATGTTGAGATGTCATTTGTTTTTCTCGTCAATGTTTTTTCCGCTGTGTCAAACAATCTCTATCTGCGTTACTCAGCGAAATCAACAAATTTAACAATGACAAAGAAGATTCGGCGGGAATTGGTTGTATATTCAAAAAGTATATAGAAATAGGGTGCTACTTATTCGTCCGTTCATAATTATTAATTGGTTGTTAAAGTTTTGTGATTTCAATGAGTTAGCAATAATGGACAACAATAATGGATCCCATCGGTATACGTATACGTCGGGAATAGTTTGGGTCACAAATCCATAATTGATTACATAGTCATAGAACAGGACAGGAGACAGGCAGTCAGGGACACGCGTGTTTTCAGGGGTTTCACTTTCGGTTCTGAAAAATCTGTCAGTTGGTAAACAGAAATGTTAAAACCGAAATGCAGCACAATAGGCCCAACGAGGATTGGCCTCAGTGTTTTGATCTGGTGCATCTCAGCTTTAAGAGAACTGCAATAATTTTGCTAAATAGTATTTAGCGTAGTTTTTAAGGATCTAATTTCCAAATAACACCAAACCATACCAAAACTCTGTCAGGCTAAAAGCAAGAAGGTGGTAAGTCGCAAATTTTGTGTAGGTAAATTTAATGAAAAAGCAGTTAGGTGCAGCTTCATGGCAAAATTCGCCGAGGGATTTGAGGGGCTTCCAGCTGACTGCGGGGACATTGAGGCTGAGCGGGCGAATTTTAAGAAATTTGTCCTTGGTGCAGCTGAGGAATGTCTGGGCAGTGTAGCTGGCGCGGGTCGAAACAAAAAAAAAAACGGGTTGTTGGAACACCGACATTAGGGGGGCGGTATTGGAAAAAACTAAACTCTACTTGATCTGGTTATAAGACAGGACGGATAGAAGTGGAACTGGTTAAGCATCTGGTTAAGGAAGCGAAAGACCGCAGTCGTCTGCGCTGGTTGGGCACGTTCAAAGGATGGGTAATAACAGGCTACCGAAAATGATCTTGGATGCACAGTTACCGGGTGTTAGGCCAAGGGGCAGACCAAGGAGAAGGTTTATAGATTCAAATAAATCGGATTTAGAAGTAAGGGGACTTTCTCTGGGCGAACAAACCATCTCCTTGGTGGGCGATAGAAGGCATTGAGGGTGATAGTTCACCATTCTAAAGGTACCAATATGATCTACAAAGTTTGATGATGATGGATGGATTGCCGAAGAAGAACAACACGATTGTAAGCGTTTCGGCCATGCAACACGAATTTGTCAATGTTGCCGAATTCCCATCGCGTCCAATATATTGAGCCCTTAACTGACATTCTGTTGCCACAAGAGGACGATGTGTTTTTTGATTTTGGTCACCGGAATATTCAGAGATACTGAAAATGCAGAAAAATTTTTGTCCGTCCGATCAATCTTAACTTTCCTTTTCCAGAACGATACAGATATGCAAAATAAAAATGATTGTAATATCACAGTGTTCTCTATTTCTATGATTCTCCGACTTCTCTCATTTCGCCATTTGAAATAACATACGAATAGAGAGAAGTCGGAGAATCATAGAAAAAGAGAAAACGGTGATATTCCAAAAATAGCGGGTCATTCTTATTGTGCACAGCTGTAGTCGACAAAGTGCGGTCGAGTTCGAAGATAGAGACTCTATTTTGAAAATTTCGATTTCTCAAAAAATTCTCAAATTACTCAAAGAAATTCTAAAAATAGGTCCCTCGTGCCTTATGTACCAAACTAGATTACTACAGTACATGCCCTACATTTAAGACTAGTGATGTGATACTCTCAGTTACAGCACCAGTTATACAAACTACCACTTCTTACACACTTTTTGCCTACATTTCGATTCGAGTAGCTGTTATGCAATGAAAAACTTGATATTTCGCTTGGGAAAATGAACGCAACATTAACACGTAGAAAAGCGTGATGCTTATTCTTTGGAAAATGTAAAATGTTCCTCGTTTTTCTATTTGTCTCTGTAATTTCGGATCCGTTGTTCAGATTTTTGTGATGATCAGTTTATGAGATGTCGCAAAAAGTAAATTCACAGAGCATTGATTTGCCTCTAGCCCAATTCACAATCAGGTGTTTTGCCATATAAGGTGTCTACGTCGTCCCAAATTCGTCGACTTCTCTTCCGCTTGGGTTGTAGGATTGTAATGTGATGGACATTCTGAAGTCATCGTTCCTGTGTGTTCCAAACTGAGGAGATAGAAGTGCTTGCAACTATGGGCATGTTTCTTCGGATGAAAAGACGAGTCTTGTATGCTGTTTTTGTGTATTTTTTTCAGCTATTTCATAAGCCTTTCCCAGCTATTCTGAAATTCGCTTTGTATAACGGGTGAGCTCAGTGGCAACGTACTGACTGCATAAGATTTTTCTTTCACATATGATGAAAGTGACGTTCCTAAGCACACCCGAGCTTCACAAATAGGTGGTTCGGATTGTAACATCGCAACGAATCGTTCACAATAAATTATGACGTCAAATTATGAGTACAACGGAAATAAAATTCTATACAGATAGGGCTGTGAATCGAATTGGTTCGATGCGCGTTTAGGTGTTGCCATATGTACTAGCTCGAAAAAAAAGAGGTGTGGTCCGGAACATACGTTAATAACACGTCGCAAAAATGTGAACTGTCAAATTTGCAATGTTTTTTTAGAACAAAATCATGCGTTAATGACAAATTATTCAAAATTATACCTCATGTACTGTGAGGCAATGCCATTGGAATTATCTATTATTATTATTAGATGGCACACTTATTCTTCAGGTATATCTCTGACATCAATGTTTCTCAGTTTAAAATTTTTCCAAATGCTTTAGCAAAGCAGAAACATTGTATACGTAATGTACACCTATATGACAGAAAGCGCGATAGAACAATATCACATGCATTACAGAGAAATGATAACTAGCTGGCGCCGTCTATTTATCATTTCTCTGGTCGTATGTCGATTTCTTGTTTCTTGATTGGAATCATTGGAACGGAAATGAGTTTGGTAAAGAAAGATTCTGTCGAAGCTTGCGAATTTTTTGTTGGGAAGCCTGCCCTACAACGCATACAAAACCTAGCGACTAGATTTTGTGAGAGAAAATATATGAAAATCTCTCATCTGTGCAGAGAGGTGTGAAGTGATGAATTTCTCTATTGTCTTTCCCGCGGCGGCGTCGCTTGTTAAATTTGATACTTTTTTACTTTACATTTACTTTACACTTTTTGGTATATGTAAAAGTAAAGTTTGAACACAGAATGTTGTTTTTTCTGTATACGTGAGAGCAGGGCGTTTTTTAACATACAAGCTCGGAGGAAAAATCCACCCCAGGCCCATGTCAATCCACCCCAGTGCTCCCCAGTGCACCTCAGTGCACCTCAGTGAAACTCCTTTTCAATTCTAAAAAATATTCAACTCATTTTCAACTAAAGAAATTCACCTGCGGCGCTTTAAAATGATCCTTAATGTTCAGTCGTGCGTGGAAATTATGCGGGATCGCGGGATCTTGGATCCCGGGATATTTTTGAAAAAAAAAAAATTGGTTTCCGAAGGATTCTTCGCACTTTGACCGGGAAATTGTACCATAGGAAATTTTACCGTGCAGCAATTGCCACTGGGATGGCAATGCCACAGGTAAGGCAATGCCACCGGGAAGGCAATGCCACCGGGAAGGCAATACTACCGGCAAATCAAAAGCACCGGGAAGCGGGAAGTGAAAGCCATCTAGAAAGCAATGCCACCGGGAAGTGAAAGCCACCGGGAAGTCAAAAGCACCGGGAAGCGGGAGGTCAAAGCCAACGGGAAGTTAAAGCTCATATTTTCAAAATTTTCGACTGCACGGAATCAGTCAAATAATAAAATTCTTACTTACAATGAACCGTACAATCAAAAATTTCCGCCTGCGGCCCTTCACGGAATCAGCCAATCAATAAAATTCTGACTTACAATGAACCCTACAATCGAAAATTCTCTCCTGCGGCGCTTTAGTCATTGGATTGATAATGAATACACCACTTGCAAATTAAAGGACACAATTTAAAAAAAAAATCTATTGTAGTAAGCCCCACATCCCCCCTCCAGCACGGGGAAATCGTACCAGTAACACCGGGATATCCTACCAGAGACACTGAGACTTCTTTCCCGGGAAGAAAACATTCAGTTGGTCAAAAAATGCCAGATTTTCTCACTGAAAAGAAGCACAAAAGTGGACAACATGAATTTTTTCTTTTGTTTATTTTGACATTTAAGAATTGTAGCCTACAGTCGACAACAGTTCTGATAGGGTTGTTCCCAAAATTTTGCAATACAAAAGAAAGAAATTTCGCCTGCGGTGCTTTACATTATATTTTTTCTTAGTGTGCTTTCTTCTTATAAAAACTGAATTTCCCAACAATTAATTAAATAATAAACCATTGTAATGATATAAGAAAGTAGCTGTAAAATCAAAAAACTAATGACGCTGTACTTAATGTAATAAGTACAGATTTTTTATCCAAAATTCTCGCCTGTGTCGCGGCACGACGCCGAATTAGACTGGTTATTTTAAATATATGTCACGTTTCCTCTTGGGTGAAGTAATTGTGTCGATTACTTTATCTATTCAACAGTGTCAACTTTTTTCGCTCCCGCTTTTTACATGATCTTTGACCACTATAAACAAAATAAAATTATGCATAAAAGACAACACTACTTATGAAAAAAGTTTTGGCCCGCTCGATGAAAAATCCCCCCCCCCCCCCAGTCCAAAATCCGTATAAAAGGCTCTGCGTGAGAGTGTATTGGTTGTGACCCATCACTTGAGACGAAAAGTTGCTTTCCGCGGTATGTACCAACACGCCCGCGCGTACGTACTACACATCTCGTGTGTATTGGGGTATGTTGAAACATACTATTTTTAAATCAAATGTGTTCTTTATAAAGGTATCACAACAAAAACCCTTTTAAAAGGGAAATGTGACGCAAGTCCTCGTCCCTTCTTCCAAAACAACTGATATCAATTTGGGTAACGTTTAACGCTTCGAAACGCAAAAAAAAAAACTTCCAAATATTTTCACATTTGAATAAAAAAATGCGTCACAAATGCCGGACCCACCAGTGTTATAGTTTTTCTGTTCTTTCAGTTTTATACGCAAAATTTTGACTTCCTGTACAAAAATACTACATATACTACATACATACATTCCTACATACAAGTCGAAAGTGCTAGAGACACCCATAAATATCCTTAAGAATCCCTTAAACCTAAGAAGCTTCATTGCATAACCTGACTCATGTCGAGACTAACCGAAAAATATCAAAAAATCTGATGGATCCACAAGAATCCCATAAACCTATCAAGCCCCATTGGATGACCTCACTCATGTCGAGAATAACCGGAAAATATCAAAAACTCCAATGGAAGTTGAATACCTCACTTACCCAACCTTGACACTCACCACACACATTATTTTATATGGGATTTGTATGGGAGCTTCCAGGAGCCCTAGCGCCCAAACGAAGCCGGTGACCCCATTTTTTTAAATCTTAGATGGCGTAGAATGCTCATCCGAAGAACCCTGCAAAATTTAAAGAAGATCGCCAAAAAAGTCGTTTTTCATACAAATGGCTCTGGAACTACTAACTAACTAACTAGCGTAGGATATAATTAATTTTCTTTGGCTTCTATGAAGCAGCGCATTTAGTATGGAAAATGACGATTTTCTAAAGGTCATATCTTCGGATCCACTGGACTGACTTAATGAATAAAATGTCGATTTCAATCAAAATTTTACGTTGGATCTGATAAACTAAGTCTCAGGGGGGTACGACGCGACGCAAGGGAAAAAATTCAAAACTTAGCTGTATATATGGGTCCGCAGTCTACAAAAAACAATTTCTGATTTTTTTGATCGTATGGGGACTTGCGTCACGGGCGCAGTGCTACCGCGCGCCCATGATGCGCTGATGAAAAATTTCGGCGGCGGCGGCGTAAACACTTTTCGTTATGCACCAGCGCCAGCTTCGATCGGCTCAGAGGGAATTTTCAGCGCTGACGTTAGATTTTTTCGTTTTATCGGCGACGTTTGCGCTGGACCAAAAAATTATTAATAAAAATAATTCGAAATTTTAATGATGAAAATGGAGAATCATGTTGGCGTGGCGACGGCTCAAAACTATTTTACTTTTCGACCTGGGCGGGGAGTTAAATTTTTTTCATTCTTTTCGGAGGCGTTTCAGTTGGCGCACATCTCCAATTCATGAAGAACATATCACTAGAAAATCTAATCACGATGTGTGACGATTGCATGTGCTATACAGATGAGTGGCTACAAGCACCGCCATCCGAATGTTAATGTAACGAATTATTAAACACAAACCTTATGATCCCCGGTGATCTATGGACACTGTTTACCTTAAAAGAAATCGACTGAAAATATCTGAACTAAAACATTCAAATAAAGGCCAAAATAAAGACATTAAAGAATTAGGTTTCGGTGTAACTATTGTCGTTAAAATCTTTAAAAACAAAAATAACGATTAACGTTACGGCATCCCGTTCCACTTGTAAATTTAAAATGCAGCTGATGAAGAAGCATTTAAATATCAAAAAATTATTACCAACATTTCTTTATGACCGTATTCGTAACGCTACAACTTTATGTTTTTACCGGAAAAGGACTTAAAATTGTCTTATAGTTCGTTCCATAGAGTGATACAGACATTTAAAAAAAATGCCCGAAATGTTGCTAACATAGAAACGTATGGGGAGCACAAAAAATAATTGTTCTTACGATTATGCAGATAGAAATGTTTGTTTATTCGTAGGTGCAATAACATTCAAAGTTGTTAGACTTAACTTCATATTTAGCAGAGAGTGATTTTCTGTTTTGGTTTGTCGGACGTTTAGCTCTTCTCTTTGTACTTTCTTGATGGACGGGAAAACAAGACACTTCTCTACACACCTTTTAAGAATTGCATGGTAGTCAGTCATGGTACGAATGTTGCGGCGATTGTAACAACATGAAAAGAATATATTTGTAACCATCTAAGTCATAAAAGTATAATATTTTTTCACTGCTGGAACCAGAAAAGCTAAGAAATCTTCATTGTTCTCATCAGTTGTTACAGTTGACTGATTTTGAAATTAAATGTGTTAAATTGTGTGGTATACAAAAGAAATACTGTGACAAAATATAAAAAGAATTGAATCTTCTAATGATATTAAAAATTTTCGGTTGAAGTGTTTTCATATAAGAAAAGTCTCTTTTTTTGTTTAAAAAAATGTCAATATTGTGGCTAACGTTATACATAATTCAGATTACATTCAACTTTGCATCATGTCAACGAAGTGAAAATATTGGTAACGACATTAGTTTACTTTGCATGTTATGTTCTTACATGATTTCTATAAACTGTATCCTCTGTATCTTGTGCGTGTTTTCAATTATTTAAAGAACATAATTTAGATGAGAGATAACTCGTTAGTAGCAATAAATATCTGATTAACTAGATCAAATGTATTGGGTCAAATCCAGTATGCAAATGCCCAATGTTTTTTTGTTGCAAATCCGGAACTTACAAAAACTTTTGACATGCAAATTAAATCACATTAGAAAAGATTAAATGAATTATTTGTAATTTTTTAGCTTTCTTTAGTTAATGTGAAAGATTGATGATTGAATGATAGTTATTCAGATGAGCTTTATGAAAAGAATGTTGTTTTGGAAAGTTCTTTTCAAAGTACATGCAGTCCATAACTAAATACCAACAGTATTAGTGCAATTTTTCTATTTTATTTTTTTCTTTTGGTTCGTTGGGTCACGATTTTTGACTAACTGATTTAAACGGAACAAAATAATGAAAGAGGCCATGTAAACGTCACGTGGGGAACACTTTAGGGGTCAGGGCCTATTTTAGGGAATCATGGCCCCATGGTAGTAAAAGGGCGGTGACGAGTTTTGTCGTTTTGAATTTCCTTAAGACTTAGCCAAGCGACTTAGCACAAATTCCACAAATGAAACACGTAGCGAAAATATGATGTTTTTGTCACACCATGTGATTTTCAAACTCGATGCGCCTTCTTTTCACAACTTGCTGCATAAATTAGTATTTTATCACTCCTTTTAACTTTTACACGTAAATAACAGTCTTGGCATAATTTAATAGTCTTGGCATAACCACAGTTTAAACCTCCGACGCCAGAATTAATAGTATATTACGTATGTGCTTCCAAATTGATTGTTTTTACTCGTAGGAAGGTTGCTGCATGAGCCGAAGGCGAATGCTGTAATCCTACGAGTCAAAACAACTATTTGGAAACACTTACGTACAATATTTTACATGTTGATGCTCGGTAAATGCGTTTTCCGAGTCGCTTGCGACGAGGTAATGACGCATTTACCGGGCAGAAATATGTAAACATATTTATCGAACTACCTTTCGGCTAGAAGTATGGAGTCATGTAATCGCAGTGATCACAATTTTCATGAGTATGCAAATAGTGACTGCTGCTTAATCTTTCATAAGAATTTTCTTCTTCAAATCAAATAGTGCAATGTATGATGAAGGTATTGTTGTGTTTTGATGTTTATTAAAACGCTGTATGAAACACGATGTGAAATTGGGTGTGTTTGTCACCAGATGTGAATTAACCAAACGAGGAAACGAATTGTTACATAAATTGCTATTTTTTTATTTTTACTTACCACGTAAATGAGAGCTCAACAATTGCAATTCTCGCAGAATTTTTATCTGATACCAAAGCTGCATGACTAGTTACATACATACATATTCCGCCGTATTAACCCAACTGGGTTTTGGCTGTCAGCACCACAGTTCGCCATTGCTGTCGATCTTCAGCTACCCTTTTCCAATTGCTGATTCGTAGCTTTTTGAAGTCCTCTTCAACATTTTCAATCCATCTTTTGCGCGGTCTTCCCCTGGCTCTGGTCCCAATCGTTTCACAGTTTGTTATTAGCGTTCTTTTTACTGCTCTATCGTTGTCCATTCTTATTACATGTCCTGCCTATCTAAGTCTGGAAGATTTTACCGCTCCAACAATAGTTTCGCAGCCAAATAGTTCGCTCAACTCCCTGTTGTTCCTTGCTCTCTAAAGGTTGTTTTTCTGGATGGGACCACAGATTTTCCGTAACATTTTTCTCTCAAATACATTGAGTACGTTTTCGTGTCTATTTGTCAGTGTCCATGTCTCACATCCGTATAAAACGATTGGTCTCACCATTGTCCTATAGAGTTTGAATTTTGTCGCCCTGCTCAGCAGAGAGCTTTTGAACAGGTGTTTTAGTGCATAGAAGCACCTATTTCCTTGAGATAATCTCGTTTGGATTTCTTCTTCTATATCGTTGGTGGTGTTGACTATCGAACCGAGGTACTTAAACGACTGAACCACTTCGAAGTTGAATTCATTCATTGTAATGTTTTGTCCAATCCTTGATCCACGTTGTCTATCCAGTGTAAGGTACTTGGTCTTGTTTTCATTCACTAGTAATCCAATCTCCTTTCCCGCTGTTTGCATCTCCACAAAGCTTTCCTTTACCGCTAGGATTCCACGTCCTATCAAATCTGCATCGTCTGCGAAGGCTGCCAGCTGTCTTGATGTTGTGAAAATTGTTCCACGCCAGTTTATCGACATCGCTCTAACTACCTTCTCCAGCGCTAGATTGAACAGAATTGTTGATAGTCTATCCCCCTGTCTTAAGCCTGTTTCGATATTGAATGGGTCTGATAAAACTCCTTGGATGAGGACTTTACATTTGGTAGCTGTGAGCGTTGCTTTTGTAAGACGGATGAGCTTCCTTGGCATGCCGAATTCTTCCAAGATAGCACCTCTCGAGAAATTGAATCATACGCTTGTTTAAAGTCCACAAAAAGCTGATGTATACTAATGTTGTATTCCCAAGCTTTTTCCAAGATTTGCCTGACGAGGAACAGTTGATCTGTGGTAGATCTGCCTATTCTAAACCCTCCTTGGTAATCTCCAATTATATTCTCTGAGTAGACTTCCAGACGGTCAGAAATAATAACCGTCAGTATTTTATATGCTACATTCAGAAGACATATTCCTCGATAGTTCTCGCAATCCACCCTGCTTCCCTTTTTGTGAATTGGTATCAGTAGACCCATCAGCCAGTCATCGGGTAGCTTTTCGTCCTTCCACACCCTGGCTATAATTTGGTGCATTCGGTGCCATAGTAGTGGTCCTCCGTTTTTTATTAATTCGGCCGGAACATTATCTTCCCCGGGGGCTTTGTGGTTTTTCAGTTTATTCATAGCAGCTAACACTTCCTCATACGAGGGGTCTTCGATAAATGGTTCCACAAAATGGTAAGCAGTGGTCCTATTAACCAGTTGGAATTGGTTGGTTCAGCAATTCTTGGAAATACTCCTTCCATCTTCCTGCAATTTGCTCCTTGTCGCTAAGTATTTGACCTTCCTTGTTTTTTACTTTGATTGATTGCGCTTGAAACCCTTTTCTTTGGTGTTTCACATTCCTGTAGAAGTCTCGAGCATTACCGTTCCTATTCATGTATTCCAGGTTGCTAATCTCCTCGTTCATTTTTTCGATCTTTTTCCTCCTAAGGAGCCTAAATACTTCAATGTTTTTTCTCTTGAGGTTAACTTCCTTACTCCTCGTAGTTCTTTGTAATGTATCGATACGCGCCTGTCTTTTTTCCTCAACTGCTTTCAAGCATTCATCATCAAACCAATCGTTGTTTCGGTGTGCAGTCACCTTACCAAGCAACTCCGTCGCTGCAGTGATGAGGGCCTCTGTTGTTAATCGAACTGTTTCGTTCGTGTCTGCATCGGTGTTTTGGTTGTTCAGTATTTGTTCGACTTTCTCTGGGAATTGTGCACGGGTTTCATCTGATTTCAGTTTATATAGATTGAATTTGGGGCGACCGCTAATGTTTATTACATTCCTGCGTGGCCACATACACTTGTATTTGATCTTGACAAGAGTGTGGTCCGAGTCATGTAGGGTTCCACGGTAGCTTCTTGTTCGCCGTTGTTCACGCTAAAGCCTGTACCGAATTGATGAGAATTACTGCTTGGTCCGCTGAAGTAAAATGAATGGTTGGGCATAGTGTGTATTCCACTATCCAGCCATCTGGTTTCTTGCACTGCTGCGATCTGAATATTGTATTTATTCATATCCGCAAGCGTGTTCTGCATAGCACCTCTCGCAAAGAGACTTCTTAAATTCCAAGTCGCAAGTGATAGATCGTTGTCCGTTGATCGTTGCTGGGGTCGTCGTTGGTGTTGTCTTAAGGGTATCCGAGGCTGTGTTGGTGATTCTTGAACTGGATTTTTTTTACGAGAAGAGGTCGTTAGCCACTCGCTCAACCTACTATAATTTCCCATCCGGCCCGTAGGCAGACCTTAAGGTAGCACTCTTAATTTTAGCAAATTCGTTACCGAATAAGTACCCGGGGACTACGACGTGGACGTAAAAAGAGCACTTGATAGTTAGACAATTACACGCCTGGCATATGACCCGGACTACCACACTCCGTTCATATGCAATCAAGCGCTACCCTATCTAACTACCCAATCCCGCATGACTAGTTGGGGTAACTTATAGTCTTTCTGAAGATAATAGATCTATCTGTCTGGCTCGAGCAACGGGATAATTTGATGATTTGTCATCAGTTAATAATTATTTAAATATCGATTCGATATCGAACATTTGATTATTCGGTAAAATTATTTTATTGCCAACCCCATCCGAAAGTTGAGCGTCACATGTATGTTTACCTCCTACGAAAACCAAGCATCACATGGTGACGTGACATTTCTCCGCCGCAAATAACGCCCGGGCGCTAATAACGCCCGCACCCGAGCGCTAATACCGCCCACACTCTGGGCGCTAATAACGTCCAGCTATATAATTCGGTACACGCTCACGATTGAGCTTGAAGAATAAATTGGAAGTTATTTAAATTCAGAAGTTTAGGATATTTCATCCCTTTTACTCAATTTTTTAAATTTCAAAATCGTAGTGCTCTAGATTGGTAAATTCCACAATTTCGTCAAAGAACTAAATAATGTTCATTGATCCTTCGTCAAATTTTTGTTGGGTCTGGTGAATACATCTATTGCGCTGAACAAATTTCTTGCGCTGCTCTGCAAATACTTGGACTGCACCGTCACACACAAATTTTTAATAATTGCGTACTTTCGTTGATGGGCCGCGGCAAGCGCAAAAAAGCACAATGCCCAATGTGCCGCGGTCCCATCAATGACTTTCATAAAGTTTTCATGTAATTTTTTTATTTCTTATTGACAACTTTTTTAAAAATAAAAGAGCAGAAAAAAAATTCTTCCATCTAGTGGCATTCTGTATAAGGAAAATGTTCCTCTTACTCAGCTCCTTCTAGTGACATTCTGTATAAGGAAGATTTTCCTCTAGTAGGGAATGCAAACCGAAGCAAAAATTGAAAACCCGGTTTTCGGTTTTTTCTGGTAAAAAAACCGCGGTTAACCGGAGCCTATTTTCCAAACATTTTTATAAAAAATATCTTCGCTTCATTAAACTTTTTTATTGAATTTCGGGCAATGGGTCATAGCTATCGAAATGGTTTCTTGCAGAAAATACTATTTTGAGTAAAAATTGTTAAATACTAGCGCAAAATTATAAAGTTTTTTTATGGTTGTTTTCCTCTTTATCATTTTTTTTCAAATGAACGATATTTGTCCATACTACTCATCTCCTCCTATACAATTTATGTCGATTATCTCAGGAAACAGAGCTTTTCCACCTGACGCGGCATAATAAATCACAACAAAAACCCTTTTAAAAGTGAAATGTGACGCAAGTCTTTGTCCCTTCTTCCAAAACAACTGACATCAATTTGGGTGACGCTTAACGCTTCGAAACGCAAAAAAAACTTTCAAGATATTTTCACATTTGATTAAAAAAATGCGTCACAAATGCCGGACCCGCCAGTGTTATAGTTTTTTTGTTCTTTCAGCTTTCACACCGCAAAAATTTGATTTGTATTTAGGAATGTATGCAGTATTTTTGTACAGGAAGTCAAATTTTTGCGTATAAAACTGAAAGAACAGATAACTATAAAACTCCGCCTCGAACATAAAATACCCTTTACAGTTCTTGTAGCATAAAATACTATTTTTTTTCTGCAACTTCTTTGTACAACGATGCAAAATTATGTTCCACAACTGTTGAACGTTAGTTTTACTTCGTCATGGAGTTGATCCAATAAAAATTCTTCTGCGACAATGTAAATGTTTGAACGTTGACTTTTGGGGCAATAATCTTTACGAAAATACTCAGAAGTCTTCTGAAACTACAAATTACAAAGTCGATGGTACGAATGGTACAAATGGTACGAAATTTTGTCTTCGTGGTAATTTTTGCAACTTGACCTCTCGTTTGACACAATCATGTGACGGAAAAGTACTTATTTTTAAGTAAATTCTTATTTTTTTGTAAAAAACCGGTTTTAGGAGAAAAAAAACCGTCGGTTTTTCAGTGTCCAAAATCGGGCGGTTAACCGAAAAACCGGTTCGGTTTAAAACCGGGTTGTATTCCCTATCCTCTAGACAACTCCTTCTAGTGACATTCTGCATAAGGAAAATGTTCCCCTTAGTCAACTCTTTCTAGTGACATTCTAACGCCCTGGTGTTATTAACGCCCCCGGCGTTTTTTGCGGCGGAGAAATGTCCTGCCACCGCATTACATGTGGGGTCTTTTTGGGATATTTTTTGTGAAACAATAGTAGATTACACTGAGGAGCGCGGAAGTAAGTCGTTACATGAGGGATCAATTTTGTGAAATGAGTCACCCTCAGTGTTTTTAAGCAAAAAGATTGAGAAAACTATTTTTTGCAATTCACCGACAAAAAACTGGCTTTTTCGTGAGTCATTTCGGTCTCGCATAAGGCCACTCTTCGCGCTAGGGTGATAATAAGACTTTTTTAACGCACTTCTTCTTCTTCCTTAGCCTTTTATATCCACTGCTGGATGTAGGCCTCCCCCATAGATCGCCACTTTTTTCGGTCCATTGCCACTTGCTGCCACGTCGTGCCTGCCGTTCTTTTGATATCGTTGGTCCATCTTTCCGGTGGACGTCCCACCGGTCGTTTCGTTGGTGGCCGCCATTGCATTATAGTTTTCGTCCATCGATCGTCGGTCATTCTGGCAATATGACCAGCCCAATTCCACTTGAGCGACGCTATTCGTGTCATGACATCGATGACTCTTGTTTGTCGCCGGATCCACTCATTTGTCATTTTGTCCCTGAGTGTGATTCCTAGCATTGCCCTTTCCATTGCCCTCTGTGCAACTCTCAATTTGTTCGCTGATGCTTTGGTGATCGTGAGAGTCTCGGCTCCGTATGTCAGGACCGGCAGCACACACATATCGAACACTTTCCTCTTCAGACTGTTGCTCATGTTGCTCTTGAAGATGTACCGCACTAGTGCGATATATTTTTCACAGTAGTGTGTAAAACCGTTTTTACGCATTAGTGTGACTAGTTGTTTTAACGCACTAGTGCGAAAAAATAATTGAAATATCGACAAATTTTTGCAAGTGGAAAAGTTCATTTGTTGTCGGTGAATACCCTTCGGATCGTAACCTATATCTAAAACTTGCTAATTCCATCGGTAACCCATACATTGTCACTACCATGTCACCTGGGGAACGAATGTGTTTTTTCTCATGTTAATATAGATTACATTGAAAGAGTGAAAGAGATGAAATTCGTTACCCAAGTGACGGTAACGATGGAATTAGCCAACTAATACTTTGACGAGTGTAGAATTTGTATCCCGAACCGAAGGCGAAGTATACAACTGCACGAGTCAAAAAACAGTTTTTAACGCGAGTTGCCTAAAAATACACGAATGAGTTTGCGAGTGTCACGAAATGATCCAGAATGGATGACTTACTTTTTGGATAAAAATCAAATGCCTAGAACATTGTTAGTCAAAAAAATAGGTTTAGAGGTTGCTCAACGAGGTTGAATTTTAGGAATTTTTATATTCCCATGGGAAAAAAACTTCAATGACATTGCGCAACCTTTAAACCTAATTTTTTTGAATCTTCTAGACTTTGTTTCACAATCCGAAAATGAATTGAAAAAACGATGCGCACTTGAACTTCTACATAATTTTCATTTTCCATACAAAGTTGAACCAGCCTAATATACATGTAACGAGAAGTTTCCAGGGGGCCCTAACACACATGTAATGAATAACTTCCGTGGGGTGCACATATGCATGTAATGACAAGTTTTTGGTGGGACATGTTGATGCTTGGTAATTGCGTTTTCCGAGGCACTTGCGACGAGGTAAATGACGCATTTACCGAGCTAAACATTTGTAGTACATTACGTATGTGCTTCCAAATTAGTTGTTTCAACTTGTAGGAAGTCTGTTGCATCAGCGGAAGGCGACTGCTGGAATCCTACGAGTCGAAATTAATATTTGGAAGCGCTTACGTGCATTATTTACATGTTTCTGCCTCGTCGCTGCGAAAACGCCAAAAGTCCGTAACATACTTTGTGTATGTAACCTACTTCCATCATGAAAATTTTACTTTTATAAACAATAAACGTCTCAAATAAAGATACTTGAACTGCTAAATGTAAATGTATTTTAGCGTTTTAGAAGCTACACCTTCTACATATATTTAACTTCTTGAACAAATTTACGCAAGAAAGTTAAATCAAGTATGTTGTCGGACTTTTTGCACCTAATATTCGGACACAGATAAACACAAGACGAGAAAGCTTGTTCGGACTCTATACTCGTAGGTTTTAGTTCTAAAGGTCATTCGTAAAGTTTAGTCAAATACCGCTTACGACTATCTCCAGCTTCCATCAATTTCATTTCTTGTCTGACTATTTTTGAGAGAGACGCCTTCGATTGAATTTTTTTTAACAGTCTTACTGAATGTAGTCGCGTTATCCAATTCCTGATGTAAACTATAGGCAATGAAAATCTATTTTTGTCAAATAGGAAATTTCATTATCTTTCCAGCGACATGTTATCATGTTATCACTTTGATAATTTTCATTTGAAATTTTCTTAATGAAATTTTCTGAATTTTCTTCTCCATATTAAATTGATCGCGTCATTCGTGCACTAGGATGATCGTGTAAAATTCAATTGAAGACTTCGGGAGATAAGCAACATAAAGCAATTGAAAGCGAACCTGCTCCCTTGTATAATATATGAGAGTACGTTCACTTTCAGCTGCTTTATCTTGTTTTTCTCACGAAGTCTTCAATTTTCTCTCGAATCCATAGTGTAAGGTGTCGTTGGAAAGATAATGAAATTTGTAAGCTGAAGTTTCGAAATTCCTTCCGATACCGAATCGGTTGCAATCCCTACTCGCAAACTCATTCGTGTATTTTTAAGCAAACCGTTTTTGGACTCTTACGAGGACCTCAAAATACTTTCGGTTCTCCTAGCAAGCATGAAAAACTCAATACATCACTCGAAAACGAGTAGGCCTTGTGATGTAAATGACTACTTCAAAGCTTTTTGCTTTAAAACACCCTCTTGATCTTGGCCTATTTTACAAAATTGATCTCTCATATTACTTCCGCACCCCCCACTGTAATCTATTATTGTTTCGCAAAACATATGTCTACATGTATGTTGAGAGCCCCTCCGGAAACTTCTCGTTACATGTATATCTGGATGTAAGGACGTGTTTCGGATAGAAACCGATCAAAACATCATACAGTGGGATGCTTAGTAAGTCATCCATTCTGGATCATTTCGTGACACTCGCAAACTCATTCGTGTATTTTTAAGCAACTCGCTTTAAAAACTGTTTTTTGACTCGTGCGACCTCAGTTAAATTTTTGGCGGCTCTCAAATAGAGGTCGTACTTTGCAAAAAAGAAATGGATTTTATTAAAAAATCTTCGCGTTTTGAAGCAATTCCGTAGAACAATTTTACGCTTAGAATAATATTCTAATATTATGTTCTTCATATTAAAGTTGTTGAAATTCCAATTATCCATTCATTCAAAAAATTATTTGAAAAATCAAGAAGCACTGGCTGTTGTTACGTCGTTCCCTACATTATAAATTAATTAGATGGAATCAGCATGGTTGATTATCAGCTTGTGGAATTGATTTTAACTGTTTCAGAAAAAACCTATCATTTAAATTGCGTGTGAGTTTTCATGATGCTGAAAATTACAATTTTTCAATGATGCATTTAAAGTTAGATCGATGCTTTGTTATTAGTGACTCGCTCAATTATTAGTCAGCAAATTTTTTCTTTATTTGAAACTTTAAGTATCTTGTTCTTGCTGTAATATGTTAAATCAACAAATATTTACTTTTCCCCGCATTCAATTATCTTAAGATGGTTGTTTCTCAGGTATGCATAAGTATAATCCGCTACAATAATAGTTCCAAAAGCTAACTATCTCATCAAAAATCATGATGTTTGTTCAAGAATATAAACCGTATGGTTAATTTGAAGAACTTGTAATCGCGGTGTGCTTGTTTCTACGTGTGCGTAAAACCGAATTCAAATTTATAATGAGACAAGATGACGCTTCAACATATTGATTTTATCATAAAAAATAAATTAAAAAAATGGCCGAGTATGACTTTTTTACTGATTCATATTCTAAACTATAAACATTTGATCTGCGTGCTGAAATTTAAAAAAACGTACGGAAAGACCCGTACGTTCCCTTATTCAATAGTAATTTCTGACACAAGTTACGTATGAAGGTAGTTTGACGCACTAGATGTGAGAACGCGAGTTCGGCAACACATCGTGTGCGTTAAACTACCACCATACGTAATGTGTATCAAACAACGTTTTTGTAATTCACCGACGAAAACGAGATTTTCTTTTTATAAAAAATTCAATGCAAGCAGTGCGTAAAAAAAACTTCATAAAAAACCGTCATCGCACTAGTAGTAGTGCGTAAAAAACCGTCATCGCACTAGTGCGGCAAAATGACTTCATGCGACACCGAAATGACGCGCGAAAAAGCGAGTTTTTGTCGGTGAATTGCAAAAAAGAGATTTGCAGTTGGCTAATTCCATCGTGCCCCACGTTACACTTATTTTGGTGTATACTCACGTAATTAGAAATGTATACTCAGTGTACACTTGAAAATGTAAATGTGCCCCACGTAACATTTTATATACCACTCTTTTTGTAGTATATATAGAAGTATACGTCGGTGTACATACGGTTAAATGTACTATGGAATTAGCCAGTTTCGTATTTTTATTTTACTGCGCGGCTCTCAGAAATTACCTATAATAATATCGACACACTTTCGAAGTTTGGATTTTCAAACCGACCTGTATGACATCACGACCCATCTTTCTATAGACCAAAATTTTCCTTAACACCTCAATGTTCGCTACAGCATCCAAGTAATTATTATAAGGGTTTCTGTGTGACCCTAGCGCTAGCCTAGGGCGTTTGTGTGACCTCTTTGAGACATTGTTCTATATATAATTTATAATTGAGATCTATAGCTTTCCTTAACACCTCAATGTTCGCTACAGCATCCAAGCAATTATTATAAGGGTTTCTGTGTGACCCTAGCGCTAGCCTAGGGCGTTTGTGTGACCTCTTTGAGACATTGATCTATATATAATTTATAATTGAGATCTATAGCTTTCCTTTGACACCCTAACAAGCAGAATTTCAGGTCGAACGGTTCAACGGACATTGATTTTTTATAATTTTTGAATCTACACTGGATTGAATCCTCTTACTTCAATGTCGATACAACCCATGCTACACACCTACCTAGCGAGCCTATGAGATAACTCATACTACGTACGAGTCTAAACAGCAAGGCACGAACAGGAAAGTGGTTCAAATTTGAATACAAAAGAATGCTCAAGTCAAATATAATTATGGAAGAAAATGGAATTAATTATAACGGCTTTTTTTATTGTAAATTATTTATTTTCAGCAGCACGAAAAATCTTATAAATAAATGAGATATCAAAGTGATAAAATCTGCCTCTTCTATTTTTTTTTACGATTCTCTTATACCAACTGCACGTAGTATCTTGAATGTTAAATACAATGCATAAAACTTGTACAAATTGTTTGGCATACCGAATTAACAACAACTATTAATTAGTTATATTGTGCTATTCTATGTAAAATATTTGGTTGATTTTACAGTTGTAACGATACGAGTTAAAAGCGAATTAATAAAACAAAGAAAAATCGAATAAAAGATTACTATACGTCGATAATGTTGTAGGATTTTATGCATTTCCTTGGTAAATCAATTACAACGAGAGCTAGCCGAGCATCGTTTGCTTGTTTCACATACGTCTTGTGAACACACTCGAGTTAATTGGCATAATGATGCCTCTTGCATACATGTACATGATAATAGAAGTTGTAGTAGTTAACGCAACAAGTGCTGGAAAGTACCCACGAGAATCACATTGCGCGAGTTATGCACAACACTTTCGATAACAACTCAATACCAAATTGTTCATTTTCGTTTCGTATTTCACGAAAAGGGAAAATTGAAAGGAATCGTTTTCACGAGGTTACTGACTTTGACTTCGCATCGGACTTGAATTCAAACGTTTCCTTCCTAGTTACACAAATGACTATTTAGAAACGCCTTCCGTCCGTAGCTGTTGGTGGTAGGTACAAATGTACCTTCCTTCACCCTACCGTATCACTCGTCAAAGAGATGATTATATACAGCTAAGTTTTGACTTCCCCCTCTTGAGATATACCACCTGAAAATATTCTTCCCGGATTCTACGGAAAATTTTAAGTATCTTTTCACTCATTAAAATCGGTTCAGTGCATCCGGAGATTTGACCTTTAGAAAATGATCATTTCCTATACAAAAAGTGCATTTTCATTTGGTATTTCCTGATTTTTGTTTTTCCTTATTTTAGGTTCCTGATTATCGTTTCCCGATTTTTGGTTCCTGATTTCTTGATTCCTGATTTTTGCTTTCTTAATTCATTCCTTTATATGGCTATGGCGCCTTCTAAGAGCCCTGACGCCTATACGCGGTCGGTACTCGCCCCCTTTTTTAAATCTCATATGGCGTAGAGTGCTCACCCAAAGGTCCCTGCAAAATTTCGAGAAAAATTTTCGAGCGGGAGCCAAAAAAGGCTTCTATGAAAATGCACTTTTTGTAAATGTCCACCTGAATTAGGAAAGGAAAAATCAGGAATCAAGAAATCAGGAACCAAAAATCAGGAAACGATAATCAGGAACCTAAAATACGGTAAAACAAAAATCAGGAATTACCAAATTTAGGAAAAACCAAAATCAGGAAAAACGAAAATCAGGACTGAAATAAATCAGGAAAAACATCAAATTTTTCAATTCCTAAGGAGATCGCAATCTTATTTTTGGTATGTAGGGCGAGCTACTAACGCCCTGCAGGCTGCCTTCTGTGCATGGGGTTCTGCCCCAAACCCCGCTTTTTTTAGTATTTATCACGGCCTGCGGCGCATTCTCTCAAAAATTATTTTACTGCTTTTGGTTTTTCGTGATTGCCTGATTCCTAATTTTCGTTTTTCCCAATTTTAGTTTTTCCTAATTTTTGTTTTTCCTTATTTTTGTCAAATAATTTTTTTTCCTAATTTTTCTTTTTCTAATTAGTGTGGAATACTATATAAAGCCCATTATGTAAGTGCTTGTTTGTAATGTGTATGGGAGCACATTTTGTATGAGACAAGGTTCGAGATAAAGGTTTGGTGTCAAAGGGAAAGTTGTTGGGTTGGGTGTGTAGTGTATCGGGGTGGTCGCCAAAATGGTGGAAATGAGCTGAGGGCTAAAAAAAACTTTTGATATGATGTAGAGTAAGTTGAGGGGATCATTTTCGCCCGTGTAAGTAGTAGCCGACGCGCTTCGGTTTGGATTTTTTGCAAGGGTTTACGGCAAGCGCGTCTGCTCGTCGTAGGTATTTTCTACGCAGCAGTTCCTATTTTTCTCTCGTAGAGAAAATAACTGGCTGTCAACGACGTTCTTTTACAATTTTCAAATGCCCAAACATTTTTTTATAAACTCTGTCAAAGTCAAAAATTCCGGAAAACGAGATTCGTCGCTCGACAAGTCTTTGCTCCAGAAGACTCTACCAAGTGTAGAACCTCCTGAAAATAGGTCAACTTGGCAGAGCTTTAAAAAAAAATGTGTAGGCATTTACAAATTATAAAAGAACGTCGTTGATAGCCAGTTATTTTCTCTGCGAGAGAAAAATAGAAACTCCAGCGTAGAAAATACCTACGACGAACAGACGCTCTTGCCGTAAACCCTTGCAAAAAATCTAATGTGCGGCGGCGGCGGCTCAAAAAAAACTTTTGATATGTTGTAGAAGAAGTTATGGGGCTCATTTTCGCCTATGGAAGTAGTAGCCGCCGCGCTTCGGCTTGGCGGAGGCGGCGGCTCAAAAAATTTTTTTAATATGCTGTAGAGTAAGTTGAGGGGATCATTTTCGCCCGTGGAAGTAGTAGCCGCCGCGCTTCAGTTTGGCGGCGGTGGCGACTCAAAAAAAATTCTATATATAATTCGTAAAAGCAATTTTTCTACTTCCAAAAGAATGTGATATCAGTTATCAGTATATCAGTCACCCAAATTGATATCAGTTGTTTTGGAAGAAGAGACGAGGACTTGCGTCACATTTCCCATTTAAAAAGGGATTTTGTTGTGATCAATGAATGTCAGCTAACTCCTAAATCTAATTTAATGGAATCTGGAACAGGACCTAAAGTCAGGTTACCCCATCCTACATACGAACTCCGTGAAATGCTAAAAGTGATAATTGTATAGACTTGCAAGGAATTATCTTATTTGTGCAGTAATCAAAGAAAGGAAATTCTCTTCTTTGACATTTCCATTTCATTGTCATTCTTAATGACCGTTAAATTTCCCGATTTTTTCTAACACTAAACGACTGACATCGGTCGAATAAATGAATATAGTCAAAACATTTACAAATCATGAAACATGAATCATTTCACCGCTTTAACCAATCTGAAATTCATTTAAAAATTGTACATGTCATGAATTCATTCCATACCTTCCATACACGACTTGTCTAAGATTTAAAGTGGAAAGTTCATTGGTCGTGGAATTATCTGTAACAGAAAAAAAGGTTCATACCGCTTTAGGTATAGTTTCCGTAAATAACCGTGACTCTTTACAAAATCAGCTATACAATAGGTCAACGTTGTGCGACTGTGTTCACGAAAAAAAAATTGTGGGTATTCTTCATAAAACGACAACTTTAATGTTCACACAACGCAACACATTAAGTTGTTATACGGCGACGTAAGACATTGTATACATATTTTATGTGGAAACCAGATGAGAAACAAGTACACAGCAAATAATTATTACATTCCGACTAAACAAGTAGATGTAGGCAAATAACTATTCTACCTGATAATTTGCCATTTCTTTTTTATTCTTCTCTTCATCAAACAAGAGTCGTAAAATCGAGATTATAAAACGCATCAAACGATAGGGATAATTTGCATTATTTTTTCCTTTCAGCATTTTATGGTTGCGAAATACATAATTATTTCTATGCCTGGTAAATGTCGTACAATTAGACATTATGAAGATTATAATTTTTCGTCGAATAGTTAGCCGTTCCACTTTTACAGTCGTTTTACTTGGCCTTGGTAAGACTTGAACTCACGAGTCGTGGTTACAACGAAGATTGTGATAAAGATAACCCGTATAGATTTGGTACAATTACGTCTATCTATACTATACGTTTCGCCTGAGGAAAACGAAAAAAGTCGACGGAAATGCATTTACTTGTTGCTTTATTTCAAAATTTTCAACTGGCTCTACGCAATATTTTCTAGGTGACCAATCATTTTGAGAAATTTTTGTCTCACTAACCGGTTTTTTCATGTAACACGAAGGGAATTGGGAATTATAGATAATCAGAGTCAACTAGACAGCGAAGCAAAAATCACAGTAATTTGCGGTCAGTTTAAATATGAATCGTCTGTGATATTCCCGTATGTAATGTTCCATGTCAGTATAAGCAAAGCTTATTAACGAATCCTATTATAACATATAATATAACGGATAACGATGACAAAATTTTGTGCGTTGACGGAAAAACAGATATTTGTCTTAGTTGTGAGAGAAAGAGGGTGGATATCCCCAGTTAGGAGACTTTCATTATGCGAACAAAGCATCTGATTCGCGAGTGATAGGGTGGCGAGGAAGAGAATAAATCAGGGGTTGCGGGAAAAAATCGTCTATTAAGTGTGCTGGTGATGATGGAAGAGAGTAGCAATGCGGTGGCCAGTCAGCCGACGTCAAGACGCGTCACGTATAACGCTTGGTGTGGGCTCACGCTAGTTCTTCTTACAACTACAGTAGCTGTCTTATCACCAGAAAAGAAGCTTCATACTGTTTTGCTTGAATCTAGTCTGTGAACTTCTGAATAACACCGAATCCAGTTAGTACATTAAAAAAACATTACCAAAATAACGTTACAAATGCTGCGTCACAAAAATGACGTCTTAAAAATGACATTACAAATATTGCGTCACAAAAAAGACGTCACAAATCTAATCAAATGTTATGACGTCATAGATTCGCTTAATTCTTTAAGAATACACTAACGCTGCTTTTCTACACTCATTCGTTTCATGTTGTAGTGCTCACAGGTGTTCGTCCCATTCAAGTATAATGGCACTGAAAGCGTGAATTCAAAATGTTGTTATAAACTATGTTTTGTCCTATATGACTCTATCACACAGTTCTTAAAATTGCGCAAAGTCACACTTTGCCTTTATTGCGATATCGGCTTCTGTCAAACTATAACGAATTTCATGATGAAATGCGTAAACCCTCGAGAAATTTCTATATTACGTATCAAGATGTCGCACTAAATGCATGGATTATCAAATCCCTTACAATAGTAATTTACTCTCGCCTTCAGCTCGAAATACAACTTCCCACACGTCTCAACAACAAATTTTCCAGGAAGTCACAACAAAATTTTTCATGCTTGAGCCCAAAAAATCTGTTTTAAACGAGACGGTAATGACTCATTTTGCATCCGCAAGCATGAAAATTTATATACTTTGTCAGAATAGATGATGCAAAAAGACTCTAACGTATCTAAATATAGAAATGAGCAAACAATCCAACGTTTTATAACTATAAGAATTTCAGAGATCCATAGAAATCACCCAAGGTAATGTCAAAGGCCCTACCGAAGTACGTCCGAGAACATTTATTTTGATGACCGAAATGTTCTCCTCTGCACCATATCACAAAGAGAATAAACGTAGTTTCATGTAATTCTCATAAAGTTTGCCTTTAGAAGCAAATTTCTAGCTGCCATAGTTCTAGAGATATGCGTCATCCCTCACAATTCTAGAAGTTGCTTTATCCCCATTTTGGTAATTTTTCCCTTATTATTAACCGTATGGCTTTACATCTAATATCTAAACTATTACATACATTCATATTATTACAATACATTCATAGGATCTACTGTATTTTTCGTTGTTATTTTGTATATGTCAGATGCATTCTCAACGAGAGATTACCATGTAACAGGTCCGAAGAGCCGAAGTGATGATGTTGTTTGTTTTGTGCGATCCATTGAAAGGCCATCATCACATCATTCACATCGTGTTCAGTGCCCGCCATATTTTCCGAAAGTGATGTGTTTACACTGTTTACAGTACACCGCCATCTATGGTTGACTAGTGGGAGTAGCACCAACGATTTTCTCCATCGATTTCTTTGCTTGACATATTAAGAAGTCTTCGTTGGCCAATGGCCATTGTTGCGTATACAGAATCATCAAATGCTTGTGACGTCAAAAATGATTTTCCCTTACGCTGATACTTTTTTCGTTACTCCACAGTAACTACCCAATTTATGAAGCTTGGGTGAACTTAGGGACGTTGTACTATAATTTCTCAGGGGAAAATTTCCCGTTCCGGGGCCTTCTCGGTGGAAGTCCAGTGCGTTCACCACTGAACCACCCGTCCCAATTTTTCCCTAAAATCCTGAAACACGTTTTCTCTAAAATTTTATTGTCTACAACTTTGCCTTTGACAGTAAATCTCCATATTGCATAGTTGAGCAAATATAGACGGAAAAAAACATCTACTTTCGTATATCGTTAAGAAACACAATTTCGTCCATTCATTGGTCCCAGTGCCCAAAAAACTGACCCAATTTCCAAAAAAAAAT
>CM055403.1:44897119-44935648 GCA_029228625.1 Pseudolycoriella hygida | reverse complement strand
TTTTTTTTTAACAGAATCCTGCGTAAATAACAAATTATTCAAAATTATAGCTCATGTAGTGTTGAGTGGATGACTGTTACACGAATAATTTAGATGAATCAGAATTTAAAAAGTTTGAGTATGAAGATCGAAAGTTGCTCTGCAAAATCACCACATTCCAAGTTCGTTTGCGATGTTCAGAGCAAATTTGTACCTTCATACTAAGACTTTTTGAATACTGATTCATCTATTATTTATGTAAGAGTCATTCTCTCACAGTACATGAGCTATAATCTTAAATAATTTGTTATTTACGCAAGATTCTCTTCTAAAAGAACATCGCAAATTTGACAGTTCACGTTTTTGCGAAGTGCTCTTTTTATTATAAATAATTCGGTGACTCATCTTACGCACAGTCAGTGTGGAAACGTGCTGTTTTAGTCCCCATAACTCCAATACTGTGGAATGCATTATGTCATAGGCTCTAAAGATATACGGATTAAGATAATCTGTGATGACAAACTGATGCCTTTTTCAAGTTTCTGTGAGTGAGCAAGCGAGACACTCTTATGCAGGGAAATGATAAGTTGGTAGAACACACGTGTGAATGACAGTTGGTTTGTATGGGAGAGAATTGCGTACAAAACTGCTAACATCCTCTACCCATATAACTCAGCTGTCATTCACATGTGTGTTCTACCTCGACTCAGGCGTACCGACTGATCATTTCTCTGCTCTTATGTTATTCTGGCCTTACTAACATAAAATTAAATTGAATTTTTTTTTTGAAAGTCTAATACAACTCTGAAGAACCTCTTTATACTATAAGAAGTGGAAAATGTACACATAAGAACATTAACAACAAATAGCAAATTCCCGCAGCTCTGCTAGTAACGAAATTAGATTGTTTCTCGCACTAATTATGATGTTGCCGAATCGAAGGCCCCAGCGTTTCGGCTTATGATTTAAAATTTACGTTAATTGTCAAACACAATTTTTTTTTTATTAAAATGGATTAGAAGAATTATTTGTTCTTAAACAACACCACACTACTTATGAGTTTCATGTTAATCGAAGGAAAACAGTCAAATTAAGAAAATCTTTTCACAAAAATGTTCCTTAATTTAAAATCTCTCACCAGATGGGTCTTCAACACGACTGAGTCGAGCCTCTACAGATCACTTTATGCATTTTGTAAAAACTTATTCTAAATAAAGTTAACTATAGAAAACATTGTGTGTATTAATAATTAGTTGATAATTTTATTTAAAAATATATATTTTATCCAAGTTGCGAATGGAGTTTTCGTAACAAATTGTTATCAATATTATTCGTCATATAAAAATTTATTTAAATGTTTAATGAATTAATGTGAATAACGGATATCTTAGTCAATTGTGACACGTTATTTTAAATAAACTTATTTTATTACAATGAGTGTCTTTTTTGTCATAAGTGTAGATGATTGAATTCTCGCTGTGATCGTGCGTTTCTGTCATAGACCGCACGGCTCTCTTTATACTCCTACTCAGTGTGATTTCGTTAAACGCTATGCTTATCGCCTTACCTATTAAGATTCAGTGTGTAAGTACTGGCCCTCATACTAGAAACGGTCCAAGACCGAACAAAGTTGGTGAGGGCTGCGTTGCTGCAGGTTTTGTTTTACAGCCATGGCACTTCTTGGCTCGCATCGGGTATCGGGTAAGTTGTGTTATGTGTCCAGGTCTGTCTGTCTAGGCTGTTATATTGGTTCTGCTGAACCCATCAGCCATTCATACACCCCACTAGTCATTTCAGCTATTCTTAATCACATTGCTCCATTTCCATTCCTCTATTCAATCACGCCATTCCATCCCATGTGATTAACACGAGATGCATTGATTTGAAATGATTCAAACTTGGTCGTCCGATATTTTGTGCGGCACTTGATATCAGAGGACCAGGTAAAAGACATTTCCTTCGTATTTATCAATTGGAGTCGAAATTACGATGAGGCTGGATTGTGTGCTGCACAAAATATCGAACGAACAAGCATAAGTTATTTCCTTCGTATTTTTTGTATTCGACTGAATTTTGTGCGGCACAAAACATAGAGGACCACAGAGATGAGGTCGACCCTTTTTCAAAACCCGACCCGGACCGAACCCGAACCGAAAATTTTTTTCCAAGCCCGAAACCCGCTACCCGAACTGTTTCGAAACCCGACCCAATCAAATCTTTCGAAACCCGAAGCCCGCTACCTGAACTGCTTCGAAGCCCGACCCTATTAAATTTTTCGAAACGCTAAACCCGAACTGTTTCGATACAAGACCCAGACCAAACCTGACCCGATTATTAATGTGCGATGAATGTCAAAATTAGATAATCATTTTTAGAAACATCGTGAAAAATCCTATTTAATTGAGCTCGAGATATCATTGCTGTAAAGCTGTGAAACAAAATGATAGCTTTAAGTTTCGCTATACGGGGAAATTATTTGTCACTTTTGTCAGTTACATTTGTCAGTTACTCGTACAATTCACAATTAGCTTGAAAATCGCCAGAAAATTCATCGTTTTTCTTCGGACTAGGCTCCTTTTCACTCGTTATCAATTGACTTAACATTCACAATTGATTCCTATATAAAGTACTTTGTAGCTCATCGAACTTAAAACATAGGGCAAACACTTCGTCAAGAAATGAGCAATTATCAGCCTGCGCATGTGTCGAACATAGAAACAAAGCAACCGAAGTGTTCTACTAAAATTAATTTATCTGTATCAGCATTGACTTGGATATAAATGCAGAGGCATACTAAGCCCGACTTACCTCAAGACTATTCTGGTTATCCATATATCATCATAAACAATGAAATGAGTATTTTCAATCTAGAATCTGGTACTAACTGAAAGTCTAGAGTGGAAATTTACATCAGCAGCGTTGCAAAATATGAAATTTAAATAAAAGACCGGGACCCGAACAAAATTACACGGAAACCCGAACGCGGCCCGATCAAAATTTTCGAAACCCGTGAACACGATAAAAACAATTTGGGTTCGGGTTCAGGTCGGATTAGGGTCGGGTTCGGGTTAGGGTCGGATTCGGGTCGGGTTCGGGTCGGGTTCGGGTCGGCTTTTTCATAGTTTCGGGCGACCCGCACATCTCTAGAGGACCAGACAAAAGACGTTTCCTTCGTATTTACGAATTTACTACGAGACTGAATTTTGTGCGGCACAAAATATGTCAGAGGACCATGCAAAAGACGTTTCTTTTGGAATAATCAGTTCGTCATATACGAAAGCCTAACGTATAACTTACGTCATTCTCTTTTTCTCATCTCTCACTTAACACGTAGGGAATAATGGTATCGAAAACAAAAGTTAATGGTATCGAAACACGCTTTTATGTATGGTATGTACCAGCATATTTCGTGCTCTGTGCTAACTTCCGCCACATAAGTTAAGGCGTTATGAAGCCATGATGTTGGAATGGGAGTTTTTGGTTCGATTTTTTCAATTACAATTTCATTTACTCGTATTTATCAACTGTCGAAGCCACCTGACGACAAAATTACAAAATAAAGTGAAATTAATTTAACAGAAATCCGAATTAGGTTAGTGAGACTTAGTCGGGCACTCGCTATTTTTGCGCAAGTCGACGTGACCTAGAGTTTCATTGACGAAATGACCAATCAGCTTTTGATTAGAGTGAGAACCAATGGCTCAGTATAAATTTAGATGAATTCACTTCAGTCACTGTTAACCGACAACATAATTCAAATTAGATGAATTGAATTGAACAGTAGGACATATCGGTTCAACTGCTCCATATAAGTTATTAGCTGATAAGCGCACATAATACTATACATCTTCTGCTATTTTTCAAACGAGACAGGTTCTCAACCGAACAACGGCTTAATTAAAGTAGTATCGCTGCAATTACTTAATGCAAAAGCATTCAATCTCATGCAAAGCAAGAAGCCATTACAACGAATATTGTAATATGTCATAATTCTTTCATAATTTCAATTAAAAAAATTGTTTTTAGACCTCCTCCTGGCAATTAGTTCATCACCTTCACTTCCGAATATTTTCATATTACTTTTGATGGAATAACAATGCAAAAGGATATATTTTTCGTTTAACAGGTGATGTCACTCTCCGATATCGTGAAAAATTACCCTTTCCATTTACTTTTCTTGTTCCACTTAATTTCGTTTTAGGTATAGAAAAAAAACTTATAAAAGCTTTATATTGGGTTTTCATAAAAGAAAAAATGTATCGTGATATTTTTAAATAAATATTTTTTGCTATGATAACAGTGTGATTCAAAAGATAATGTATAGAACAAGCTTGGGAAATTGTCAATTATCTATGTTATACTTTACCACAAACGACATCGTTTGTACCATTGTGCATTGAGAAACAGTGAACTTAACTGAAAATTCTGAACTCATTGAATCTTTGATCTGAGGTAGTTGGTCATACAAAATTTTTCGTGGAAGACAGAAGTCTACATTTTGAAAAAATCTTACCGTTCGGTACCACTTCTAAACAATCTTCAATGGAGTTTTCCAGGGACCATCCGATGTCTAAAACGTAGCAAGAATAACCTGGAAGCTAGCTGTAAACGATGCAGCTAGAAAAACTTCCCAACAAATCCGGAAAAATCCATTAAAAATTGCTTACAGGCGGTACGACCTGGAAACATAAGATCCAACATTTTACAAGAATGACGTTGAGTGTGGTATTTGCTTTCGCTATTTAGTTTACATTTCGTAAGTGTTTTGCATGAATTTTTTGAGATTAAACTTTTTGAATTTTTATTTTAATAACTGCAGTTGTAATAAACCAACACCACAAAAGCAGCAGTAATATAATTTCTTTCATCAATTATTTAAACGTTACATTGATGGAAACCAAATAGGGAGTTTGGACAAAGCAGCCAAATTTATAACATATACATATAGCTATAAGTAATAAGTTATATGTTTACGTTATAAGTTATAAGTTTACGTTACGAGCTATGAGTTATAATTTATAAGTTACAATTTTACGGTACAAGTCATAAGTTTATAGCGCAGATCAGTACTGGTCAGTTTTAAAACTGATCCGAATCAGTACTGATCAGTTTCGAAACTGATCCAGTTCAATGCTGATCAGTTATAAACTTATATATATCAGTACTGATCAGTTTTAAACTGATCCGGATCAGTACTGATTAGTCTGAAAACTGATATGAATCAGTACTGATCAGTTTTAAAACTGATCCGGATCAGTACTGATAAGCTTCAAAACTACTAATCCAAATCAGTTTTCAAACTGATTAGTTCTGATGCGGATCAGTTTTGGAACTGATCAGTACTGGTCTGGATCAGTCACAATAAACTTATAATGGTAACTTATAACATAAATTGTAACTTATAACGTAAACATATAACTCAAAAAAATAGCTATATGTATATATGTTGTAAATTTGGCTATAAGTGGCTTTGCCCAAACTCTCTAATGTTTGCACAAGGCCTAATATTTGGGAAAAATTCTCACAAACTCTAACAAATTTTTTCATCGTTTTTTTGTATAAAAAAGCGCATTATTTGTCACTCTCTGAAAACAGGCTAAAAAAATCGTAAAAAGGTTATATTTTAGCCTGAAAAAGCTTTTGAAAGCCTTCATTGTTCTTTGTCAGAACGAATTTCCGCGAAAGAATTTGGCTAATTGGGCCTGTTTTCAACTCCATCTTTTACTCGGGCCATGGGAGAATCATTTAAATTTTTGGTTTCATGCAAAATTGAGTAACGCAGTAAGCTGCTCGAATAGGCGGTAATAATGGTAAAAGATCCCAATTAACCAAATTCCTCCGCGGAAATTCGATCGAACAAAGAACAATGAAACCTTTCAAAAGCTTTCAAAATCTGCTTTCCTCCGAAGAATGTGGTTAAGAGGTGACGTTATCATAGAATATAAGTAAGTCCACACCGCGAACAAAAACTTAGTAGAAGCTTCTGAGGGAGACAGTTAAATAGCGTTTAAGAATAAGTTTTGGAAGTCAGGTCTACGTGAAACCAAAAATCATTTTTATATGGACCTGATCGCATATGAATCTGAATGATCACTTTTCATTCTCTTTGAGTCGCCCTATTATTTTCAGTTATGAAAACAAAATATTAAAATATAAAATTGACATGGACAACCGTGAACAACTCGCACCCCAAGAAGTGAAGCGAGTTTCCAAGTAATGCGGTGAGTAAAAAATTATGCAATTTTAGCGGAATTTGAGATAGCGCTGCCATCGATTCAAATTTGAAAAATTGCTTACGATTTTTGCCGCGTCCGGTCCGTCATCAATTTTTGACGTTTTCCTGCGTCAGGTTTTTGGGTCATTTGATCCATTTGATGCACTTTTGACAATAACTTTTACAAAATGCTAAACTCCTCGTGATAACTTTTTAAACCAGAGAAATGATAAGTTGGTACGCGTGCGGCTTACCAGTGATAGTAATTTGGTTGAATTCTCTCTGATGCGAACAAATTGTTAAGCAGACCAGCAATACAAAATCACGGATTCAAGGTCATAACCAACAATTCGTGTTGCCTTCTATCTGACGGCAGGCGTAACAACATATCATTTCTCTGTTTCAAGCGTAAAATCTGTATGTTTTGGACAAGGGCAGTTGTAAATATAAAATGAAGTGCAAACTTAAAATGTTCACTGCAACCATATGATGTTGCAGAGTTGCAACTACCATATGATGCTTTTTACAGATAAACAACGTTGTTTTAGTAACTGCAAAACAATTAAAATAAGTTTGCGAAGCGTTTGAGTGTTCATGTAAGCCTAAGTTACAATTTTTGTATGCGAAAAACAGAAAATTCCCAATTGAGTCAATATCATTCTTATCTAATTTTACTACAGCTATCACAGAGCAGCGAATGATAATTGGCTAGTGTGTGCGGCAGTCCTCAGAAATCAAATATAAAAGAAAACTTTGCGGAACGTTTGTTTCACAATTTTCTGAAGGGTATAACTGGAGGCTTAAGAACGATTTGTGTTCATTTATTGTCATAATTTTATACAAGAAAGGAGTAGATATTAGAAAAGTACAATGTTATCATCGCAAATAAATAGTTCCCATATATACGGTCAACCGTTATCTCAGCCAATTTTGGGTAAAAATTTCCAACTGCCTTACAGACATCACTTAAGAGGAAAGCTCATACTGGACACTAGACTTTCTTATGTGAGTCATCGTATTCTCCACGATATTCTCCACAATAAATGAATAAATTTTTTATAGATTCCTGTTTATCGTTACCTTTACTGTCATCATTTGAGCAAAATTGAGAGACCGCCAACACCTTTAACGCTTACAATTAGAAAGAGTAATTTAAATTCTCATGGAGTGAACTAATCCTTCGACAATAAGTCAATGCTCCGTGAAATGTAACACATTTGTGCTTAAAACCATGACCCAGATTACGTTATCACTGATAAATTGCGAATCAAAGTTCATTGTCGCAAAAAAAAGTCTGTCTACACCGTACATCGTATCTTCATTGATGTTTTAACAATAATCGTAAAATAAATGAGTTACGTAAGCTAATGTGTCTGAGGACTTTTTTACATAACTTTAAGTTATCAGACATTAGGTCAATATCACTTAGAGATGGAAATTTTCATTGCAAGATTCGATGGTAAGCGACGACTAACGGTAAATAAGTATAAATTTAGTGCTCTCGGACTCGGACATTTCCTGCCGGCACTATTGTTATCACTGACAAAAAATGTTCACCTGTATGTTACCTATGGTACAGGTCATGTAGCGAGTAAATTTTTCAAATCAAAAATGAAAACATTCCAAAAGAATTTTTTGCGCTCCGAAGCTGTAAGCGTCACCCCAATTGATATCAGTTGTTTTGGAAGAAGGGACGAGTACTTACGTCACGTTTCCCTTTTAAAAAGGGTTTTTGTTGTGATGTCAGTAGTTCTGGAAGGAAAGAGATAACAAAATTTGCGACCAAAAAAATTTCAGCGAAAAATAATTTCCTTTAACACGAAACATCTATCTTCAACAAAAAAATTTTTGTTAAAAAAAAAATCAATTTCCCCCCTAAATCCGTCCCATACCACCATTTTGTTGGTCACCCTGACACACTACACACTCAACCCAATAACTTTTCCTTTGACTTCGAACAACTATCTCCATCCTAACACGGTCCAAAAATTTTACTCATATTTGACCCATACTTTGAATTCACTCACACACACATATAAAACGTTCTTTTATATGGACTTTATATGGCGCCTTCTAAGAGCCCTGACGCCCAAACGAGGCGTAGAAAGAATGCCCACCCGAAGGTCCCTGCAAAATTTCAAGAAAATTTATCGAGTCATTTTCGAGCACGAGTCAAAAATGTCGGTTTTCATACAAATGGCTCTGGAACTAACTAATCCACTAACTAATTAATTATCTATCTAGGTAACTAACGTAGGATGTTTCCATTAACTTTGGTTTCTATAAAGCACATTTTATATGGAAAGTGACGATTTTTTCTAAAGGTCATATCTTCGGATCCACTGGATCGATTAAACTGTCGATTTCAATCAAAATTTTACGTAGAATCTAAAAAACTAGGTCTCAGGGGGGAACGACACAAGAGAAAAAAGTCAAAACTTAGCTGTATGGTTCTGAAGTCTGCGAAAAAAATTTTTATTAATTTTTTGATCGTATGGGCATCGCTACCGCGCGCCCATGATCAATATTATAATAAAAACCTTGAAATTAGTTTTATACACACACACATTCTTATTCATTTGAAATTTGGCGGTACAGAAATCATTTATTCACTTAGTTCGGATCTGACCTTCTCTAACAAATTTCAATAGTTCGAATTCAGGCTATTTTTTCGTTCGATCAGCAGTATTTCAGGAGTAAAATTAAATAAAATATTAATTGTATATACACGAGTATGAAGCAAACATACACGATCTCGAAACAACTGAAAAATTAGCAGCTAAGTATAGCTTTTCTTTCGTGCAGGCCCAAACTGGGCATTACAGTGCATTCAAAATGAATTTAGTAACGGAATGAACGTAATGTTAAAATATTGCTTTAAACAAATGATTTTTATGTTTCGTACCTACATTGAATGAGGCATTCAAATAGTACTGAATTTTTCTTTATTTTTTTTTCGATTTTCGTTTTTCTAATACATTTGTTTTTCTACGACATATTGTTTTAGTTCAGTGAATGACTGCGACCATAAATGTAATCCGAAAGGACAAAATGAGGACATAATTTTCCTACTCATTAAATTCCTGTAGAAGCGCCGAACTAAAAATTTTCTTTCAGCCACACATATAAGAAAGTTCCTTGGACCCAACCCCAGAGCCGTATCTAGACAGCTAAATCAGGGTGGGCGCGCGCCTTCAGAATTAAAAAGTTATAGAAATGAAGATACCTAGATACGGCACTGCCCAACCCAGCGTCGCCAATTCAAATCCTATCGGCGAAACTTTTTTTTATTGTTTTTATCGACGGTCACGATTGGACAAAATGAGGACATAATTTTCATGCTCATTAAATTCCTGCAGAATTCAAGAGCAGTCCTGGAAGTTGTCCATTTCAGATATATATAACGAAGCTCCCTAGCGTCGACGGTTCAAATCCTGTCGGCTACCATCTTTTTTTATAAACATTTGTGAGTTGTTCGAAAAGGACAAAATGAGGACATGTTTCTGTTGCGAATCAGAATTCAAGAGCAGTGCTGGAGGTTGTCCTTTTCAGACATATATGTAACGAAGCTCCCAAGCGTCGCCGGTTCAAATCCTGTCGGCTATCATCTTTTTTTCTAAACATTTGTGGGTTATTCGAAAAGAACAAAATGGGGTCATTTTTCTGTTGCGAATCAGAATTCAAGAGCAGTCCCCAGTCCTGGAGGTTGTCCTTTTCAGATATATGTAACGAAGCTCCCTAGCGTCGCCGGTTCAAATCCTGTCGGCTATCGGGATTTGAACCGGCGACGCTAGAGAGTTTCGTTACATATATCTGAAATGGACAACTTCCAGGACTGCTCTTGAATTCTGCAGGAATTTAATGAGCAGGAAAATTATGTCCTCATTTTGTCCAATCGTGACCGTCGATAAAAACAATAAACAAAATTTTTCGCCGATAAGATTTGAACTGGCGACGCTGGGCTGGGTCCAACGAACTTTCTCATATGTGTGGTTGAAAGAAAATTTTTAGTTCGGCGCTTCTAGAGGAAATTAATGAGTAGGAAAAGTATGTCCTCATTTTCTCCTTTCGGACTACATTTAAAAAGCACCAGAAAGAACTGATTCCAGTTAATACGCTAAATTAGTGTAAAAACACACTGCTTTCAATATCATGATCTCTAGCAAGTTTTTCTAGTTATGCTTATATGCCATTCATTAGGACAAATTTAGGACATTTTCTGTGAAAACAAAGAAAACAACGAAATTGTTATACCTTCCTGTGTGATTATTCATTTCCTCTACTTAAAGTTCATTTTAGATTTTGGACATTTAGTAGGAGTTTTCTTTTCCCTTCAGAAAATATTTAGTGATCCTTTTGGAGGAAAATACCATCGAAAATACGTATCTAGTGTGCTATTTCGATATTAATTTTGTCTCATTTTTTTGCGCTTCGTAATTTATGACCCCTAAAGTTCTTACCTTCAATTCAGTAGATCCAGACCCATCCCTTAATAACTTACTCTTTTAATTATAAATAAAAATTTTCTCCTGGAAAAGTGGAGATTTTACTTACTTTGCTAACTCAATAAAAATATTTAGAAATATTTTGAAGATTGATTTACAAACAAAATGGTCCTTTCCTAGACCATTTGTATAAAAAATACAAGCTGCTTTTGTGTAATTTCAAAATATTTCTGTCTTGGTGAGTGGAGTGAGTGGAAAAGTTGCTTTCGATTCAAAGGTCTAATAACTGTGAGACCTCATTTTAACAATTTTCTGAATAAACCCTCAACGTCAGTCGCTTGGTGTTAATATTCAAATTGGCGTCAGTTCTTTGGGAAACCTTTGTGTCTCCATGCCGTCGATAAATCGAAGGGTCTATATATGTAGTAAGTTCGGCACTGTTCGTGTACACACACATGAAAAACCACACAAAACGTTCATTCTTAAATAAAACATCTATGCTCGGATGGAGTATTCTCAGTTTATCGTTATAATTCAGTTAATTCACAGCTTGTGAACTGTGAACAATATTTAGTTGCACAATCGCATTTTCGTTTATTTTTATCTTGATTTAGTCTCTAGTGAAATTGTTTTTTATTGTAGAGTTTTACACCTTTCGATCGAAAAAATTGTAAGTTAAAATTCCATCTGTTTGCTCATAAATTAAGTCATACTACACAAAGGGATTCTCGATTGTGTATTTAGTTAAAGTGTTAAGTCGCAATAAACATTTTATAATTACAATCTTTTTTAAAATATCGCTGATATAAATAAATCATCGTCGTTAAATAATGCACGTGTAGCGAAAAGTAAATATTGGTGCAGGTTTTCTATATAAGGGCACAGAACGTATGTACGTGTGCTATGCATCGTCACAAAATGCATCGAAAGCTTGTCAATAACAAGATGTTTATTCTATTAGATGGAAATAAACAACGAATTTTCACCAATTTGTCTACTACTCTTTAATAGCGTTTGTAACATTCCGGTAGATAAGAGATAACAAAGATGTGTAAAAAGTTCATTAAATTTGTCTATTATTATACAACATTTTGTTAACTCTGTAAGGGACTGATAACGTTTATTTTGGTTCTATTTTGTTTCCAAGGTCATATCTGTGTGTTTATGCTTGAGTGGAATCTTCCTAAAATTGTTTTCAGAATTACGTCTACAGTCTACACACAACAACTTGTAGACGTCTCGTTTCGAATGCATAAAATACATTAATAGATACATTTTGAAGGGAAATACTTATTCATCTATATCTGACGCCATCATTTTCTAAAGGGTTTGTCCTTCAAATTATTCGGTGTGGATTTCCATTATATTTTTGGGCTGCTGCTAAGGGAGACGCTAATTTTAATATTTGGGGTATGAGTTACCAGTGCCATCATAAAACTAAAATCTAAATCAGATCACCGACAAAAATGTTAAAGCCTGTGGCGGACAGTATAATTGCAGATAAAGTAATTTTATACATTCCAATGCAGCCAGCTAACTGGAGAAATTTTACCTGCATTCATATTTCTGAACAAATCGTTGTCCAGTGCGTTACGGGAGATAGTTATGGTTCCTTACTAAAGTGATACGAAAAAGAGTAGAAGAAAAGAATCACTTGCTTGTTCTATACAATCAAGCACTAGCATATTAGTTAGATAGACCGTCAGTTCATACAAAATTCACTGAAGCAAATAGTTAACAGCACAAAACATCACTAACACATTCATAATTTATGGTAACATATGTTCCATAAGTTTTGAGACTTTTTGAACGGCTTTTTATGTAGTGCAACGAATCGAATCCGAAATCGTCGCTGTTTACAGATTTTTTGCACCTCGACACAAGCCATGCCTGATAGCCCTTGGCGGACAAAATTCTTAGTTTTTATCAATTTAATTCCATATGTTTGTCAAATGATGACTCATTCTGGCTCTAATCCGTAGTTTATGGGTCTGCCGAGTCGAAATAGTCCGGAGGTAATTGATCTGGAGAGCTTAGGGCATATTTGACTCGTTTCATTTATTCTCGATTGCTCACCCTCAGAACAACATGCCAAATCAAGGGAAACTTTTCCACGAGGAATCGTTTCGTCATTGAGATCATCAAAAGTTCGGTCTGAGAGGGGTCCGCCAAAATGGGTTGAAACATGACTACGTAAGACCATATCCTGAGGAAATCTGGAAGCTGAGGAGTTTGCAAATAATCTATCAGCATTGATTGAGCGCTTGAAAGTAGTCTCAAAACTTATGGAACATACGTTACTCACGCAAATACGTTTTGTTGCCGAACTTGCGTCACTCCAATAGACCTGGTCACAAATTTACGGTTTATAAATAGACTTTTGATTTGGCGTAAGTAGAGCGACTATACGGACATTCTATCTTAATTAATATGTTATTGGGATCAAGCACACGAAACTAGATTAAAATCACATGCAAGGGACCCGTACGAATCAGAATAGATGTGACAAACAGAATAGATGTTGCAAAACGTAAATATTGCCTTGGTGATGTCTCACAAATTGATTGTGTACCAATTTTTCCGAAAATTTACTAAACATTAAGCAATTGTAGTTGTGTCATGCACTAGTTTGATCATTCCACTAGTGCATGAAACTACTGGATCTTCGCAGCCTTCAGAAAGTTGCAACAAGTGGAAGAGTGTTATTTCGGCCGGGAAGCCGGGTATCAAAAAGTGGTGCTAGGAAATGTTAGAGCGAGTGCTTTATGGTAAAATAATTGTCAATTCTACATCAGGCTGCGTACTTTGTCATAATTCAAGGTCACTATGACGAGATTAACGAACGCACCAATTTTTATGTTGACACCAGGTATCGTTATTGAGCTAAATGTACATATATGGCAGCGGTAGCCTGGTGTCAAGTTGAAGTTGGGATATTATATTCGACGGATAAAACAATTCCACTTTACCGATAAAAAATAATAAATGAACGATAACTTATTACCGATACCTTCTTTTCAGCTTCTTCTCTGGGGAATTTTTCCTTTTACAAAATGTCATGGGGTCTTTTGGGCACTATCCGAAATATTCGCGCTTTAATTCTACTTCAAACATGTGTTTACAAATTTATCGGTAAATAATTATCGGTATAGTTTATTATTTTTTATCGGTAAATTTGAATAAAAATATAGGTCGTTTATTACCATCCGTTGAAATTTAGTGCGTTGTAAACCATTCGTCGTTGCTGTCACGGTGATATGCTTCCATTTTTGACACCAGAGGGCCATCCATAAATGACGTCCTATAGTTTTGGTCATTTCTAGATCCCCCTCCCCCACGTCCAATAGCGTCCAATTTTACTAATCCCCCCCCCCCCCAAAATGACGCCCAAATCAAAGACCCCCCCCCCCCAAACAAAAACAAAATATAGAAATTTGAGTTTCACTTTGCACATATGTTTTTTCTTTTATTGTCGGACAGATTTAAATTGCCGATACATCATTTTTCAGCCTGCCTTCCCGGACTTGGTTACTGGTGCATGACCTTGTGAATGAAATTACGTCCACATTAAATTGACGAAAGAACAATATTGACAAGCCCGTCCGAAAAACGACCAAATATCGTGTAGGGTCGCGTGCAGACACGCCGACTTCACCTCTTCCCGTGGGGGGCAAACAGGGCCGTATCTAGAGTCCAATATCAGACCGAGCCCAAGCCCGTGGAACTAATTCCAGCCCATCACGAATGGGAAGTATGGAATTGTAGCCAGTTCAGATAAAGCAACATTACGAGAGCTTTAAGTACTATGACCAAAGATTAAAAATTGCGAGCGAAGCGAGCGAAATTTTTCATACTATGTTTCTTCCAAAACAAAAAAAAAACTCGTACAGATTCAAAATAATCGAAGGCCGCTAACTTTTCGTTCAGTGGCTTTATCGGCTGCTAGAGACAAAATCGGTCATCAGCGGGGTGAGAAACAGGCCGAAAATCAAGTTTGTCTGCCGATACAAAAAATTCTTTTACGTGTTACTCTGCGAAAATGATTTTCTCACCGCATGAAAATGTAGCCGTATCCTTATTCCTTTTCAAAAATAAAATATTTTTGATTGATCTTACACTACGGAATCAACTTAAATACGTTTTTCCACTTCTTTTTTTAAATTCCCGAGAAATGTTCGGACATTAGAGCCTTGCACAAAGGTTCTTTCTATGTAAAATTAACACCATAATCAAGGGCAGTTTCAAATCTGTGACTTTATAGGATTTTTTTTGGCAAATTTACTCTTAAATTTGAGATGGTTACTTAGTGTCCCGGCTTCCCGTGGGTGGGGGGCGTCGCCCCCTACGAATTTTGCCGTTGGGGGCGACGGCCCCAGCTAACCGTGGAAGTCGGCGTGTATGGTCGCGTGGTCCTTGGGTGGTGAGTTTGGCCCACACTAAGGACACTACAGCCCGAACGACTCAACAGATTTTCTATAACTTAATTCTCGTGATTTTCTGATGTCCATAATATTTTATTTAAAACCTTCCGTTCTAATTTCGCAGAGATATAAGTGAAAACGTTCTACAAACCTTGACAAAAATAGGTTTTCGACCGTAACTTCGAAAGTTTTTAACCGATTTTGCCCAAATTCAATCCCTTGATATATTTTTAGATTACCTTGCAGGGAAAAAAAAGAATTTGAAAAACGGATAGGATTTAACCGATTTATGTAGAAAAAACCCGTTGGGCCCTAGTAGAGATTCAGTTTTAGAGCCTTGGCTGAGTTAAAAACTCAAAATTTAAAAAGTTTCTTTCAAAAATTTTTAGGCAGATCTTTCAAACAAGAAAAAATTTAATAAAATCGGAAAAGATTTACTGAAGCTATGAGCAAAAGACCAAAAACCACTTAAACGGCCCTAGCTCAGCGGCCTTCGGGCCGACAGTGCCCAGATTAGATCCCAAAAAAAATATATTTCTAAAGAGTGACTAGCACACTTACTTACTTACTTATCAGCCTTACTAACCCAGCGGGTTTTGGCTGACTCTACAACGTTTCTCCATCTGGAGCGATCCTGGACCAGACTTCTCCACTGCCCAACGTCCATCCGAGGCTCTTGTTGTAGAGTTTCTTGAACAGTGAATTTTTTTACGAGGAAGAGGCGTTAACACTTCGCTCAATCTACTGGTTCGTTTCCCCAACAACCTGTAGGCAAGTCGTCAGGTAGCACTCTTAGGTTTAGCACAAAACTCAGAAGAGAGATGAGGTCCCGGGGACTACGACATGGACGTAAAAAGAACACTTGATAGGTAGACAGTTACACATCTGGTATATGGCCCCGAGCTCCCACACCTTCGGTCCATATACAATCAAATGTTACCCTATCTACCTACCCAATCCCCTAGCACACTTACTATTGGGAAATCGATACTATGAATATTTTGTGTTTTAACCAGAGGTTAGGAATCTGTTCTTTCAAAATCATTAGGTTTGAAACTGACACTTTCTCTATTTATTTCAAGCTATTGCTAAATAAATTCCATTAGTTGGCTGTTTAACATAAAATATCAAACAACGTCTGCGAATGGAAATTTCCGAGAATACACTTAAAACAGAACATATGAATGTTTTACCCTGCAATTTCTTAAAATGAGAGAGATGTGGTTGAAATGCAATCATTGCATTCTCCTTATATTAGTTGTGATGAATTTCAAATTATTCGTTCTAATAACATTTAGCAGAGCATAATAATAGAAATGTAAAGAGAGACTTTTATATTGAAAATTGGGCCATTGACATGCAATAAGTTTTGCTCAAAAATGCAATGTGCATCAAATGTGTTGAACACAATAAACTTGTTTTACTTCATTGCTGTCTTAGAAAAAAATTCACTGCCGTTCTCTGATGTGCAACATATCTCGTAAAAAAGAAAGAACTCACATATCAATATAAACGAAGACTTTGACTAGTGTAACATTTTATTTTGAAGTTCAAATTGCAATGTCGTGCGATTAAATTCGTGCGGCTATGTGGGAACAAAAGCGTTAAACCAATTTTTGTAATTCATGTAAATCTCTCCAAGTCGTAAATTTTCCTCATTGAAATATTTTTTCCAGAAAAAGACGGATTTCCAGAATAAATGCAAAATTTCATGTTACGCATGTCGCGCCGTATGTATGTGTGCGTGTGCATGCACGTATTTAACTGTAAATATATAACAATGCGAAATTTCTCTTATTAGGCAACCCCAAATTTCATCACAAATCGAGTTGTCACTTTTACATTGCAATGTGCAGGTACAGTAATGTCATGTTCGTGCGGCACGCAAACACTGACATTATAAGCAAAACAGCTTAGAGAAAGTTAGCAAATAATTTCAATTAGACATACTGACTGACCGACAAAATTAAATTGAATTATTGGAGATCATTTGAAGTAGATATAAAGTTGTAAGTTTACTGACATTTTCCTGCTCGGTAAATGCTTCAATACCTACCTCGTCGCAAGCGACTGGAAAGACGCATTTACCAAGCATTAGCATGTAAAATATTGAACGCGAGTGCTTCCAAATGTTTGTTTTCACTAGTAGTTACAGCACTTTTCTTCGGCTCATGCCGTAAACTTTCTGCGAGTCAAAACAAAAATTTAGAAACACAAACGTAACGTACTATTGATGAGCACTGAGTAAATCGCCGTCCAAATAGGCTGACAAAAATCGGCTCGAGCCGGCTGGAAACGACTAGTACGAGTAAAAGAAAATATATAAACTGAAACGAAAATAAATTCATTTTTGGTTGAGATTGCCATAATCAAAACAACTAAAGTCACGTGTCATGTATAATTAATATTTACATGCGTTTTACACATACAACAGAGCTCAATGTGAAGGGGTAATCACTGCAAGCGATGTTCGATTTTTTACATGAATTGGTATCTGCGTGACTTTCCCTCGGTTCGGTATCTAAAGTCTGTCTAAATTATGAATTTTGGGTTACCCAACCCTTCAACAAATTATTAAACAACTGGTTCGTCAATGTGTAGGATAGAGAATTCAAAACCGGTTTCGAAACCGGTTTTAATAACCGGTTATCCGAAAACCGGTAACCGGTTTCCTCGTTTTCTAAAAACCGGTTTTTCGGTTTTCTCCTAATTTTCAAATTTTAATGGTCATTTGGGCTCCATTGATCCAATAGTTCATCAATAATTTATTAAAAAACGTCTGTGGTGAAAGGTGAAATGGGCAAAGTATTGAATTCAAAACCGTCAAACTGAAACAAAAACAAACAAAGTGTCCTGTAACAATTTTTAAAGGCTTCTATATATCGATTTGAATTGATTGTGGCAAGCAAAACTGTTGACGAGAATAATGGAGCTTCTAGTATGAGCTCAGGCACTTCAGAAGTGAAAACGTCAACCGTATGGACTTAATTTAAGAAGAAGAAAAGTGATTGCGCTACGTGTACAAGATGTGGTGCTGTAATTCAATGTAAAGATCAATCGACGTCTGCGATGCGAGGTCACCTACGAACAAAATGCGAAATTGCTTTCTCTAAGAAACCGGAACATGAAAGCAACGAACCAATACATATTTTGTGCCGAAAAAAGGCAATGTGTCTCGTCCGGCTGTTTGTATTCACGTTAAATGTGCGCGAAAAGTCGTTACAGAAAGGTAAATCCACAATTTTTAGGGCAGCTGCGGGAATGCATGAAATTCGGCAAAGTTTGTGAATCTTTCAGAAAAACTGACAAATTCCGATAATGATGAATGCAATCTTTGGAATTATGAATTTTGTGTATGTGCATTCATTCAACGAAGACAGGTTGCACATTTGACTGACGCATTTCTTTCATTTACAAAGTATGCATCGGAAAACACTTAATTAAAACTTCGTTGAATAAATGCACATACATAAAATTCATAATTCCAAAGATTGCATTCATCATTATCGGAATTCGTCGGTTTTTCTGAAAGATTTACCAACTTTCATACATTCCCGCAGCTCCCCGTACAGGCAGCCGACTCAAAACGACAAAGCTCAATGATTTCTTCGAACCAAAATCTAAACAACTTAATGAAACAATTGCTAGGTTGGTTGCAAAAGATGAATTGACGTCTCGAGTATTTAGCAGATCTACATCGATGTTTGATAGCAGATGGGTTTACGGATTTGCCTGCGTCACCTGATTCATTTAAAAGGATGGTTGTCGAGTATTCGAAAAAGGAATCTATCAAACAGGAACTGAGCAAGGGCATGAGATTTTGTTATGACGAAATGAATAAATTCATTGAGAAGTGAATAAATTTGTTGATCAAAAAAGATTTTTTGAAACGCTGAAAAACTAGGAAACCGGTTTTCGAAAACCGGTTTTTCGATTTGAAAACCGAAACCGGTTATTGAAAACCGGACCGGTTTTGAATTCCCTAGTGTAGAAGTGTAGGTAGCCATGTCACGGTCTTTCCTCTTTGCGAAGTTTGAAAGAGTTTATTCGCATTATTCACTGCTTGAGCATTAGTCGGCAGAAAAATTCGGTCGAAATTGAGAATAAGTTTTGAATATCCATTTTGTAAAACAATATTTAATCTAGTTTCAAGTTACTGTGCATTTTTGGTGATAAAAAAATGAACTGTTACATTACGATTTACGTTAAATTTTAAGTTTCGATGTTTCGTTCGAATCAATTTGGTGAGTATATCGAGAGCATAGAGTCAAGGTTAGTTCAATGTGATATTCAATGTTGTGTAATCGTGGTTTTCGCCCCTGTTCTCAAGGCAAGGCACAACAATTTTCATTGTAAATATGCACAATGAGTCGGTGGCATTGGGGGAATGGTGAATGAATCAACTGTGATATAATACGAACAAATGGAAGAAGGGTTTCCAATAGCCGAAAATGTGATTGTTGCAGCATTTCTAGATCCATCCATGCAAAGTTTCCCATTGCTTTCCTCATATTGTAGCGAAAATGAGACTACAATAGTCGAATTGTTGATATAAAAATGGACAGAATACGAGCCGAAACTGTCTAAGTTAGAAGAGAAAATTGTTAAGCCGACGAGCAACCCTAGTAAGGCTAGTCAAATCAGAATGAAATTCATGCACAAGCATGTAAACAAGAACAATTTCGCAGCAAATAGCTCGACAGATCAAATTCATAATGAATATCAAAAATACACATTTATATCGAATTTGGTTGAAAATTCACTATTAAGGTGGAAGTTGCTTTCCGTATCTAAGTCATGCTTTCGATACCCATCAGCTCAAGTGCCACCGAACAACATTTTTACGAAATAAGAAAAAATCGAATCTCGATCCGCTTACTATCCAGAAAATGATGATTTGATGACTTGATAATTTCAAATCACAACAAAAACCTCTTACAAGGTAAAATGTGACGCAGTCCATAATGCCCACTTTCAAAATTAGTGATGTCGTTTGAGGTGACGCTATCGCTGATAATACGCAGAAATTTGTTTGAATTAAATGTTAGTTTGTGGTCAAAGTTTTATTCTTTGAAAAAAATGGCATCACTTTTTTCTAAAACATAATTACGTTGTGTTCAAAAAATGGCGTCACAAATGCCAGACCCATCAGTGTAATAATTTTTCTCTTTCAGTTTGTTCGTTGTGCGAAGATGGTTTTGTTTCTAAAATTGTTGCGTGTGAAAACTCAAACTGTGGCTATGGCAGCGGCGAAAAAAAATTTCCGGCGGAAAAAAGTTTCCGGCGAAAAAAGTTTCCGGCGAAAAAAATTTTCGACGAAAAAAATTTCTGGCGAAAAAAAATTTTTTCGGCAAAAAAAACTTTCAGCCGAAAAATTTTTCCGGCGAATAAAAATTTTCGGCGAAAAAAATTTATGACGAAATAAAATTTTCAGCAAAAAAAAAATTCTGGCGAAGAAAATTTTCGTCGAAAAAAAATTTCCGACGAAAAAAATAAGAAAATTTCTGGCGAAAAAAAATTCCGTCGAAAAAAAATTTCTGGCGAAAAAACTTTTCGTCGAAAAAAAATTTTCAGCAAAAAAATTTTCAAGCTTTAGGCGCAAAATTCCTTTCCCGAAGGAACCAACCGTGTAGCTATTCTAATTCAGAAGATAGCAAAAAATTGAAGATGACTTCACTTTGACAGCTGGCAGCTATTTTCTTAGGATCCCAAGAAAGTCTCCTCTCCAATCTCTATAACTTTTGAGAAGAAACCAACTCTCTAAGTATTGTCATTCCGAAGCTAAAATTCAAAAACCAAAAAAGCCTAATTTATTGCCTACGAAAACCCAAGATGGCGCCGGTATGACAGCTGGCAGACACTCTCTGAAGATCCCAAAAAATTTGCCTGACGAAACTTTATAACTTTGTAGAAGAAACCAACTCTCTAAGTATTCTCATTCCGGAGCTAAAATTTCAAAAGTTGCCCTATACATAGTGCCTCGTCCTAAAGGTTTTTGTATGATGTTTTTTGAGTTTGGGGACTTCTCTTTTGGGGTGTGGGGATTGTGTCACGCCCTCCGCTACCGCTGCGGGTACAATACATTCATGAGTGTAATGAAATGTAATCAGAATGAGGACTGATGCCAGGGGTCTCGCACTCTGAGATTTAATGTATTGGTTTGGAATCCATTAAATCTCAGAAGTCCGGGACTCCTCGCTCGATGTAGCTGACACATCCTCCGCCGGCAATTTTCAGCCGACGCTCACGTCTGCATACGAGTAAAAAAACGCCAAGAAAAAAGTGTATTATGGATTCCCACTCAACATATTTTTAATTGTATGTACATGCCACTTCGAACTACTTGCAGACTCCAAGAACAGATTTTAAATTTGAAACGATGAGAAATCCTTTTTTGTTGACAACTTCACAAGCGAAATCAGTCGAGTCATAATTGCAAGAAATTTATACAATTGTTTTATGTAAGGTCAGCTAGACAAGTGTACAAATTCCATGAACTCAATACTCACAAAATCCATTGGTCATAACTATAATAATAGGTGCATCTTTTATACAGTTTTAGCCTAGAACTAGAACAGATCGTTAGATGCTATCTGTGAATTTATTTTTTCCTATTATTGAACTTGAACTCACAAATTATTTATGAATTTTTTTTAATGCAAACTTTTATTCGTTTGGTTTTAAATTATCTGCAAACAGATGGACTTTGTTTCCTGCTATGTTTGAAATAAAGTTCTTTCCGTTTTTCTAAACTCATCCGTTTTGACGATAACTTGATCTTCAGACTCTTTCCCGGCCTTTTCGATTGAAACTCTACCACTCGGAAATTTTCCACATTTTGACAACGAAAACAATTTTTTGCTTAGAACAGTAACGTTCGTTGATAAAAATATTCTTATGAATAAAATGTGTTCTTGATGTTTGGTTTTACCGATTTTACCTTGTAATTTAAATGTTGAGGTCTGAATAATGCAAATTATTGAAGGTTTTCTTTTAATCAAGTTTTCCTTCTATAAACCAAACAAGGTCACTATTGCCGGTATTTACTAACACAGAAGACTAAACGCTAGATGTTTCTACAATGCTCTATAATACAAAATTTACTTTGATTCCATTAAAAGCCATTGGAAGCAATCACACAACACTATTTTATGACCTGTAAATAAGGGGAATGTGGGTTCACCGTTCCCTCCCCAATAACAACTCCCCTTAGGGAGGCCTTTCCCCGGTAAGAAGAATACTTATGAATCTTTTTTTGGTTGTTACTACAAGTCAGGCAGAGGACTCATACAGTAACTTCTTCACTGTTAGTAGCACAAAAAAGTGTCGTAAGAAGGGTGAAAAGCCACTAGCTACACCGTACCATTCCACACAGAAGCTGAAATCAGTGAAATTTCAAAATTTTCGTGTTGTAACGTATCACTGTGACTGTATTATGCAGAAATATGTATGCGATTCAAAACTTCTGCTATCATCGACGTTCATATTACTCACTAAACTTTCTTTTATTAACTGACATTTAATAATAAACTACAATGCCCAAAAGATAAAAACATCTTCTTTACAACAATATTCTGTTTTGACTCTGAACGTCCAGTATACTTCTGCACCACAAAAATTGTGTACACATTACGCTCAGCAACAGCTCTATTGAAGTATCAAAAGTAGCTTATCATTATTCGCTTATATTGAGAATGTTGTCCAATTGATTGTAAGGGGCAATAACATTCTCTTGATTAGAATTTTTGTGCTCGAGTATTCAAAACATAAAATGTAACACTTTGTAGTTAACTCAATAATATGTGTTTCCTTGTAGCTGAAATTTGTTGTCTGAGTTATTGAACTTCTTTTCAGAACAAATTATGAAGTAAGAAAAACTTATTTTTCAATGAATGTTAAGAGTTCGTTCGATGCAGAATTTTAATTTGTAGTGTAGGACGTCGTAGAATATATTTCGAATACATTCTTTATAGGGATAGACACGTTGAATTCAACAATTAGTAGTGCCAGCAACGCTATTTTCACCGTGAAAAAGTTACTTATGCAGTTACTTATGTAGCTTCATACTCGTACACACATTTTGCACACGCACTAAAGCACTCGCTTCATTGTACTTAGTTACAAAATAGTAATTTTTGCAACGCACAATCGATTTTCGACTGTTTTCGATGTTGTTCACGATGAGGTAACGCGATCAAAATCGAAACAGTTTCCAATTTTTTTAACAGTGTGAGGGGAAGTGAAACAAATTTACACCTTGTAACGATATGACTTTTAAAATTTGATACATGTGCTGAAATGTACCCCTCCGTTGCTATGATACGACGTTGCAATGTCGTATGTGTGCATTGCAATCTGATCAAAAATTGTTTGTACACTGTACAATATAATGGTTTCTGTGGAGTGATTTTTTTAGGTTTGGTTGTCATTTTCTTCTCAATCGATTTGTTTGTTGCAAAAAGCAGTGTGTCCACCTCGTTGCGATACTTGATTTTTTCAGCATACGTCCTAAATATTGTCCAACTCGCCTTTGGCTCGTATGGACAATATTAGGACTAATGCTGAAAAAATCAACGTATCGCAACATGGCCGACAAACTACTATTTTGATACAAGTTACGTATGAAGGTAGTTCATTCAATTCGATTCAAGTAGTGCGTAAAAAAACCTTACTCGGACTAGTGCGGCAAAATGACCTCATGCAACACCCAAATGACGCACGAAAAAGCGAGTTTTTGTCGGTGAATTGCAAAAACTTCTTTTGCCTCTAGTTGCAGACTAGTACATTTAAAGTACAAGTGCGATAAAGACTTTGCTTGGAATATTTCCGAAACTTGGAACATTCCCAACATTCCTTGAAATATGCGATGAATTCTTCGCAAACTTTCATACGTGAGAAAGAAAAATTTTACTATGTGTCCGAGAGTGTACTGGTGTCAAGTAATGAACAGTATGTAATTGAGAATGTATATTACTTAAAGCAAAAAATGTCAGATTTTCAGCAACACACTATCGCGTAATGCAATACTATAAGTATATAACGAGATGTGTGCGCACAGGAGGGCTGAATATATCTGCTATTCTACCATATATCTACTATTAAGGCGCTCATGTCGCCAGTCGCGACATCCTAGCTAATAAAAGAGTTTAAGGAGACCCTTAACCGGACGGAACTGAGAAATCGTGTAACGTTGGTCTGGGTACCCGGACACTCTGGCGTGGAGGGTAACGAGAGAGCAGATGAACTTACAGAGCCTCTTATACCCATACCACAATCGGCGTGTGTGAAAGCGGTTAAGAGTTGGGTGAGGTCGGAATTCACTAACTATTGGAGTGCCTATGATGGAGGAATGCACACAAAGCGTTTCTTACCGGCGCCCAATGGGAAATGGGCTAGAGAATTGGTAAACATGGACAGGGGACGCATCAAGAGGGTGGTGGATGCGATCACTGGGCACTGTGGATTGAGCAAGCATCGGTTTTTCCTCATTGAGGCTTAGGGGCCATTCATAAATGACGTCCAGTCGGTAGGGGGGAGGAGGTTTATGAAAACCGGACGAATTCGGACGTGGAGGGAGAGGGGTTGTGAAAAGCGAGACGTCCGCTTAGGAATTTGTAGTTGTGTCAAACTGTAACGAATTTAAAACTGAGAGAAACACAGACTTAGCCAAAAGTTTTCCTGTAGTTTCTTTGACAAATCACTTTGACAGTGTGTTACAAGAAAAATGTACATAAAAATCACAAAAGTTTATTTCTATTCATGGTAAAACAGATTTTTTTTTTTGTGAAACTCACTTTTTTTTTATTGGGGGGGGGGGGGGGGGTTAATGAAATCAGACGTCATTATTTTGTGGGGGTATAGGAAAACCGGACAAATCCGGTCGAGGGGGTAGGGGGGAGTCAAACTTTAGGACTTTAGGAAGTCATGTGGTCCAACCCGCAACAGTGACCAACATGATACCTGCCGCTCTGGATAGGTTCCTAGCTGGGACTGGGAGGTTTCCGAGATTTACATGATGATCGGGAAACGAAACAAAGGATCGGTATATTAGAATACTTGTACACTATCCTTGATTGGATTCTCCTATGCTTGCAATGCATTCTGTGTTGCAAGCGGTGTCAATGGGCTTAGAGTTTTGAAAAATATATCGATATGATGTATACTAATTAACACAAACACAATTTAATGGAGATAGAAACACAAATAATGAGTGAACACACACCCAAGTGTTGTACCAATGGTTCAAAATTGGATTTGGAATGAAAATGTCCACGGTAGCTCAATGGTAGAGCATCAGCCCGGCAAGTTGAAGGTTGTGAGTTCGTGTCTCACCCGTGAACATCAAAAATTTTTAATTCAAATCCAATTGCAAATGTAATTTCTAAAAATTATCTAAAAAATAAATAAATAATTCGTCGCGGAATATAGCGTAAAAATTAGAAGGGAAAAGGATCGGTAGATCTTTGTTTCATGGACTTATCAAGGTCCGACCCAAACTGATAAATCTACATCAACGCAAAGCAAGTGTGCTAGTGTTGCATATAATTGTTAATTATAATTTCACATGTGAAAAGACGAAAACATTCTATGGTATACATCAAGCAAGCCCTGGTGTACGTACATAACTCGTTTTGAAATGACAAGTTGGTATGACTGCGGTCAGATAGAAGTGATGTGAATGACATATGGAAGAGCATTCTCTTAAAAATGCAAACAAATTGGTTCGATTCTCTTCCATATAAACCAGCTGTCACTCTTCATGGTCATTCTCTGAGTCTACAATTTTTTTGACGTAGACAACTGCTTTGTCGGTTCAATTAAAACTCACAAAAAATGTTATATAAGGGCTCATTATTTGGACGCGATGCGATGCGAATGATCCCTTAAAGGAGTAGTTACATTAGCGTGCGATGCGAATAAATCACGTAAGGTGTGAAAGCTCAACTTGACAGAAATAAAAATAATTTTGCTAAGTTGAGCCTTCAAACAAACCTTACGCGATTTATTCGCATCGCACGCTAATATAACTCTGCCGTACAACCCATAAAAACCTTGCGATGAAAGAGAGAAAAGATTTGGATTGCAAAATCCATACAATTTTTTTTTTGTCTTTCATTACAAGGTTTTTATGCGTTGCGAGGCAGAACTGTTCCTTACAGAACTCTTGAGCAATGATTATAGTATTGGGTGCGATGCGAATCGCATCGTGTTAGGTTTATACGAAAATTCAACTTTATAAAAACAAAAAAAAAAATTCGTCAAGTCGTATTTTTCGGTAAAGCTAAGTACACACATCCGACCGTAACCGAAATTCCCATACCGTACAATTCGACCAAAATTTGACATAAGTTCAACATATTTTCTGTTAAAATTTCGGTTACGACTGACTGATGTGGGTACTTAGCTTAACGCTAGCGCGATTCACAATAGAACTTTTTCTTCATACGAAATGTCATATTGTGAATGACGCTGGCGCAAAGTTTCACATCTAATGTAGGAATTTCGCGCCCATACGACCTATCGGAGCCCATATAATCATCACTAAGGCCTAGGAAATTGTTTTCACATTTTTTCATTCAAAAAGTTCTTACAGTAGTACAGCTCGTCCAAATACTTGGTGTTACAAAATGTTTTTTTTTTATTACAGACAACATGGTTCTGAGCAAGGTTCGTGTCATTGATGGTGGATTCGCTACTCAATTAACAGTTCACGTGGGAAAGAGTATCGATGGCGATCCACTTTGGAGTGCAAGGTTTGTTTCATCCTAGTTTCTAAATAAATGCATCAATTTCACTCATTTACGTTTGTAGATTTAATGCGACCAATCCGGATGCGGTTATTAAGACACATTTAGGTAAACAATTTTTTATGAGGCAAATATTTGATTTTTTACCCGATTTATTAAGAATTTCTCGTAACGAGATATTCAAATAGTACGCACGCACTAAGAGAAGAAAAGTTTCCAAAATTAGGAAGAGATTGTGAATTTATTTGTGTGTTAATTTTTGACGTAGTTATCTACTATTTGAATGGACGTAAAAGAAGTTTTATGCAAAGCAAAGAAAACTACAATTAGATCCCACTGTAACGATTTTCAGATTTTTTGGAGGCTGGTGCAGAAGTGATCATTACAAACACATATCAAGCGAGTGTTGACGGATATAATGAACACCTCAACTGCACTGACGAACAGAGTATAAAGTTAATTAAAGACACCGTCAAATTGGCTCATGTTGCAAGATCCATGCATTTGAAATCTAGAAATACTGTTATCCCTTGGATTGTTGGATCGATTGTGAGTGTCATACAAATATACGCACTAGTTGTCGATCTAACAAAATTGTTATCAATAGGGCCCGTATGGCGCGCATCTACATGATGGAAGTGAGTATAATGGAAGCTACGCAGATAGAGTGTCTAAAGATACCATCAAAGATTGGCATCGTACCAGAATCGACGCAGTCTTATCATCTGGAGTTGACGCACTTGCTATAGAAACAATTCCATGCTTAGTGAGAAAAATCTTTCTATTTGTTTATTTGTGCAATTTTTTTTATATCTAATGGCTTTTTTGAAAAGATGGAAGCTGAATCACTTGTTGAATTGCTGTGTGATGAATATCCTCTGGCAAAGTATTGGATCTCTTTTCAGTGTAAGGTATGTAGAGTAATTATAATCAAGAACACAGTCATAAAATCAGCTCTTTGAGATGTGTGGGTCGGCCTTTTTTCCAAATGGGAGCCGAACCGAACCCGAACCAAAATAAAAATTCAAAACCGACCCGAACCCGAACTCTTTTGAAAAGATTTCATTTGAAATGTTTTTTCAACTCGATTTTGAGAAAATAATTCGGGTCGGGATTTGTTAGCTGAAGCCCGAAAAAAAAAACGAAAATGGAGGCCGGCCCGACCCGACACAAAACCCCGGGCCGACCCGACACAAAACTCCGGCCCGACCCGACACAAAACCCCGGCCCGACCCGACACAAGACCTCGGCCCGACCCGACACAAGACCTCGGCCGACCCGACACAAAACCCCGGCCTGACCCAGCACAAAACCCCGGCCCGACCCGACACAAAACCCCGGCCCGACCCGACACAAAACCCCGGCCCGACCCGACACAAAACCCTGTCCCGACCCGACACAAGACCCCTGCCCGACCCGACAAATTTATTCGTGTAGCATTTAAAGATTGTGTGGGTGGGTGGCTTTAATGTCAAAGTGCATACTACAGACAGGAAAAAATTCTTTTTGCTAATGCGGGAGAAAGGGGAGAGTCTTAAAATATTGTGTGTATTTCAGGATGGCACCAACACCGCTCGTGGAGAAAAGTTTTCAGAAGCAGCGACTCGACTCTGGAATATGATCAAAGAAAGAAATGCATTAAATAATTTGGTTGCCATTGGAGTGAACTGTTTGCATCCTCGAGTAAGATCATTATTCTTCTATTTGACTTTTTTGACTCAAGTTTAATTTAGTTCATTACGCCGTTGTTTAAATCATTGAACGGAAATCTCACGCTCGACAAAAGGATTCCTTTGGTAGCGTATCCCAACAGTGGTGAGGTTTACAATGTTGAAAATGGATGGAGTGGAAAAGAAGACTGTAAACCAATAGAAAGTTATGTGCCTGAATGGATCGAACTGGGTGCCAAATTTGTCGGCGGTTGTTGTAGAACATATGCAAGGGATATAAGTAGAATTAAGACAGCAGTCAAAACATTTTGTTGTGAGGATGAGTGAGAGGTTAATAAAGTAATTTAAATATAAGACTCGAGAAGTACATCCATTTTCTTTTGTCCAATTTTTGTATTTGAAATCTTGAAACTTCGGGCAATTTCAACCGGAATTACTTTAGAAAATTTTATTAATTTAATGGTAAAGGCAACCAACATTACTAATAACTTACACTAAGAGTGACAATTAAATCAAAATAGACGACCAAATGTGTGGCTTCGAAATTTATAAATAAATGTTTTTTTAAGATTAATGACATCCTTTGAGTTTGGATTAAATTCTACCCTTGTAGTTCTAGATGATAACAAAACGGTGTCTCAATATATCGAAATCCTCTTTCCATCAGCTTAGTGACCAACATACTTTGAAAGGTTTGGCTTCCTTCCTATCAAACCTAACTGTACGACTTGCTGCCAAGTTTATCGATCGATTAAATAAAGAGGACAAAATTTTACAATTGGTCTGAGTGTTGTTTATGTACGGCGCCGTGACACTGTAAAATTCATGTTTGCCGTACACATATATTGCGACAAACATATGTAAATACAAATGTAAGTGTACCATTGCCCCTCATTTAATCGATCTATTGGAAGAGAATTCAATTGAATGACACATGCAAACGCACAGCAGCAACTCTTGCCGACTCATAGAGTCCTACTACGGGTATTTGAATCTTGTTAGAAGCCTGCTTTAAAGATAGCTCGACCCGATCGAAAAAAGATAAATCCAAAAATTCGCCCTATCGGACTGAGCGAGCTTCAAGCAGAGCCTAAAATAACATGTATTGCAGGAGGAAAAGTGCACCGGACAATCACTGAAGTCCTCTAACGCCCGTTTCGCCCTCTCCAGCCTCTTTTTACAAATTGTACTGAGATATCGATGAAGAACACAAAAATTGTATAAAAAAACCTATGAATGTGGAGATTGATCGTCACCGATAGGGCGGGCTCACTACATCGTAGAACAAGTAACCTGAAAACTGTACCGTCTCCGATAATTCACCGTGTGATCACCTATGATTCACAGAGGAATCACCGATGATTCACTGGTGAATGCTCGGTGATTCGTTGATGAGTGATCGGTGAATCATCTATGATTCTCTGGTAAATCATCGGTGATTAATCTATGAATCATCGGTGATTCCTCTGTGAATCATCGGTGTTTCCCCTGTGTGTCATGGGTTATTCCATGGTGAATCATCGATGATTCCACTGTGAATCGTCGATGGTTCCACTTTGAATCATTGATGATTCCACTGTGAATCATCGGTGATTCCACTGTGAATCATCGGTGATTCCACTGTGAATCAGCGGTGATTCCACTGTGAATCATCGGTGATTCCACTGTGAATCATCGGTGATTTCACTGTGAATCATCGGTGTTTCCACTGTGAATCATCGGTGATTCAACAACGAATCACCGTTGATTCATCAACGAATCACCGTTGATTTAGATTCAAAATTAACTTCTTTGGCGACACTTTATCGCTAGTTCCTATACCTATGACAATGGTTTATTAATTGTATCGGAACAGCATCTTTTGCCGGGTGTTGATGTTGAAATAGTGTAATATCTATGTTTTTCGACCGAAAAATCGGATACCGAGAAATCCACTTGAAACCAGGAAAAAAATTACAATTGAGAGGAAAGAATCACAAGGAAGAAGTAGTTTTGCTTGCAAACAGGAAATGGCTGAAAAACGGGAAATAGCTACGTTTTTTTTTACTTCTGCACATTGGCTTAACTTCAAAATCACATATGCATACACATGTTTCATGAGTATTCTGTATTAAGTCTATTCCGACATAAAGGGAGTGTGGTAATTTTTAAATATTCAAGGGAAATTTCGCTCGATTTTTTCTATAATGGAAAATTTTGGGAAATTGACTCACGGCCAGCTGTTGCTACATTTTGTACAAAGAAGGAGAGGCGATTCCGCACTGCTAATTTGGACCTGTATAAAGAATGTGATTTTGTTAGAAGAAGCGAAACAAGTCTATGAAGCGAAGAGTGTCTTATGTTTTAATAAATTCACGCCTTTTGATCTTGAAAATTACGCCCTTTCTATGGAAGTGCTCCCCAGTGCTGTGAAAGTGCTCCCTAGTGCTGTAAAAGTGCTCCCCAGTGGAAATTGCTTACATTAGACTCTGCTTCAAGGCTAGGCCAAATCGGAATAGAGCTTCGAGTTTCCTCTATTAGATATTAATCGTTCCATTCAAGCGTTCCATATATGAAGGCCGATCCCATTTTTAGGTTTATCAGATTTGGGCCGGCTTAGAGACAATGAACGGGTTAGCTCAGTGGTTCAATCCTGTTGGGAACAAATTCTGTATAGGTTTTTTCTTCTGTAGGCACACCCAGGCCTCGGCAGAACATATACAAAAATTGGAACGATTCAGAGAAGATTAGCATGGCCTCTGCGCAAAGATGACAAACAAAATCGTGAAGCGTTCTTCATTTTTTGATGCTCATATGCATAACGCTGGCAGAAGACAGCGAACGTCATAGAAAGAAGATAAGGGAGGGTCAAACTATCAAAACAGTTAGGACGCAATTAAGAACCGAGTTATTGAAACAGTGGCAGCAAGAGTGGGACTCCTCGGACAAGGGAAGGTGGACCCATAGACTCATACCAAACATAACGACATGGGTACAGAGGATACATGGAGAGGTCTATTTCCAACTGACACAGTTTCTGTCGGGCCACGGGTGCTTCAGGAAATACCTGCACTGGTTTGAATTCGCGGAGTCACCTTTCTGCACGAGATGCAAGAGAGATACCCCCGTGAGCTGATGACGGTGAGTAGGTCAGAGGCAAATGCCGAAAACATAATATCGGATATGTGCCGCGATGGTGTGCTGTGGAAAGTAGCGGATAATGTAAGCTGCAAAGTGCATGGAGAGACGACCAAAGAAGACTGCCAGTTGATCCAAGAGAGTAGGTGCGAAAGCACAGCCCCTTTCCAAAGTAACGCTGTGAGGCGGTTTCGGAGAGGAGAGAGCAGGGAGAGTAAGGAAGGAGGTTTGAGTTGGTAATCATTGAAGAATGGAATTCCAAACTACCTTGGTCCGGGAGGACCGGGTGTCTATGAAGATTTCCTCACTCTTATAAAAAAAGGCACACCCAGGCTTCATAATACGAGTATTTGTGAATTTAGTGCCGCAACTGGTTCGGCGATGATGACAAGGAAATGGACTTGTCGCATCTTAGACCTGGTCTAAATTCAGAATTAGAATGTAAAATTCCAATGAAAGACGAAGATACAAAGATGAAATGTTTATGGGTAGTAGACGTAACTTTGGGGAAGGGGGAGGGGTATTGTCCTAGCGTGACAGGGAGGGGTGACATAATTTATGAATGGCCCCTTACCACCAGAAGAAATCCGGATGGTAAAATGCTAGCTACCGTTAGGCGTGGTTCGGAATTCACGTTAAGCATGTGGTCCAATGCCTGCTCGTAAAACACATTGATGGGGCGAATGGCCGCACCTAGATGGCACTAGGTTTGTTTGCAATTCACCACTGACACAGTAAAACCTTCCAGTAACGAAAGGATCTGTAAGAACAACCCATCTGAGCAAAAGCTCATGAAAAATTTTGGATCTAGTAAATTGACAAGAAACACAAATCTGCTGATCCTTTGTCCCATTGGTCACAACTTCAGCACATCCAGCGATCTGATCACATGATCAGCTGGAATTCTATGTCTTAGCAGAGAGAACTTCCGACGTTCACAAATAATGATGTCGCGTTTCCTCACCAAGGTCACAGGTAACAGTAGGGATCACTGACGATACCCATTTAAGCCAAGTGACCGGTGATCGCTCCCACAACTCTCCTTATTCGATCCCGGTCCATGTGCAACAGTTCCTTCGCCCAACCACAGTCGGCTACTGGGAAGAATCTCTGCGTGTGTAAACCTCCACTATAAGCGTGCCAATGCTTGTTCGTCTCTGATATTGTATAGTCCTTTACCGGTCACAAAGTGACTGCGATATGGAAATGAACGGTTCCGGTCCGCGGCTTACAGATTTAGAGCCCATATTCGCCAGCTCATCAAGGCTAATCCCATGCTTTCCATTCCTCCTACTACAAATAGTATAGTGAGAAGTTGAAAATTTCGCTGGCATTTCTCATGCTTTTTCGGGACGTTTCTTTGAGAAGGGAAGCGATCGAATACCGCGGGAAGGCTTTTTTGATGTTATCATGAAGTATCGTGAGAGCGCGATCAGTAACGCTCACTAGGGGCGTTAAACAAAAGGAATGCACGGAATAAAGACTACCTCCTCCTATAAATTTGAAGACATAAGTTGTTTTTTCGTGTGTCAGGTGTGAAAGTGAGGTAATAGACGCTTTTAGCGCGGTTCAATTTTGAATTTTGCACTGCTTTACAATCGAATTTCCAACGATATATGCGTAATTACGTACGGTATATGCGTAATTACGTACGGTATATGCATAAAATCAGGGCACGAATAATAGATTTTTATAGTGCCATCTTGTGTCAAAGTATTCAAGTTTCAATTAAAATTCAAATGTCGAGCGGACTAAAAGTGTCTATTTTCAAAATTTTTCCATACGTTCCCAAATTTTGCAAGGAGATATCGTCTGCCAAAATGTCGCATGCAAAAAAATCATGCCCGAGCGGTAGTGGAGGGCTTGACGCAGTCACCTCACCAAAAAAAAGTCAGCAAACTCAAAAAACGCCATACAAAAGCCTTTGGCACAAGGAGACATACATAGGCGAGTTATTCCCCCTGCCCACTCCCCTTCCAAATTAGTTTTAAAAAAATATGTCACAGCAGATTTTCAACAAGCCCAGACTCATCAAAATCCATTCGTAAGAAGCTGAGATATCGAGGTTTGAAAATTATATTTTTCAAAGTGGCGCCATCTTGGATTTTGTGAACGCTGAAAAATCCTATTCGGAGAAAAAAATTTTCGGAGAACATTTTCTTTCATAAAACCATATTAGGAACGAAGTCATCAGGGAAAATTCAGGGGTTACGTCAGTGAAAGAGGCGGCAAGCGTTAGTCGTCTGCGGTGGTGCAGGCACGTTCAGAGGCTGCCAAAGAGGATATTGGATGCTCAGGTCCCGGATGTGTGCCCTAGGGGTAGGTCAAGGAGAAGATCTATAGACTCAATTAAATCAGATTTAGAAGTTAGTGTACTTTCTCTGGGTGAACAAACGATCTCCTTGGCACATCATAGGAGGGTGGTCCATGATCACCGGGCGTAAAGACCTCACACCGGAAGGTAAAGTTTGATGATGATGAGGATGAAAATAGTTCAATACCTCACAAGGAGCTGAGACGGTGCATTTAGATACAGGTGGTAAAAATGTCAAATCCGATGGTGGAGCGCAGCGGACTGCGTCACACTTTACTTTTTAAGAGGTTTTTGTATGCGATAATTAATGAACATGTTAGCCGCCTTTCGATATTGAGTTTGAAGAACTCGCATCCGACTCGTGCTGACAGTCCTACAACTCGCGCCACTCACTGGACTTTGAAAGACTTTTCCGCGTGTGCTAAGTTATAGATGCAAAGCACATTACTGGTGCTACGTGAGCTAAAAAACACATTACTCTGAGAGCGTCGAAATTCAACTTCATAGTTCACTTAATGTGTTCGATTGAAAATATCCACTTTGATAGCACTATCTTGAGAAATTGTGCCTCTACAAATGTAAATGAGATTCGGCGCCCTGTACTTCAAATTGAGCAACTCCCAGCAGAATTTTCCATTTATGGCAGTTACTGTCTGGGACACCTGAGACAGCATGGACAGCATTAACGCGCCCATTATAACGCAACGCGTAACTTCGAAAACGTGTAAATTTGACAGATGATTGAGTTTGTTTTTGTTGTGCCGTAAATTTAAATGATAATATTTTGCTTCAAAAAGACAGGAAGATGATGCGAATATTTGCACTAAACGAAGAATCTCGTAGCACTGGCAGTGAAGACGAAGACGAACCAACAGTTACCAAAGAGGCGCAAGTAAGAAAATCAGTTAGAAAAAGTTGTTGCGCAAGGAAAAAATTTGTTTTGTTGTTAGGAAACGATAGCGGTTTCAGAGTTCGTTCGAGCGCTCCAATTGAAAAACAACAATTCGATAGATGATGCATGCAGCTTACTTCGCGAATTATTGGAAACGGAAGTTTTGTATAATGTCAGTCACGAAAAGAAGGACAAACTGCTTTCCGTCAAGTACAACTGCTACAAAAATTTGGGTTTTATTTATATCGAACAGGGCGACTCAGAAACGGCCCTCAACTATTTGCTGAATGTAAAATCATAAACATTTGAGTTAAAATTCGATCGAAGAAGAAATATTTTCAGGCATATGAACTGGATGATACGGATGTGTTTACAATGAACAAATTGGGTCGATTAGCACTTCAAATGAATAAACCAGAAATTGCAATCACAGTATTTGAAAAATGTTTGGCGCAAAATCCGAACCATTGGCCGTCGCTGGAAGGCGTGCTGAAAGTCTTGTGCATGAAAGAGAACTACTGCGAGGCGTATGGATGGGCACTGCTTTGTTACGACAAAGACAAAAACTATAAGTACGCCTTGAACGTTATCCTTGAAGTGAGAAGCAAATTTCAAAACATGGGTCTCGAATACATTGAAAGGTAAGCTACAGTTCGTCCCATTCGAGGCATTCACTAATTTTCGGTTTTTCCAGTTGCTTTACAACTAAATTCACAGATTTTCATTTGAATCGAACCACCACGACAAGTGTGTTTCCCACGTACGTTGAACCCATGGAGTCGGAAGACATTCGTCCAAATTTTTTCGGATTCAAATTGAGAGAACAGACATGGCTGTCTTTTGGTGAATTGATCGTTGACCTCTATAAAGCGATTGAAGACAATGATTGGGGAAAACATACGATTATGACACTAAGTGATTTAACTTGCAATGGTTCCGTGGGTAGTGTCGAGAAAGGTGCCATCAATAGCGAGTTACAACGAGACAGTGGTAGCGAGAATGCGGCTAATAATGCAGAGCGCTCGCATGTATCACCAGCTCCCGTTGAAAACAACTCGGATGAAGATAAAGAATATTCAGACTCAAACGAGGCTGTGAAATGTTCGTTTGACCTACAGCAGATTCTATCCGCCGATGGTAGCGCAGACGATAGTGATGCAACCAAACAAAATGAGATAAATGGTAAAGTGAAACAGTCGAGGCGGCGGGGAAGTGATTTAAAGTTTCTGGAACAATGGGGCTGGCATAAAACAAAGAAACAACCCGTTCAACGTCGAAAGAATGTGGAACAGAATGATGCTGAAACGTCGATAAATGGAATTCTAAAACGAATTTTTGTGAAGCATTTCGAGTGAGTTGACACAGAAATTACAAAAATATTTACATTTTTTTCACTTTTTCATCTTCCGCATTCGAACGTTTAAGTGAACAAAATAAACCATCGTGATACTTTAATGGATCAAGCGCCTATTTCACATATTGGCCACAAAACAGTTGAGGGCGACTCGAGTTTCAACTGTTCCGTCGGTGACGAAACATTAAATTTGTATGGAAGAAATTCGTTTTTTGTGAATTATTCATTTTGTGTTTTGTATAAAGCGGACCAAGTGAGTTATTTTAATGTAAAATTAAATGAATTTCCATCGACATTTATTTGGTCCGCTTAGTTAAGTACAGAAAATGATTAATTCGCAAAAAACGATGTTTCCCCATATAAATTTAATGTTTTGTCCCCGACGAAACAGTTGAAACTTATGTAGTGTTGCCTGATCAAACGTGAGGAATGACTTGATCCATATGCGGTGTTACTCTTTATATGTGTGTGAGAGTGTTACTGGCTTATGGTATACGCGTTTCAATGTGACAGCTCATTGTTTTCAGTTTTCAAATTGACGCTAATTTCACCCGTCATTGACAACGTCATTTTTCAAACAAATATTTGAATAGACGATGGAATCAGTTACTTGCCGAACCACATCTAGAAATGAAATTAATTGCTGGCGCTACTGTCAGTCGGTGATATTCTTTATATCGAACCGTAATTAGCTATAGAAAATGAAGAGATGGCGACTATTTTTGAGTATTGCCCGATGCAAAAGCGATGTTAGCCATCATCTGTAGAGTGTTAGAGTGTTTTTTGATCAGTTAATTCTAACTTATCTCGGCGTCACGCGTCAAAATGAGAGAAATCGCATACAAGTTTAAACTGAATCTAACTCTCAATTTTCTTTTTCACTCAAATTTTTTCGACAGCTGATCATAAGATCAGTTACATATAACTGGTTTTCGCTTTAGCAGTCTTTAAGGGGAAATCAGAAGAGCAGATCAGTTTTATTTTTACTTGTCTAGTGAACTGCTGTCAAATATTTATGAATGCAAAAATTGAGAGAGGACGGAATAGTTTTAATTTCTTTTCCCTCATTTTGACAGCAGTCCCCGAGACAAATTTACTTAAAATGGTCCGGAATTGCGCGATTCCGAACTGAATCGCAGGCGATTCCAAACTGAATCGCAGGAGATTTCGAACTGAATCGCAGACGATTCCGAACTGAATCCCAGGCGATTCTGAACTAAATCGCAGGCGATTCTGAACTGAATCGGAGACGATTCCAAACTGAATCCCAGGCGATTCCGAACTGAATCCCAGGCGATTCCGAACTGGACCGCAGGCGATTCCGAACTGGACCACAGGCGATTCTGAACTGAATCGCAGACGATTCTGAACTGGACCGCAGGCGATTCCGAACTGTATCGCAGGCGATTCCGAACTGAATCGCAGGCGATTCCGAACTGAATCGCAAGCCATTCCGAACTGAATCACAAGCGATTCCGAACTGAATCGCAGGCAATTCCGAACTGAATCGCAGGTAATTCCGAACTGAATCGCAGGCAATTCCGAATTGAATCGCAGGCGATTCCGAACTAAATCGCAGGCGATTCTGAACTAAATCGTAGGCGATTCTGAACTAAATCGTAGGCGATTCTGAACTGAATCGCAGACGATTCCGAACTGAATCGCAGGCGATTCTGAACTGGACCGCAGGCGATTCCGAACTGAATCGCAGGCAATTCCGAACTGAATTGCAGGCGATTCCGAACTGAATCGCAGGCGATTCCGAACTGAATATCAGGCGATTCCGAACTGAATCGCAGGCGATTCTGAGCTGGACCGCAAGCGATTGCCTGGGACTGCAACTCAGTTCGGAATAAATTGCGAATCAAAATCGCCTGCACTAAGGAGGGACCCCGGGCAAATACTTCCACACAAACAAATTTTCTCTACAACGTAGCAAAAAAACAGCAATGAACCTTCCTGAAGTGGCGCATCTTAGAAGTCTGTACTAATCGACTTGCATCTAATTTTAAGATTAGTGTTAGGTGTTTGTTAGCGAATGGCGATTGAATGCACAACGAACGCCGCATGCTCGAAAGCGATCTTTTATGTTTGGACCCGTACGAAGTACGAGAGGTCCTTTACGTTTACTACAAACAATTTTATTGTAACATTATCGTCTATTATCGTCTAAATATGACGAATCAGCAATAAAAAAAATGTCCGTCCGTCCGTCTGTCCGTCTTCACTTTTTTTTTCCAAACGGCTCAACCGATCAGACTAAACTTTTTTTTCCCTGAAAGGTACATGCCTCCCATGATTCAAGTTCGAAGATGAGCAAAATCGATCAAGTGGTTCCGGAGATATGGTGGAGGAAGTGACCAAAAACATGGTTTT
>CM055403.1:44878887-44896676 GCA_029228625.1 Pseudolycoriella hygida | reverse complement strand
ATTGTTTGCTTATTTGTATATTTAGGTACGTTCGAGTCACTTTGCCACATCTATTCTGTTTGCCACAACTATTCTGATACGTACGGGTCTTTGTTTATGTTTGTATATATTTTAGACTGAATTTCGATCACGAACCAATTTTGCCTGTTGAAGACGTTGATTCGAATGTATTCACATCGACTGAAGATGACCAGATTCCCGAGCAGTTGGAAATTTCCAATTCTGATTTTCAGATTGCCACCCAAAGCGTGTTCGATGAATTTATGGGAGAAATCGAGGTAAGTTGTTATGTTTTATTATTCAGAACTACGAAGATTGAGGGTTTTTTTTGAAATTTTCTTCGCGTGTAAAGTTGTTGACTAATTAAATTTGTATGTGCTTCTCATATCTCAAACTGTGCGAGAGAAGCAACTATACAACGTTACACCCAAGAAGTATATTCGCTGACTTTGAATGAAACCATTTTTCTTAACGATAAGCGGTAACTTTAAGTTTGATGGGTGAAGCAGACTTTCACTGAGGTGTTTTTTGAATGTTTCATTTCGGAATTTATTTGATTTTCTTGCAGAACTCCAATTTCAACATCATAATTTTGCTTGCGAAGTGGTTAAAGTATGTCTCGCGCTTCTGGAGACAAATCATTCCTAAAAATTTGCTAGATATCTACCTCAAGCTCTACGCGCTTTACTTGTATGTAATATTAACAAATGAAAATTCTAAAAAAAAATTTTCTTATGGAATTTTCCCTTAGAAACCACCATGATCTTTGCACATGGAACCTGTTGGATAAGAATGATTTTTATGCAGCTTTTCGTATGGCTTTGTTCTATCTGGAGTTGTTCTACGATAAATTTATGCTGAACCACAACGGAAAAACGTTAATTACTTTATTCTTGTTTTCTAAAGACTGTTACTGACTCTAAGTTTTTTTTTCAGTGAGGTTGACGTTCAATGGCTCGCCCTATACAATCACCTGATATTTCTTTCCGGATTCTTTGAAGTGACTTGTGACGAGGATAAAATTGTGTATATAGAAAATCGCATTCGTGTCTTCTGGTTACAGTACTGCTTGGGTAAGTCCAGACAATGTAACAAAAAACTGAGTATAAGCTGGTAGGCATTCGGACAAAATAACTCTGGAAACGTGCATTTACGACGCAAAACCGATTCTTTGAGCAGCAAAATTATACCTCGTATAACAAGCAATCCCCGTACCTGGATGTGTAGCTCTGCACAGCTGATAACATACCCAGGAAGGATGTTTATTTCACCAGAGAAACAATATCTATATGATAACCAGACAACTACCAACGAGAATTTTTTTGACAGTAAAATTGCAATGAAAATTTACCTGTGGCAGGTAATTTTCCCCGTAGGCTACCCCGAATTTCCTGATGAGTCTTTAGTTTTTCATACAATAAGTTATAGTTGTAGTGGGCTATTCCAATTACTTAAAGGGAAGTTATGTGCCACAGGTAATGTTTTTGTTAATGGAGGAGATTTCTTCGTTTTTTTTCAACAATCGACAAATGTGAGAGAAATTAAAATTGAAGGAACGTTACCTACCGCTTTTCCTTTTCAGTCTATCGATAGCACAACTTACTTCACATGAAAAATGCTATCGAAAATCCCAGTGGAGTAGATATATTGATTTCCTGCTGACATTTTTTGTTCACAATAATCTTCCAAGAAGAAATATTCTGCGATATTGTCAGCGAATATCCGCCCGTTATTTTATTCGTTATAATGCATATCAATACATTACACTACATACTCCCTACATATTCCCTACATTACTACAACACTACAATGCTACAATACAAATAATTTATCACAGAAGCATGCCGTAGCCCTGTTCATCGTTAAAAGTGTCACGTATGCACACGGAATTGTCTCTTTGAATCGCTATTGATATCCGCTGCACTAAATAATCTAATGATCGGGGCTCGCCCGTATTCCTCGACATCAATTTTCCCAGCTTTTTTAAAAATTTAGTTGTTTCGGCGCCCACTACACCGAACGACTCGAACGCCAGCGGAGTGAAAATATATTGTCTCTTCAAATCGATGTATTTGTTGTGCTTTTCACGTTCAGCATTGTCCGCAACTGCCCCACAGAGAACTGAACCCCATTTCAAATAACTCGGGGCGATCGTGTCCACTATCGTTACGTCCCACACTAAGGATTTTCCATGGCTCCACGGGTAGCTTGTTAGGCCGTCGGGACGCTTGCCGTCTCGTCGAGCCAGTCCGGGTGGCACCACTTTATTTGGAATGCCTGCTGCTCTTAGTGCCGATGAAAAAACGTTGTTTATCTCAGAATGTCTGGAATACTTTCCCTTTGACAGCTTGCATGATAAAGCATGATGTCCATTCGAATCGACTAATTTACCGCAAACACACGAATGAGCTTCGCATACTTTATTGCCAAGTCTTAACGCTACGGGAATTCTGGCAGAGTTGTCGTCCAAGAGTAAGCTCAATTGATGAGACGGAACCGCTTGCAGCGAAGATGTTTTTGTAGATGACGCAAGAAGTCTGGCTCTATCACTGAGGCCACTCGACGACAACAACTCGTCGTATATTTGCTTTACTTTTAAGGAGTCCCATGCTGATTGTGTCATTTTTTGTTCTGGTGTAGCTGGGACCCATTCTGGTGGATATGATTCGATTAAAGCCAAAAGGCAATATATTCACTGGCTGGAGTTCAATCTGAGCGTCATTACGGTGAAAAAATAGTATTTTGATATATGTGGGGTGAAAATAGTGAATTCCAACAAGAGCAAAAGTTTGCGGAGAGCCGTAATTCGCTCGAGTTTTCCAAGTCCCGAAGTGTAACACAATATATTTCATGCTTGTGGTGAGAAAACTCGTGTTTTGTCCCCGCGAAAGCGGTGAGAAAGTTATATTTTCTTGCCGGTGAGAAAGTAGCTACGTTCTCACCGCAGGCAGGTGGGTAAGTAGTTATTTTCTCACCGCTCCCACATTGCACTGAATGAACATTTTGTGGTGGAAACGCACGTTTTCTCACGCGCAAGCACAAAAAATATTGTGTTACACTTGGGGAGAAAATTGAATTTCAACTCGAGCGAATTACGGCTCTCCATTCAAAGAAACTTTTGCGTATTATCAGCGATAGCGTCACCTCAAGCGATATCATTAATTTTGGAAGCAGACTCACGGACTGTGTCACACTCTACCTTATAAGAGGTTTTTGTTGTGATATCAGTCGTTTTGGAAGTTTTCAGTTGTTGAAAAAATTTCTATTTTTTGAAAAAATTTCTAGTTTTTGAAAAAATTTTTCTCCGAAAAAAAATTTTCTCAAAAAAGAAAATTATCTTAGAAAAAAAATTTCTCAGAAAAGTTTTCTTCAAAAAAATTTTCTCAGAAAAAAAGTTATCTTTCAAAAAAAAATTTCTCTCAGAAAAAAATTTCCCGAAAAAATTTTGTCCTCCGAAAAAATTTTTTCCTCCAAAAATTTTTCTCCAAAAAAATTTTTTCTACAAAAAAATTTTTCCTTCAAAAAAATTTTCTCAAAAAAAAGATTGTTCTCCAACACCTTCGGTTACCATCGGAATACTTCGTATCACCTTCGGCTACTTTCGGAATACTTTGTGTCATCCTCGCCTGCTTTTCTCCAAAAAAAATTTTTCTCCAAAAAAATTTTTTCTACAAAAAAATTTTTCCTTCAAAAAAATTTTCTCAAAAAAAAGATTGTTCTCCAACACCTTCGGTTACCATCGGAATACTTCGTATCACCTTCGGCTACTTTCGGAATACTTTGTGTCATCCTCGCCTGCTTTCGGAACACTTCGTGTCACCTTCTGCTGTCTTCGGAACACTTCGTGTCACCTTCGGCTACATTCGGAACATTCGGAAAAAACTCAAAAGTTCGCCTATATATGGCTCCTGGGGTGTGGTGACTGTATTTCCCCAAAACTCTGAGACACGTGTTCGCTAAAATTTTATTCTCTACAACTTTGCCTTTTCAAGCAATCTTTTAACTTTTGTAGTTTTAGAGTTATTGAGTCATTCTGGCTGAGTCTGGGAGCGACTAAATCCCAGAAATCGCAGGAATGGCCACCTTTTTTAAGGAAAAAAATCGTTTAGACTAAAATAATGATCTGAAGCTACCCTTAAAATTTCAGCAAAATCGATCGAGCCGTTTCCGAGATCCCAAATTTTACGTAGAATCCGGGAAAAATATGTTCCCAGGGGTACGTCGCAAGGGTGGAAGTCAAAAACCTCCTATATGTTCCTTAGTCTACGAAAAAATTTCTTGTGCTTGTACAACTTACGTCACGGCCCCTTACTACCGCGTAGTCATGATATGAGAATTCGGTGGTTTTTAGGGAAGGAAAGGCGAATAGAAAGTTCAGGAAGTAGCGAAAAATACTCAGTAAAAGCTTTATTTTTGCTCGTATGATTGCAAACCGGAAGGTTGTGGGAAGGAGGCAAGGGAAAAACTACAAAAGTAACCAACGGAAGTTAAATGTTACTTTGGTGGAGTAGAGAGTTTGGGCAAAGCGACTTATCCCTATATTTATAACATGTACATATATATAGCTGTAAGTTATAAGCTATATGTTAACGTTATAAGTTATAAGGTTACGTTTTAAGTTATAAACTTTTATAAGATGTCTACAAGTCATTAGTTTTGAAACTGATCAGTACAGATCCGTATCAGTTTTGAAACTGATTAGAACAGATCCGTATCCGTTTTGAAACTGATCAGTACTGATCCATATCAGTTGTAAAACTGATCAGTACTGATCCGTATCACTTTTGATACTGATCAGTACTGATCCATATCAGTTTTGAAACTGATCAGTACTGATCCGCATCACTTTTGAAACTGATCAGTACTGATCCATATCAGTTTTAAAACTGATCAGTACTGATCCGTACCAGTTTTGAAAATGAACAGTACTGATCCGTATAAAATTTAGAAATGGTCAGTACTGATCCGTATCAGTTCCAAAAATGATTAGTACTGATCCGTATCAGCTTTGAAACTGATCAATACTGATCCGTATCACTTTTCAAACTGATCAGCACTGATCTCTATCAGTCTCAAAAGTGATCTGGATCAGTACTGATCAGTTTTAAAACTGATATACATCAGTACTGAATACTAAACTCATAAAAATTTATAACTTATAGACCCATAACGCAAACATATAACTTATAACTTATAGCTATATGTATATGTTATAAATTTAGCGATAAGTCGCTTTGCCCAAACTCTATGTTGACTGACTCTTGGAATTATTTTGTCATAAAGCCAAGCTGCTTTCCACTTTATCCTCCTTTTAAATACAATTCCCCACAAGCTTATCTAATGCAATATCTACGGTTGACAGGAAAATATGAAGGCGATTTGCAGAAAGCTGTCGATTGTTTGTATTCGGTGAGTATTTTCCACTTTCATTTCATAGAGACAAAATCTAATTTTCACTTCACAGATTGATGAAGTCATCCAACAGCAGCCGGAAAAATACCAAATTATGCTCCCAAATCTAAAACAAAATAAGAAAATCGATTTGGTTACATGCAATGAATTGGAAAAGACTTTGGAAAGGTTTGTGTTTACAAATCAAATGTTTTCTGCGCCACCGTCATGATTTTATTTTTGTTCTCCAGGACGATAAGCTTAAATAGCGTCAATAAGCTGTACCACGAAAATGATTTCGATCAACTGATTTCCATCCTAAAAGACACGATAGTCACTCAAGCCATTCAAAAAACTTCGGATTACGATTCACCCATTCGTTTGTCAACTCAAATTGAAGTTTTCTTGGAGGCGTTATGGAAAATTGAGTCGTACGAAGAATGTCTCATTTGGTCGGAGAAGTTTCTGAAACTTTCTGTGGATAATTATTTAGCTGCACCAAGCGACACTTTCCGTCAGACGGAATGGGGTGATATGGTCAGCTACGTTCTAACATATATCGAAGCTTTAATCAAAGAGGAATCAGTAGAAATACTTTTGTGTCTGGAAAAAATGTGTTCGCGATTGATTCAAAGTCTATCGAAAATTGTTGTGAATCAGTTGGATGTGTCGTATGACAAAAACGGCAGTCGTACCCATCCGGTGTCAACGAAACTTCCTTGGATTATTTTGTATCATATCCTGCAGCGAGAGGAAGATTGTTGTCCAGTACAGAAATACGTTGCGGATGGTCGTGAAGATGACGAAGCAGAAGACGTCATTCCAAATTCATTAATGATATTCTTTACAGCTCATGATTTCTTAGGTCGTCATAGACTATGCACGAATCACAACGGGGGGTAAGTGAGAAGATAGTTGAAAGTCGTTACCTCCTCCATTTCTTGATGTTCTTGAAGTCCACACAGTAAAAAAGTAGGGAGCGAAATCAGCTCGGTGCAAAATGCTGTTGATTTCTTGAGAAGCAGCTCTGACACAGGAGTTCTTTTCGTCTTTTTAGCTCCGAAATTTTAACTCTTTGTCAGGAGAAAATAATTTTTTACTGTGCAGAACAATCAAATCCATAGCATCAAATTAAGACGCAATGAAGGAGAGAAAACGGCAGAAAAAGCAGATAATAAAAATATTTCCTTCCAGACTACTTCTGTTCACATTGGATGTTGTTGCACCAAGACTGCGAGCGCCATCTATGGAACCATTTCGGGATATTATATCTGAATATTTAGAACAAGTGACTTACTGCTTGTACGGCTATCCGTCTAAAAAGGCCAGGTCTAGGCACATTGGCAGACACGATGCAATAAACGTCGAGCTGGATTGGCAGCGAGGAATACAATTATTTGACATTTATCGACCGGATAATTTGCCAGAATTTAACTCGTTCAAGTAAAACTGACCGAAATTCCCATTTCTTACGGAATTCCTAATTGTTGTGTGTTACAGAAATGAATCGATTTCCAGTGAACATGAGCAACTGCTGCAGAGAATTGTTTCGCTCGTTCCAAGTGATATCGATCCCACCGGTCATGTGGAAGGGATTCGCAATTTCATTGCAGGAACGGAAAAACAATTGCCACAGCCATTTCGACTCTTACCTCACCGCGTCCATTGCATTTACTATTTGTTGGCTGATTATTATTTCAAGTATCGTGACATGGTGCGATCCACTAAATATTATTTGCTGGATCTGGCAATTTGTCCGACAAGATTCGATTCATGGGCTGGATTAGCCTTGTCAAAGGCCAGCATATTGGAAGTTAAATTAAATTCTTGTTCTGCTTTTTGGTGAGTTGAAAATTTCGATTAATCCACTGTAGCGTTAGCTTTTATTATCTGTCCCCTCCTACTCGCACAAATTTGCCAATTCAGCCCCAAAATTTTATTCGCATACAATTTCACACTCGAAAATGTTCCTTATTCAACAAATAATTGAATCTGTTCATAGTCAACTGTTTAGTTGATGATCAACTGTTCAGTTGATGGTCAAAACTGTTCAGTTGATGGTCAAAACTGTTCAGTTGATGGTCAAAGCTGTTCAGTTGATGGTCAAAACTGTTCAGTTGATGATCAAAAATGTTCAGTTGATGGTCAAAACTGTTCAGTTGATAGTCAACTGTCCAGTCAATAGTCAACTGTCCAGTCGATAGTTAAAACTCTTCAGTTGATGGTCAAAACTGTTCAGTTGATGGTCAAAAATGTTCAGTTGATGGTCAAAAATGTTCAGTTGATGGTCAAAAATGTTCAGTTGATGGTCAAAACTGTTCAGTTGATGGTCAAAACTTTTCAGTTGATGGTCAACTGTCCAGTCAATAGTCAACTGTCCAGTCGATAGTCAACTGTCCAGTTGATAGTCAACTATCATATTGATAGTTGAAAAGATTTAAGGTTTTACATGTCGCAATGACGGCTTAGCTCGAGCACCTTTCCTTGACTATTATAGTCGATTATCAATCATCAAGTTGATTGAGAATCATAAAGCTGATAGTCAACTGTCAAGTTGATAGTCAGCTGTCCAGTCAATAGTCAACTGTCCAGTCGATAGTCAACTGTCCAGTCGATAGTCAACTGTCCAGTTGATAGTCAAGTGTCCAGTCGATAGTCAACTGTCCAGTTGATGGTCAAAACTGTTCAGTTGATGGTCAAAACTGTTCAGTTGATGGTCAACTGTCCAGTCAATAGTCAACTGTCCAGTCGATAGTCAACTGTCCAGTTGATAGTCAACTATCATATTGATAGTTGAAAAGATTTAAGGTTTTACATGTCGCAATGACGGCTTAGCTCGAGCACCTTTCCTTGACTATTATAGTCGATTATCAATCATCAAGTTGATTGAGAATCATAAAGCTGATAGTCAACTGTCAAGTTGATAGTCAACTGTCCAGTCAATAGTCAACTGTCCAGTCGATAGTCAACTGTCCAGTCGATAGTCAACTGTCCAGTTGATAGTCAAGTGTCCAGTCGATAGTCAACTGTCCAGTTGATGGTCAAAACTGTTCAGTTGATGGTCAAAACTGTTCAGTTGATGGTCAACTGTCCAGTCAGTAGTCAACTGTCCAGTCGATAGTCAACTGTCCAGTCGATAGTCAACTGTCCAGTTGATAGTCAACTATCAAAAGTCAACTATCATATTGATAGTTGAAAAGATTCAAGGTTTTACATGTCGCAATGACGGCTTAGCTCGAGCACCTTTCCTTGACTATTATAGTCAACTATCAAATTGATTATCAATCATCAAGTTGATTGAGAATCATAAAGTTGATAGTCAACTCTCAAGTTGATAGTCAACTGTCAAGTTGATAGTCAACTGTCAAGTTGATAGTCAACTGTCAAGTTGATAGTCAACTGTCAAGTTGATAGTCAACTGTCAAGTTGATAGTCAACTGTCAAGTTGATAGTCAACTGTCCAGTCGATAGTCAACTGTCCAGTCGATAGTCAACTGTCCAGTCGATAGTCTACTGTCCAGTTGATAGTCTACTGTCCAGTCGATAGTCTACTGTCCAGTTGATAGTCAACTGTCCAGTTGATAGTAAAGTATTAAGTTGATGGTCAACTATCAAGAGACAACTATCAAATTGATAGTTGAAAAGATTCAAGGTTTTACATGTCGCAATGAAGGCTTAGCTCGAGCACCTTTCTTTGACTATGATAGTCAACTATCAAATTGATTATCAATCATCAAGTTGATTGAGAATCATAAAGTTGATAGTCAACTGTTAAGTTGATAGTCAACTGTCAAGTTGATAGTCAACTGTCAAGTTGATAGTCAACTGTCAAGTTGATAGTCAACTGTCAAGTTGATAGTCAACTGTCAAGTTGATAGTCAACTGTCAAGTTGATAGTCAACTGTCAAGTTGATAGTCAACTGTCAAGTTGATAGTCAACTGTCAAGTTGATAGTTAACTGTCAAGTTGATAGTCAACTGTCAAGTTGATAGTCAACTGTCAAGTTGATAGTCAACTGTCAAGTTGATAGTCAACTGTCAAGTTGATAGTCAACTGTCAAGTTGATAGTCAACTGTCAAGTTGATAGTCAACTGTCAAGTTGATAGTCAACTGTCAAGTTCATGGTCAACTATAAAGAGTCAACTATCAAATTGATAGTCAATTATCAAGAGTCAACTATTTCCGATGTCTTTTGGTACCTACCTCCAATTGATTTGTTTTTCAAAATATCTGTCAGGTACCTAAAATTGAATAGCAGTTTGTCCAAAGGCTTTTGTAACTTGTTACGCTCATTGATGCAAATCATTAAATCAGCATCGTGAGGAACGGCATCGTTTCTCTTTTCTCATTCTCTCTTCATTTCAAATTTTTCGATCTTCTCGCCTTTTTCAGTTCTAATGGGAAGCGATTCCCAATAATTCGTACTACTATGACCGAAATTTAAATAAGAACTTTGTACTTCCGTGCAGGTTTTCGCGGTGTTAAAAACCTGCTCAGAAGTACAAAGTTCTTATTTGTCCAACAAACTTTTGCTTCAGTCATGACTTTCATTTCAGTGCTAAGGAATTTGTTTCGGAATCGGAAGAAACTCTTCGCTGCTTCCAACAATGTTTCGAATTGAAGAAAAGGCATGTACTTCTGTGGATCGAATATGGAAATTTTGCTTACATTGTGCATTCATTCTACTCACGCAACTTGAAACTGTCAAGTGCGACTTTATCAATGGAAAGGTAAACGAAACATTGTCGCCTATTTCGAAGTAAACTAAGAAATTCTTTTCGCAAGGTTCGCTGCTATGGAAATGAAGAAGGACGAATGTCTACAGGCTGCTTGTAAAAGTTTCAACACCGTGGAAGAATTTGTCCATCGAACGGATACAGACGCTGATGAGGATCAGAGTCATGATGAGAAATGGTTATACCATTACATGCTGGGAAAAATAGCTGAAAAGCAAAAAGAGCAGCCGAGCATTTTTCTGGAACATTACAAGAAGTCGGCAAAATGTTTGTTTGAAAACAACGCCACCTATCCGTTCCGCATTAATCACAGCAATCCACCGAATTTGTCCATAGAAGCTCTGGAAGTTTATTATAGAATTACTTCGTCGATTGTTAAGTATTTGGAACAACATTCCGTTGTGAAAAAGGCCACCGGTAAACTATTTCTACAAATCCTTAAAGAAGTCGGAAACAGTCCATTCGCTTTAAACCAGGCGAAGATCGACAGTAAGTTGTATGTTCTTTTTGATGGGAAATGTGTAAGAAATTTTGTCACAGATAACAGCATTAACGCTTTGAAACGAAAAATGTCCGCTGCAAACGAGGAGCTACCCACAAAACGTCAGAACAATGGACCAACGACTGAGTCAGACGATTGTCCTACCATAAATTTACTTTCCTCGGAATCGTCTCCCGCTCACAACAGCAGTAAAGTTGATGATGATGACATTACGATCGTAGATAATCATCCGAAAACCCCCACCGAAGATGTGCAACCAGAAGCTCAAGCCCAATCCAATGAAATCAGTACAGTTGCACCAATAGACACTCAAGCAAGACGCAAATCGCAGGAAAGTAATGTCACTTCAACAACATGCGCAACGACTACAACAACTGGATCGGATTCATCATCATCCTCTTCTTCAGAATCGAGTAGCAGCGACTCTTCATCCGATTCGGATTCGAGCGACGATGAAAAAAATTCGGAACGACCTCTCAGCGACAATGAGTTGGAAGTCATTTATCGGATTTGTATAAAAAATTTGGAAGAATGCGTCACACGTTTCCCGGAGCATTACAAATCCATCTATCGTTTAGCAAACATTTACTTGAATGCAACCGGGAAGGTAAAAGATTTAAAGAAATGCAAACAATTGTTGATTGGAACTTACACCACCGGATTGTCCAATCAAATTCAAGGACTTTTCGCCGAACGAAAATTGAACAATTTTTTCAATGTAAGTGCACGCCATCGAAACCATAAAGTAAAAGTCTTCCAAGCATTTCCTCCTGGAGCTTGAAAAAGTTGAACGGTACAACATGTACTGCTTTGTTGCTTCCTAGGCTAATTGCTGCAGTTTCTTTTGAGCTTTATTTTTGGTTCCTCTTCGTTTCATGAAAACAGCCGCATCTTCACCTATCGAAATGCATTGTCCGCTTCTGTAAAACCTTACCACGGACGGTTGGTTCCTTTTTTAAGTCATGGATAGCCACTAGTGGAAGTAAAGCCACTAGCCATTTGAGTCTAAACTATCGCTCTGGTTATGCTGGAGAACATATTCTTTAGCTCCTTCGTCATCATGGCCCCACGGTAGTAAGGGGCCGTGACGCAAGTCTTACAAGCCAAAAAATTCACAAGAAATTTTTTCGTAGACTAAGGAACTTTTTGACTTCCCCCCCCCCTTGCGACGTACCACCTGGAAAATATTTTTCCCGGACTCTAGGAAAAATTTTAGGAAGAAGTTCCTTAAAAGCGGACAAAATGGGACAGGGGGGAGGGGGGTAAAATGCATTTTGGACGTCCACTTTTTTTTATCACTTTAATGAACTGAAGAAAAAATTATTTGAAAATTTACAATAATGCAGTTTCGTTATCTTCAAAATATTTCGCAATTACTAGAGTATAGTCGGCAAAGGTCAACCGACCGTCAAATATGTTTTGATCTATTGTTTTGCTGTCAGGGAAACATTGTAATATCCGACTGGTCTGCACTGTGAGTGGCAAAGCCTATTTTCGTGAAACAATTTCACGAATCTCACGAAGAGTTGACGATATTCACGAAAAAGAATCCGTCAATTTCGTGAATTTTTCGCCAAATTCGGATGTCCTTGGGGAGGGTGGGGAGGGTATGGCTAAACGGACAAAGCGGGACAGGGGCGAGGGGGATGTCGAAAAAGTCGTTAAAAATGCGGACGTCCCTTATGGACGGCCCCTGATGGAAATTTGGTTTTGGGTGCCGAGAAAAGGACAATGAAGAAAATATCGACATCATTGAATATGAAAGTTTCTATTATAAGCAATGTTGTTGTTTTTCTCAAAACTTAAATCATATTAACATACATTATTCGATCGTGGTATTCGTTTCCCAGAATTTCACGTGACATTTTGTAGAAGGAAAAGCTAGTTCCTCAATCACATTTTGTAGAACTAAAAGCTAGTTCTTCACGTGACATTTTCTTGACGGAAAAGCTACTTCTTCACGTGACAATTTTTCAAAAGGAAAAGCTTTTTTCACATGACATTTTGTAGAAGGGAAAGCTAGTGCTTCACGTCACATTTTGTAGAAGTAAAAGCTAGTTCTTCACGTCACATTTTGTAGAAGGAAAAGCTAGTTCTTCATGTCACATTTTGCTGAAGAAAAAGCTAATTCGTCACATGACATTTTGTAGAAGGAAAAGATAGTTCTTTACGTGATATTTCGTAGGAGGAAAAGCTAGTTCTAGGTGGCTTCTTTCAATCATAATGCCAGCAGTTCATAGCATTAACTATAGCCACAGCGACAATATGGCAGTCCCAGGAAAATATAGTTTTACAATTCTTTATCTCAATGTCAGAAGCTTGAGGAATAAAATTGAAAAAATTGAAATCCTTTTGAGTCGTTTCCAAAAAAGGCCAGATCTTATTGTTCTTAGTGAAAGTTGGTTAAAGGAGGGTGAAGGAGATTTCTATAACTTAGAGAATTACTGTGCTTATCGTGGTATCAGATCAAATAAAGAGGGAGGCGGTGTAAGCGTCTTTGTCAATTCGGCATATCAATCAAATCAAGAGTTAAACCAAACCTTAGGAGTTTCAAATGTTGTAGTGGTTTCCCTACCACAATTGAAGATTAACGTATGCGGATACTACCGTCCCATTGAAAAAAATAACCCTAATGATTTTGCTTACTTCACTAGTACATTAGACAGCATATTATCAACTGATAGCGAAACTATTCTATTGGGAGACATGAACGTAGATCTCTTGACTGATAATGCCAATATGAAGCTGTCGTAAACTCAAACGGTTTCTCCATCTTGAACAAAATTGACAAAAAACACGCAACGAGGGTTACTAAAACAACAAAAACAATTCTAGATCACGTGATCTCCAATAAATGGGATAGTGATTTTTATATAAAAACATCAGAACCGCAAATTAGTGATCATAAAGCCATAATTGTAGGTATTGAGCACCCTCTACCAAAATTAAAAATTCATCACTACAAAGAAACTGTTAATCACTCAAGTCTCTCAAATGACTTAAATAACATTGATTTCACTTCAATTAAGAACTTTCCATCTTTCGTCGCTGTAATTCAAACTTCTATACACAAAAATAAAGAAAAAGTCAAAATTACAAAAAAAAAAAAAACTAAAGAACCCTACATTGACAAAGAAATTATAAATCTTCTTAAAAAACGGGACAAATTATTTCGTTACGTCAAGCAATTCCCAAATAGTTGTCATCTTCACTCTAAACTTGTTAGTCTCAAAAACTTAATTGACTATAAGATGCGTTCCAAAAAAAAGAATACTACGCGAAACAATTTAATGAAGCCGAAAATTCGAAAAACTTTTGGGATATAACGAAAAAATTGGTAACAAATAAGTCTCATAAACATTTACAATGTCCACAAATAGTTGTCAATGGAGTAAAACATCAAGAACCAGAAAGAGTAGCGAATGAATTCAACAAATTTTTTGTTAATATCGGTAAGCAGACTCAAATTTGTAATTCAACTAACACAAACAAGAGCTTTAGCATCGATCAACGAAATCTGAAATACCTACATGGCTTTAGATTCGAACCAGTTCTCCCAGAAACAGTTTCCATGTTTATACAAAAAATGCGCATAGGTGCCGCCGCTGGATTAGATGGCATTACTGCAAAGTTTCTTAAGCAATATGAGTACTTACTTTTAGACTGCTTAACGCGGCTAGGATAGGATAGGATAGGATAAAGTGGGTAGGAACACGCTTAAAACGTAATTCCTTGCACCTAAGCCACCAATGAGCCTGTTGTGCGTACCCACAGAACTTAGAGGATATTCCTTATTATAATTTTTTTTTTTTAGTTGGTTTTGATCCGATTTAAGTAGTTAAGTACGGTTTTAGGAGAGTGATTCTTTATGGATTTTGGATTTACTATATAGGAACCAAAAAATCTGGCTCTAGCCTTAATATAGGCAGGGCAGTGGCAAAGAAGGTGTTCGGCGGTTTCAATGTCGCCGCAGCGATTGCAAAGTGGGCTGTTGACCAGTCCCATGGTGCACAAGTGCTTGTTAAGGGAGCAGTGCCCCGTCAGAATGTCAGTTATTCTTTTTACGTCTCTTTTAGAGAATGAAAGAAGCTCTTTGGAAAAGCCTTCATTGATTCGGATACAGTTTTTGGCATGACTTGCATAGTTTAGAGATTGCCAGTGTTTTGAGAAGGTATAAACTTTCCATTGAGTAATTATTCTGAACAGAGTAGAAGCCGATACGGGCACACTCGGTTCAGGACCTATGAAAGGAGAAGACGAGGCTATTTTTGCAAGAGCGTCTGATTGTTCGTTACCAGCGATACCATAATGGCCTGGTACCCAAGTCAGTGATACTTGACGATGTGTGGAGAGTAATTGTAACAGGTCTCTACATTCTAAGACTAGCGATGAGGTGAATTTGTATCCTCCTAAAGATTTGATTGCCGATTGGCTGTCGGAGCATATAAATATACCTTGATTTACTGGTGAGTTTTCTAGAGCAGAAAGCATTTCGTTGACACAAGCGATAATACCTGTAATCTCAGATTGGAATATAGTGTGGAATATAGTTTTGTTTAAGCTAAATTCTGGTGAGTGAAATCCGGCTCCGCCGCTACCATGAGATAGGGAGCCGTCTGTAAATCCGGATATTCGGTTTGTAGGTGGGATAGCTGAGTTATTGATCCAATCGTCTCGATTAGAGAGGCTAATAGAAAATGATTTTTTGAATCTGTATTTAGGAATTATTGAGTCGCACGGCATTTCAAATTCGGGAGAATCCGATATCATTCTTTTCCAGATTCTTGCATGGTTGCTGTGGTTAACTATGAGTGAATTTGATAGTTTAAGTCTGAGCGCAGTGGCTCGAGCTTCACCTTCAATGAAGATGTGCAATGGCTCAATATTAAGGATTGCTTCTAACGCGGCTGTTGGAGCTGAGCTCATAGCGCCCGTTATACCGATGAGCGCAAGTCTTTGTAATTGAGCAAGTTTGAGTTAAGATGTAGTGAGGTTGCATCTTGGCCACCAAACTATAGCTGCGTAGCTAAGTCTAGGTCTGATAATAGCCATGTATATCCACTTTAAGACTTTAGGGTTAAGACCCCAGGTGAGACCAAAAGCCCTTCTACAGTGCCACAACGAGCCAGTGGGTTTTTGTAGATCATTCTTAAAATGCAGCGAGAAGTTGACTTTTGAGTCGATTGTGAGTCCCAACACTTTTACTGAGTCGGATAGTGGGATTCTTTTACCGAAGAAAGACGGCTGAATGAAATTTAGGATGACGCGTTTTTTAGAGAATAGTACTAGTTTGGTTTTGTCTGGATTGGCTGTTTGTTCGTGCGAGTTGCACCAGTTTTCTAGTAGTTTTAAGGCAGATTGCATCACTTCGCATATAGTTGATGTGAATAGACCTACTATTAGAATCATTAGGTCATCGGCAAAGCTTTGAGAATAATACCCAGCGTTATTCAGCAGAGTTAGAATGCTATCTTTTACCAAACAATAGCCCGCGGCTAATTAACAGTTCTATCGAAACTTCTCATTTTGATGATGTTCTTAAACACGCTAAAGTTGTTGTTATACCGAAAGAAGGAGACTCAACAAATATGAGCAACTATAGGCCTATCTCACTCCTTCCATCACTGGCGAAGCTTTTAGAAAAAATTTTATATGAGCAATTGTACACGAGACTTGACTCAATGAAATTTTTCGAGATGAAACAATTTGGCTACATAAAGAAATCCAATACGTTAGCATGCTGTACAGACATGTGCACAAAAATTAGAGAGAGCATAGAACAGCGAATGATGGTGGCTTGTCTTTTCGTTGATTTCAAGAAAGCTTTTGATTCAATAAATCATCAAATTTTGATAAAAAAGCTACAGAGCATAGGTCTTAACGGAACGGCACTTGAACTCGTAAAAAGCTATTTAAGTAATAGAAAACAACTTGTGAGTATAGATGGAGTCAATGGACTCCCCCTGGACATAACTTGCGGAGTTCCTCAAGGCTCCACCCTATCGTCATTAATCTTCATCATATTTTTGTACGACCTGTTTGATAGTGGTTTTAAAGGCAGCGTTTTCCTGTATGCTGATGATACAGCATTTCAATATTCAGCAGAAGATAATATTAAGTTATTAAGTTTGATGCAATGTGATCTAGACGTACTATCGAAATGGTCAAAACAAAATTCCTTACTAGTTAACGAGATAAAAACTAAATATGTTCTCTTCAAAAACAGCATAAAGAAATTCAATCTAAAATATAATGACACAACCCTTGAAAAAGAAAAAGTAGTGAAGTATCTTGGTCTAATGTTAAGCAAAGAGTTTACTTGGGATGAACACATCAATAAAATAGTCCAAAAAATCACCCTAATCATAGGCATCTTTAAGCGCCTAAGATGGCTATTACCACAAAAAGTGTTATTTAATCTCTATTATTCTTATGTTCATTCTCACTTGAGCTACTTGAACCCTGTGTGGAACAGTGCACCTCGCTATATAATGGAGAGATTGCTTCTCCTCCAGAAAAAAGCACTACGAAATATTCATGGGATAAAGCACAGGGAATCAGCAAGAAAATTTTTTAATCCCTCGATCTTACCAATTGAATACTTCAATAAATATCAAACGATTCTGCTAACGTATTTGATGAAAAACAACCTAATTAAGCACAGCAAAGAAATACAAGTTAACTCAGACATCCATGACCACTTCACTAGAAATAGTCACCTCCTTCACCCTTCTTCCTCCAGGACGCAATTCGGACAGCATGTCATCTCAAATCGCGGATTTCGACTTTACAATGAACTACCAGAAATATTTCATAGGATTGATAATTTGAACACATTTAAAAGAATGTTAAAAGAACATCTTTTTAATCAGTTCAATGGTTCATTAAACTATCATGTTAATTAGTCATGTTGTCGCAATGTTGCTGTTCTTAAGTAAATTAATGAACGAAGCTCTTGCAAAGTTTCGACCATTTATAGAAAAACAGAAGAAGTTATAGAAACAAGGAAAGGATAAATGATTAAATAGATAAATGAGCGGTAAAAATAAAAATGAAAGTAACAATAACAACAAGATAAACTAATAATAAAAAATAAAAAAAAAAATTAAAAAAAAAGGTAAGTACTGACAGCTGCACTTCTCTTTGATTCTTTGATTTTT
>CM055403.1:44834242-44878867 GCA_029228625.1 Pseudolycoriella hygida | reverse complement strand
TTCACGTGACATTTTATAGAAGGAAAAGCTAGTTCTTTACGTGACATTTTGTAGAAGGAAAAGCTAGTTCTTCACTTGACATTTTGTAGAAGGAAAAGCTAGTGCTTCACGTCACATTTTGTTCAAGGAAAACCAAGTTCTTCACGTGAAATTTTCTAGAAGGAAAAGCTAGTTCTGCACGTGACATTTTGTACAAGGAAAAGCTAGTTCTTCACGTGACATTTTGGTAGAAGGAAAAGCTAGTGCTTCACGTCACATTTTGTTCTTCTTCACGTGAAATTTTCTAGAAGGAAAAGCTAGTTCTGCACGTGACATTTTGTAGAAAAGCTAGTTCTTCACGTGACATTTTTGTAGAAAGAAGAGCTAGTGCTTCACGTTACATTTTGTAGAAGGAAGAGCTGGTTCTTCACGTGACATTTTCTAGAAGGAAAAGCTAGTTCTTCACGTGACATTTTGTAGAAGGAAAAGCTAGTGCTTCATGTCACATTTTGTAGAGGAAAAAGCTACTTCTTAATGTCACATTTTGTAGAAGGATAAAGCTAGTTCTTCATGTCACATTTTGCTGAAAAAAAGCTAATTCGTCACATGACATTTTGTAGAAGGAAAAGCAAGTTCTTCATTTGTAGCCATTGTAGAAGGAAAAAATAAATTGTGTTGGTGGAAGAAAAAAGCCATTAGCTTAAAAAAAATCTATCAGTAAACAATTAAGTTATTCTATTAGAACACTATTTGCACTGAAGTGCAAATAGTCTATTAGAACACTATTTGCACTAAAGTGCACTTAGTCATTCCGAGAAAAAATGGCCTAATCCTGAGATATCACCACTTCTAGAATTGGGCGGAATGACACATATCTCTAAAACTGTAGCAGTTAGAAAGTTGCTTCCTAAGGCAAAGTTGTAGAGAATAAAGTTTTAGAGAACACGTGTTTGAGGGTTTTAGGGAAAACTTATCAAATCCCGGGATAAAGCAACTTCTAGAATTGTCAGATATGACACATATCTATAAAATTACGGCAGTTTGAAGTTTGCTTCTTAAGACAAAGTTGGTGAGAATAACATTTTAGAGAAAATAGTTTCAGGATTTCTTGAAGAAATTACGCCTCTTTTTGATATGTTGCAGGAGAGAACATTTAGGCCATCAAAATTAATGGTCTCAGACGTATTTCGGTAGGGCCTTTGACATTACCTTGGGTAATTTCTATGGATCTTTGAAATTCTTATAGTTATAAAAGAGCACAGAACGTTGGATCGTTTCCTCATTTCTATATTTAGATACTTTCGAGTCTTTTTGCAACATCGGAAACGGCTTGATCGATTTTGCTGAAATTTTGAGGGTATCTGACCATTCCCGCGATTTAGTCTCTTCCAGACTCAGTCAGGATGACTCAGTAATTCTAAAGCTATAAGAGTTAGAAGGTTGCTGGAAAAGGCGAAGTTGTGGAATATAGCCCAATCCTAAGATATGTTCACTTTTAGAATTGGGACGATTGACATATTTCTCTAGAATTATGAGAGTAAGAGAATTGCTTCCCAATGTGAAGTTGTATAGAATCAAATTTTAGCGAACACGTGTCTCAGGGTTTTGGTAAAATATGGCCTAATCCTTGGGATATGGCTAATTCTAGAACACGGAGGAATGACCTACTTTTCAACTTCCATCAGGTTTTTTGATACTTTTCGGTCATTCCCGACACGAGTGAATTATTCAAATTAAGCAAAATTTTTAGGGGTTTTTGACGAGACTTGCAAATGTACTGATTTCAGATCTTTCTGAACGGACGGTGCAAAACTGCCAGCATTACCAAAACTGTCCATCCTTCCGACTTGCCCTTAATATAAAAAATCCGATCTCCTGATCTGAAAAATAAAATGAAAGATGAACAACTCCCGAACATCAAACTGTATTAGTAAACGAATTTCTCTCTAATGTTGTTTCCACCTTCTTTAGGGAATTTGGAGGATACCGTCTTCAGAAATCGATCGTCCTGGAAGCTTTTCTACTCACATGTCACGTTGCATTGTTTTACTAATGGAAGTGTTGCTACGTTCATCCGAGCACAATATTTTACTGGAACTTGCGCTGAATTTAAATCGGAATCCAGACAACGACAAGTAATTCCCATAAAATCTATTGTTCGCCAGTCGATTTACTACAAAATCACTTTTTATTCCAGACGGTATATAAAAGAAGACGAACGGAAGGAACTGTACCAGCAAGCCATTTCGTATTGTATCCAGACGTTTCGGAATCAAATTAGTTCTATGCGAGAATGTCCAGTCCATAAACGGAGTGACAAAAATCTTCTTACTCTACTAATAGATATTTTCAGAGCTCACCAGAAAGCCATCAAACATTTGCTTCAAAAAGAAAATATGTTTGCGTCACTCTTAGTCGACGGCTATAAAGTATTTGTGGAAGGAAAGCTGGAACGAGTACCCGATAACGTTGTTGCACTGGATGCCGCAGTTAAATTGTGCCAATGTGAAATCGTTTTGCGAAAAAATAGCGGTAAACCGGGTGCTGAGCCAGCCACCGAATCCTCATTCATAAATAGTCTTAAAATGTTCCCGTCGTTGGTTCAATTATCGAGTGGAACTGTGTCTACAGCCACCTCTGCAAATGTAACAAAAGTGGACGAAGCAACGACAACATCAGCTGCTACACTTCAACCGACATCAACTTTTGCAGTTCCACCGGCATCTTCAACATCTGGCATTTCTAGTGCCATGTATAATTCTGCATTGGCACGACCTCGCGGGCGACCACCTGGTACCAAAAACACACTGCCGAAAGGCTTAGATTGGAGCCAACCGAAACTGAACCCAGTCGCCATGGCTGCGATGTTAGGAATTTACAGTAATCCATCGATTCAACATTCCTATTCCAATCCGGCACAAGTTTCGGCTCTCCTCGATGACTATTACAAACTGTCGGCAGGCATGTCGCCAAACACACTGTTGAGTGTATTGGAAGGTGTAAACGTTTCAGGGTTCAATGCGGCACCAAAGGCTTTCAACTCCAATATCATGAACAAAGTTCGGAAAAATATTGCGCCAGCAGTGACAGCTTCTTCAACTGTTATTTCGGTAGGAAGCGGTCAGTTAACTATAACACCGAGTTCCTATTCTTCCACATCAAAACCCTTAAAAAGTCCAAGACTTACGGACACGTCGTCTACGCTCGTTCATGATCTTGCAGTGGATCTTGAGTCTGTAATTCCGAAATCTGAGCTATTGACAAACAAAATATTCGCAGAAATGTCAGGCAAAGCGAAGTCCGGCGTGAAATCACAGAAGATCGGCAACATGGCCATACCAAAAGACTTACCGAAATCTTTAACTATAACCCCGGCTCCAGCTGGCTTCTCCGCTGGGTTTACTGAAAAACCGTTGGCTAGCCCTAAACCACACGTTACATTACACCCAGAAGTCAAAAAACAAAAGAAGACGCATAAACAATCTCCACTCATTCCCTATGCCAGCGCTCCAAGTTTAGGACCCAAAGCAACGCCACGAGGATACGAAGACGTTTTGTCAGGATATCAAAAATTACTCCTTAGCCAAATGATGTCGCGGAACATGGTACCGAGTACTATGTCTAAGTCGACATCGTTCCAATCGTCTTCCATCCACCCAAAACAGCAGTCGTCAAACAAAACGAAACCGAAACCTGCTAAAACCATGCGGTTTCCAACAAATAGCATGTTGCCAGACGCTCAACTTGCCACTATGTCAAGCAATCCATCTCTCAATTTTCACAGTACAGCTCTTAGAGCTAGCCAGTCTGTAAACAAAAATCAAGCATCACATTTGATGGAAACATCGACAATGAAATACGGTGTTACACCGATGACAGCCCATTCACCTAATAAGTCTCCATTACCACCACCCATCGCACGTCAGCCATCACCAGCAATGCATCCTGCCAGGTATGTTTAACTATTTCGGTTGTAATCATTAATTTATACATTTTCCCTCCTGTTTTTTCTCACTAGTTCGCAGAAAACCCTGCAGCAGAAACTGGCTGAACAGCGCCAAAAGTCGCACCAACAAGAGTCGAAAAAAGAATGAAAACTTTAATTTCAAAAATAAATATTTATTAAAAATTTTGTTTCTAAATCATTTTTTGTTCAATAAATCGTTAAATGAAATTCTTATGAACATTTTGGTTTGAATGGTTTTTATTGTCTTCTTCGCTAAATGTGTCAACGATCTATTAATTCTGAGCCAAGTCCTCACGAGCACAAGTGAGATCTTACTTTTCCGGGTATATCATCCGGCACTGTAATTGCGGAATTTCTGTACAAACTGATTATTGGCATCACTAACTTGTTCTATGCACGTAATATGTCAGTGTTGCCGACGAGGACTCTTTCAAAGCATCAGTTTACGATACTATGAAGTATTTAACGAGATGTGTACTAAATTCCGGCGAGCCCTTGTGTAACGTACACTAATCGTTATATATTTCGACAGGAAAAAATTGCGCCAACGGCTAAAAGCCTACTGGCAATGCACATAATATAAAAATTTTAACAAAATTTTAACAATTCATCAAAAAGTTGGTGCAAGACCGGAAGCGAATAAGGCCCAAGACCCGTCGGAGTCCGTATTCACCTTCACACACCCTTTCGAAACACTGTATTCAGTCTACTCCACCAGGGATTCCTGCATGGCTTCGATATCGTAATGGGCAAACCATAGACATGTGTGAACGTACGAGGCACATGAAATAACACAAAAAAAACATTGATTAGGTTCATTGAAAAGTCGTTGCGGTAGTTTAAGAGGACAACATGAATCCATTCACTCTCAGCACGTGGCTGGTCAAAATCATTCCTCTAACAGCCGATCGAAATCTATCTCTCGAGACAGATGACTCATAGAAATGAGAGAACAAGTTGAATACTCTAGAGGCATAATTAACCGGTTCAAACAAACCATAATTGACCCGATACCACTCTATTAGCAAGAAGTTCGTGTTCCTTAGCCGCCTCGCTGATTCGTTCACACGGAATCCGTCACGTAGCTGAGGACAGCGTATACGACCGGTCAAAATATCGAACACAAAAACTGCAGTCAAATTAAACCTTCTACGCGATAGGGGCTCAATATTAATGGACTGACAACGCGACACATATGAGGGAAGACGAAACCTCGTATCCCGCTGAACCGACCGTCTCAGCGCATACATAAGAAACTTCTTTTGTATGGACTCAATCTTACTACTGTAGTTCTGATAGTAAGGCGACCAAACAACTGAGGCATATTCAAGATGTGACCTGACATGAGCAAAATAAACACTTTTGAGAGCAGCAACGTTCCGAAAGTCCCTACAAACTCTCTTTAGAAAACCCAACATCGAGTACGCCTTAGAGATTATCAGGTCCATGTGCCTGTTGAACGACAGATCTTCCGTAAACGTAATCTCTAAATCTCGGATCTCTGCAACCCTTTTGAGAGACGATTGACCAATCGAATACACAAACCGAATTGGGTCGCGCTTCTTAAAAAAAGATATCACCACACATTTTTGAATGTTCAGTTCAAGCGAATTGTTTAAACACCACATTGCTATGGCTGACAAGTCACTCTGCAAATCAATGGAATCAGCAATAGATTTAACACGACGATAAATCTTGAGGTCGTCGGCATACAACGATAATTTAGACGACTTGATGGTCAGCGTAATGTCATTAATAAAAATCAGAAACAAGAGCGGTCCTAAGTGGCTCCCTTGTGGTACACCCGATGTCACTTCGTATCGATCTGACCTCCATCCTGATATCTTTACATACTGGGTGCGCTCGCACAGATACGTACGAATCCAATGCAACAGGTGAGAGTGCACTCCAAGTTCATTCAACTTACGGAGTAGGTAGTCATGACTAACTCTATCAAAAGCTTTGCTCACATCAGCATATACCACATCAAGCTGCTCACCTTTCTCGACCACCCGAACAGCCTTAGTAACAAAATCCATGAGATTGGTAGCTGTGGAGCGACCTCTCACAAAACCGTGTTGAAACACTGATATAACGCCATCTAACTCAGCAGTAAGCACATCACATACCATAGACTCAAAGAATTTCCCGAATGTAGTGAGAATTGCGACTCCTCTGTAACACGTAACGTCGGAACGAGATCCTTTCTTGAAAATGGGCACAACATAAGACTCTTTCCATCGGTCAGGAAATTTACTAGTCAGCGATAAATCAAAAATATAGGACAGCGGCGTACTTAATGAGACCGAGCAATTCTTCAAAAAAAGCGGTGAAATATTGTCAGGACCGTCACCCTTACTGACATATACCTTGTCGAGGGCTTTCACAATGTGATTTTTACTCAGAGACAATGTCCCCAGGTCTATTTTCTTCTCCAAGCCGAAAGATTTGTCATTCAAGTTAGATGAATCTGAGAAAACGCTCTTAAAAAATTCGGCGAATAAATCGCATTTCCCTTGCATTGTTGATACTTTCACGGCGCCTCTGTGCATCTGAGCAGGAAAACCGACTGTTTTAATCATGGTGTTGACATACGACCAAAACTTAGAAGGGTCAGCAGTCAAATTCTTTTGCGTCTCATCCAAATAAGACTGGAAGGCACGGTGTTGCGCCACATCGAACTGGTTCCGTAGTGAACAAAACTTTATATAGTTTGCTAGCCCACCTTCACTCCTATAACGCTTATGGGCACGACATTTACGATTTTTCAGATTCAGTAGCGTTTTACTGTACCACGGAGGGTGATTATTTGCTGATCTCCTCTTTAATGGAACAAAACGCTCGAATCCAACGGACAGTATTTCGTAAAAACGGTCTACGACTGCATCGACACCTGTAAAGCTAGATAATTCAGCTTCCCAATCCACGGACAACACGTAAGCGTTCAATTCAACAAAGTCCGCATTTCTGAAGTTGTGTTCGTGCTCATCGGGGTTAAATTCAACAGCATTGTCGAAATCAACTGTAAATTCTATTTCCAAAGGCGGATGGTAATCATCGATCTTAACCATCGGTGAGTCTGACACAGTCACAGTCACATCATCAGGGTCTGTACAAAAAACAAGATCTAATATGTTGCCTTGGAAGTTGGGAACCGCATTCGTTTGACCGAGACCTGCACCAAGCAGGCAGTACAAGAGATCAGCATTGGCAGTCGTGTCGATGCCGTGGGGTAGTAGCGAGTTTGCTGGGGAGTTACCAGATTCGCAATCACGAAAACAACCAATATCACTGGTTTCACGTTCCCAACGAACACTCGTCATATTGAAGTCGCCAGTTAAGTACAACCTGTCAGTAACACTCAAATCGACAAAATCGATAACTTTCTGAAGGGCATTCTCATATTGCTCCTATACTGAGATTAGCGAACCAGACGGGATGTAGATACAGCAGATGTAAATGATTACGTTACGAAACCTAGTCTTCACCAACACTAGTTCTACTTCGCTAGTCCCAGGGACTGTAACCAACTCACTGGGAATATGTGACCTCACAACCACCAAGACACCACCAAATCGTTCATAAGCACTGTTATGACTCGACCTATCGCATCTATACACACAAAAGTTATTTGTATCAAACAACTCACCATCATTCATTCCTGGATGGAGGCCAGTTTCACTCAGCGCTATAATGTCAAAGCTGCAACCAGTCGATGAAAGCTTGAAGTCACTCGTTTTTGTGCGTAGGCCACGGACATTTTGATAGTATAGACTGAATCGATGTGCGTCATCCTTTGTCAGATTAGGTTGCGGAATACAGTGATTATTGTCAGTTTCCACAATCGATTGGATCCAGCTCATATTGCCAGTATCCAAATGTGTCGTCAATTCAAATTGCTCAGGAACATTATTGTCATGTTCCTGATTGTCGATAAACTCAGCGTTATGAAAACACGTTGTCAATATTGGTAGCTCAGGAACATTCGCGTCGGTTACCTGGTTGTCAATTAATTCAGTCAATGTAGCGTGCGCGGTAAAATGTTCTAACTGGTTTGCTCCATCGGTGTAGACATCGATGTGTTGCATAGCGGGGGATCCAAATGGGGAGAATCTGTCGACAATGGTTGAGTAGATGCGAGGTCGGATGCTACTGGGTCCCTTGGACGAAGGAACCCTTCCTTCTCTAAAAAAGTGTCCATAGATCCACTACTATTACGTGTCTTGAATACATAATCCCTCACTCTGACATTTTTTGGCCAAGTACTCGAAGTCATCAACGCGTCATAGCAACTCTCAGGAGCGGATATTCTGTACTGAACCGATGTAAAATTTTGGTGACGACTGTTCAAAGCTGTTACGCGAATCAGTTCTTTTTTAACGTTAATATCACGAGACAAATAACTTGCTAGATAGTCGGCGGTGATACTGGTTCCAATGTTAGATGCAACAAAACTTTTACGATTTTCTGATGGCGTGGACAATATAATACTTGATGGATTAGAACGAAGTGTGGCAGCGACTGTCATATCGTTTTCGTTAGTGCCCAAAATGATTCTTTTCGCTGGCGCATTCCTTACGTTATCGTCAGTGGAGATATCATGTCGTCGCTTGACTGATGCTGATGAAGCTTGTTTATCAGTGGAAGAGTTACCACTACTTAGCGTAGAAAGGTTGACCGCTAATGTCTCTGACAATGTTTTAAGACCTTTCGTGAAACAGCTAAGATCAGCTGCGATAGATTTCGACAAATGGCTAACTGATTCCTTCAAACTGTCAATGGACGATGAGACATTTCTGTTGCCTGTATTACATTCATGACAATACCAATGAACATTCGGATTGCTTGTAATTGCATGTATACGCGAGAGTGTTTCGGTGCTGACTTGACGACTTAAGTAAAGCAGGATTTGCACTTAAAAAATATGCAAGGAACACGTACGTTTAGATGTGGCTAACAGAGTTGATGTTGCGAAAAGACTCAAACGTATTTAGTAGTGGCAGTTTTGTTTATTGGTATCAAATTACAAAAAAAAAATTGATTACAATTAGGCCTCAAGCCCAAGTCAATTTTTGACGAGCTTTTTTCCTCGAATGGCCCTACTGATCGGGCTCGCCTGTTGGCGTCATCCACAAAATCATCATCAAAGTGGCTCCAAGCAGTTCCGTCCTATCAATTAGGACTCTTACTGGACAACGACTCAGCGAGGATTTTTTCGATGGAATTTAGTTCGGCGGGCTTTCCTAACGATACCGAGCCTTTTGATCTATAGTAGAAATGGTAAACGTTCGGATGGTGTGACTAGCTACCCTTGGAGTCGTGAAAAGCCTTTACTTTGGGACGTCACTGTTAATTCGATTGCGGCGTCTTACTTAAATGCTACTTCTCGGGCTAGTGGGTCAGCAGCAGATGATGCCAAACGGTTCGAAAACAATCATTAGCGTGACGCAGTCCCCAAACCCCAAAAAAAAAACGTCCACAAACCCAAAAAAAACTCGAGACAAAAACCGTTGGGACAAGACACGATGTATAGGCGAACTTCGGAGTTTTTCCCCCCTGCCCCCTCCCCCTCCAGATTATTTTTAACAAAAACTAGTTCCTATCCTGATTCCAACGTTCAGTTTCGGTCCCAAATGGAAAATTCCGCCGGTGGCTACCCCCAAAAAAATCTTGGAACTGAGTTATTGGGCTTCAAAGTTTTCATACAACCCCCATATATGAAAATCCACCGACGGACGGGAGCACTTCTTCGGCTATATGTCGGCCGGTAGTGGTCAGATCGAGGTGAAATCAAATGAAAGGTACCGATCTCAAGGCTCCGGTCTTGTGGAAATCGGTTGGGGGTTCGTTGCCAGGAGTCGGTCAAAGTGGTCCGAAATGAGCTATGCTGCCGTAGAGCGACTATGAGAAAAAAACTTTTTTGAAGTAACCGAAAATGATGTGTAATGATGTGAAAAGTGCGTAGGATGATGTGGGAAGTGTGTGGGATGATATAGAAATTGTGTGGGATGATGTGGGAAGTGTGTGGAATGATGTAGGAAGTGTGTGGGATGATGTGGGAAGTATGTGGGATGATGTGGGAAGTGTATCGAATGATGTGGGAAGTGTGTAGAATGATGTGGGATGATGTGGGAAGTGTGTCGAATGATGTGGGAAGTGTGTAGAATGATGTGTGAAGTGTGTAGGATGATGTGGGAAGTGTGTGGAATGATGTGGGATAATGTGGGAAGTGTGTGGAATGGTATTTTTCGAAGACAATTTGTTTTCGGAGAAATTTTTTTCTAAGAAGAATTTGGTTGAACTCAACTAGAACAGTTGTGTTCTTGAACATATTTCAGAAGCATCAACATTTCGGTATATCGTGCCAATCGTCAGTCAAGTCATTCAACTATTAATACAGAATTAACTTTGGAGTTTAACGTTAGATGGAGCCAAAAAGCCCAAAAGGCATCAGGACACGCGCATCGGTTGTAAGAACCGATTAGCAACACCACTCGTGAAGGATGGTCTGCATATTTGAAGAAATTTGCGAAAGAGTAGCCCCATTCAATACCAACATATAACCAACAAAACAACAAAAAGCTCATTCAATCAATAAGCACATCCCACAAATTTCCCAGGAGGACAGTACATATTTTTTCATGCTTGCGCCCGGAAAATTCAAAAAATCGTTATTATTTGATGGTGTTTTGGTATTTCTGCTCTTTCTTAAACCAATATTTAAATGGGTTGTTTTGCTTGGGAATTGTAACGATGGTATTTGATGCCTCTTTATTTTTTGCCTATATTTCGGAACCGTGTTCCATCTTCAGGCCACTGAAAAAATTTTTTACAATTCATTTTAGGTGGTAACAACCAGATGATATCAAATTATGATAATATTTAAGTTGTATTTAAATTCAAACTATTCTAAATCATGGGAGCGCAGTAGCGATGCGCCCGTGACGCAAGTCCCCATATGATCAAAAAATTCAGAAAATTTTTTTTCGTAGACTTCGGAACCATATATACAGCTAAGTTTTGACTTTGTTCCTTTGCGTCGTACCCCTCTGAGATTTCGGATTCTACGTAAAATTTTGATTGAAATCGACATTTTACTCATTAAAATCGGTCCAGTGGATTCGAAGATATGACCTTTAGAAAAGTGTCTTTTTCCACACTAAATATGCTACTTCATAGAATCCAAAGTAAATGGAAACATCCTACGTTAGTTAGTGGATTAGTTAGTTACTTCCAGAGCCATTTGTATGAAAACCGACTTTTTTTGGCTCGTGCTCGAAAACGACTTGATAAATTTTCTTGAAATTTTTCAGGGACCTTCGGGTGGGCATTCTACGCCATATGAGATTTAAAAAAAAGAGGGGGGGGGGGGTACCGGCCTCGTTTGGGCGTCAGGGCTCTTAGAAGGCGCCATATAAAGCCCATAAAAAGAATGTTTTGTATGTGTGTGAGGGTTGGGTGTGTAGTGTGTCAGGGTGACCAACAAAATGACCGACGATGGTATGGAACGGACTAAGGGGGAAATTAATTTTTTTTGTTGAAGATAGATGTTTCGTGTCTAAGGAAATTTTTTTCGCCGGAAATTTTTTTCGTCGGAAATTTTCGCCGGAAAATTTTTTTCGTCGAAATTTTTTTTCGCTGCAAATTTTTTTTTCGCTGAAAATTTTTGGCTTACAAACTTGGATCCAATTTTTTTAGGTTGAGGAATGTGGCGGAAGATCACCAGTCGACAAAACAAGAAAAATTAGGCCGCGGAAAACCTTCACCAAAGCTCCCAGACGTCGAAAAATTTTTTTTTTATTTGATTTTCGTTATATTTCAAATTTTTTGGTTGTGCTAAGGTGAGAGATGAGAATGCAGTAGACTCAGTAGCCGTATTCCAAGAAGCCATTTGAAGATCTTTGGGCTGAATTGCTTCCTCGTTGCTATGGTGGCTACACTAACTTTCGTGTTTGATGGCGTTATCATCAATTACTTCTTCTACCGATTCAATTTTCAAGTCTTTATGTCACATACATTTCAATTTGTGGCCAATTTATACAAAGATTTTGAGAAACCACGTTACAAACGAGACTATTATTCTTATAATGTCCATCGAAAATTAGTAATGTTTCTCAATGGTGATATCCGCAAGTTTGGACAACGAATTGTCAACCAACAAAAAATATTTTTTTCTGCAAGAAGAACAGTGTGTTATAATTGTGCAGTTCTTGGAATTTCGAACAAGGACAATTAAGTTATTTGAGGTGTAGTCGCCGGTATTCTGTACAAGGAAAATCTTTCGCCGGTATTTTGTATTTACAAGGAAAATGTTTCGCCGATATTTTGTACAAGGAACATTTTCGTCTATTAAAATTATGAGTGAGAATAGCTTATCTATTACACGGTTTTTCTTGATCGTGGAATTACAAATTGAAGCCAATGGATTTTTGCTTGCTCAGGTTGAACTCAACTAGAACAGTTGTGTTCTTGAACATATTTCAGAAACATCAACGTTTCGGCATATCGTGCTAATCGTCAGCCAAGTCATTCAACTATTAATACAGAATTAACTTTGGAGTTAGATGGACCCAAAAAGCTTCATCTTCAGTAAGAATTCGCTAGTCCCAGTTTCACCGAAGATTGTTCATACCTATACAGAACGTTAACATGCGGTTCATCACCCATATCAACATATCAAGTTGAATGACTTGACTGACGGTTTGCACGATATGCCGAAATGTTGATGCTTCTGAAATATGTTCAAGAACACAACTGTTCTAGTTGAGTTCAACCTGAGCGTCATTACAATGACAAAATAATTCCATTAAAAATTCTCAAGCTATGACTTACTTCTCTCTCTGATCGAAAAATCAAGTAAAAATCCATTTGCTTCAATTTTCGCCTATATTTTGTACAAGGAAAATCTTTTCGAGAGGCTTCCGCTGCCTAATTCTTGTTGCATTCTCATCTGATTACCTTCTCTCACCCTCGCACACCCAAAAAATTTGAAATATTAACGAAAATGCAATAATTTTTTTTTGACGGCTGCGAGTTGTTTGTAACCTAAAGTGAAATTTAACCAAATTTTTTTTCGGCCGAAATTTTTTTCGCTGAAAATTTTTTTTCGCTGAAATTTTTTTACGCTGAAAATTTTTTTCGACGACACTTTTTTTTCGCTGGAAATTTGTTTTCGCTAAAAACTTTTTCACTCAAAGTTTTTTCGCCGAAATTTGTTCGCTGAAATTTTTTTTCGCCGAAATTTTGTTTCGGTCGAAATTTTTTTGTTCGCTGAAAATTGGTTTCGCTGAAATTTTTTTTACAAACTGAAAAAAATTTTTTTTTGGCCGAAATTTTTTCGCTGAAATTTTTTTTTCCCCGAATTTTTTCGCTGGAAAAACCCGAAATTTTTTTCGCTGAAAATTTTGTTTCGCCTGAAATTTTTTTTCGTCGGCAATTTTTTTCGCTGAAAATTTTTTTTCGCTTAAAATTTTTTTCGCCGGAAATTTTTTCTCCAAAATTTGTTCTTTCTTTTCCTCTCAAAACTACTGATATCTAACAAAGACACGGTTCCGAAATATAGGCAAAAAATAAAGAGATAGCATCAAATAACATCGCTTCAATTCCCAAGCAAAAAATCGGTTTTGAACGATACGGTAATGACTCATTTTCCACCCGCAAACATGAAAATTTATTCCATAAACCGGCAGGGGTGTAACCACTTGGTGCAAGTAAATTAGAAAATACATGCTCGAGGGTAGGGAAATTAGATAAAAAATGCGTGTTCATTTTATGTAAACTTTTTATATTATTGTAAATCTTGACAAAATCTTAATAACGAAAATAAATGAAGAAAGTCGCAGCTTCCAAAGATTGAACAAGACAAATAAGATTTTATAGTTTTATTTAGACAAATAAATCGTAGAATGAGAAAAAACGTTTCAAAAAATAAATCAAAAAAGAAAACTGACGAGAAAAACACTAGTTTCGTACACGAACGGCAATTATATCCGGTCTGTAGAACTTTGTTTTACGAGAGAGAAGTTGCGCTATTAATTTATTTTCCAAAAAAATAACCAATGGATGGGTCACAGACTCCTGCCGTAAGCGAATTCCAACAAGTTTCGTATACAGTGCAACAGAGAAGTTTCCTCTCCGAAACGAAATATGTAGTGCACGTAGATTTCTTGCCGTCTCAACTACAACCTCAAGCATTTCTTTATCAATTATAATGAAATCTATGAAACATTGCGTTAGGCGGAGCAATTTGGACAGCAACAACTTGTTGAACATTCTTGTTTGTTCACCTAACGGAATGAACACTTGAATGCTTCTCAAGCTCGTGAAATTGTATAAGAAACTTAAATCTTGCACGGTATCTCGACTGGAAACTCGGGAAAAGGAAGTGAATAATTTTTCCACGGTATTCTGTTCTGCAAGTAGCCTGAGACAAGCTAATGATATTCCAGGAACGGATAGCTCTTTCAAATTCCCAAATTTCGACAGACGTTGATAGTCGGGCTGCTTAAAATTGAATTCAGTGTCGTATCTGTTTTCGTCGTTGATGAAGCCTTCGTTAGGGTAATAAGAAAAAGCTTCCAAGTGATTTATTCTGCTAGTAGCTAGTTTGTATACTGTGTTCGATGAATGTGAGTTATGCGTGTCCAAACCAAATAACGACGAATTTTCCCAAGTCAATGAAGTTAAGTGCTGTTTCTCTCGCAAAAATGTTAGGAAAGCGTTTGATACTCTCACATTGCAGCCGTTCAACGACAACGTTTTCAACTTGGAAATGTGATCCAGATAGAACAGTCGACCGGTAATTTTCATGTTGAGTAATCTCAATGAATTTATGTTTGGCGCATTGGCTACAAGTCTTTCGAGGAAATCGTTTACCGATGTATTGAAAGTAGGGTACGAACTAAAGTAATTAATGCACTTATCCACGCCATTCGAAACTGTTTCTTTGATTGACAACGATTCTATGCACCGAAAGAGTGGAAGAGATGAGTACAGAAAGCGCTTCCTAATCGCGCTACCTTCAAAGTATTGCAAAGTTAGATGCTTCAGCGTATCTTTCCTACAATAAGTTGACACCAAACGTAAAATTTCATCCAACTTTGAAAATTTCTTCGCCTTGTACTGAATGTCCTTCTCACCAATCTCGATTTTCGTCATATTACACCCGAATATCTTGAATATATGAACAATATGGCAACAGTCGGCCAGTTCGTTAAACGCAATCATCCGTCCTCTGATTGCATTTTCCACAATTTTGATCTTTAATTCATCACTTGCTACGCACATATTATACAAATCTGGCAGGTCTAAATATTCACAAACATGTCTAATACAATCGTCGTTCAAACCGCATACATCGATTGGCTTATAGGAAAGCGGCGTCTTTAGCACGCTAACGTAAATCATGTCTTTTGCACATTTCTGTTAAGAATAGAAAGTGTAATTTTGAGTGTTTTGATTGAATTATATATTGTTATCACCTTTTCTTTCATATTTGCATCACCCATTATTCGGTCTCTTGGTAATATTTGGATTAAAATTTCGTTACTTCGAAAAAAACACGTTTTTTATTCTATTCTCCTCGTATATTTTGTTAACATGACGTCTTCGTGCACATGGATATCTCAGTTTTGTTAATGTTTGTTACGTCTAAACACAAATTTTTTTTGTCACTCAAAGAATCCTCCACTACTCGCACTATTCGTCATCACTTAGCACCTTTTACACAGATTTGACGATTTTGTGACTTATAGGGTAGTTTGGTCCAAAAAACATAACCGTAGAAAAGTCTGAAGCCACAGTCTCGAAAGCACAAAGACCAATTAAAAGTATAGAGGTGTGACGCTAGTCTGTTTTTTCAGTTAGTTTCGATACGCAAAAAGAGGTGGCAGGACATTTCTCCGCCGCAAATAACTCCCACACCCCGGGCGCTAATAACACCCGGGGCGTTAATAACGCCCGCACTCCGGGCGCTAATAACGCCCGGGGTGTTATTAGCGCCCGCTCTCCAGGCGCTAATAACACCCGCACTCCGGGCGCTAATAACGGAGTGCGGGCGTTAATAACACCCCGGGCGTTATTAGCGCCCCGAGTGCGGGCGTTATTAACGCCCCGGGTGTTATTAGCGCCCGGGGTGCGGGCGTTATTTGCGGCAGAGAAATGTCACGTCACCGCAAAAAGATTCTCTTCCTAGAGATTAAAAAAATAGTTGTATGTTGATCTGTATTTTGCTATGCTGAATGTCGAGGCTAATTTTACGTTGAAATCGTATCACTTTCAGGATGCAGCCATTCAAACTATAGAATTGATACAAATGCTTTACCTGAAAATTGGTCTGCAGCTGAATCCCAGCAAAAGTCAGGTAATCAACATCAAGAATGGCCAGCTGGTTCAGGAGAATATTCCATTATGACGGCAATGAAATATTTGCTGTCAAGCCAGACGAAAAAATAAAATATTTGGGCTGCTCGTTTAACTCTGAACTGGTCGTCGACGAAACTTGCATCGGTATGCTGAACGAAAACCTCGACAAATTAACAACATCGCCACAGCTGAAGCCAAACCAAAAGTTGAACGTAAGATGGCTTTGTTCAGCTTATCGTCCAGATAGTGCCATGTCATTCTATGGTCAAAGATGACCCCTAGGTACTTAACCGTCACTCTCAGGTTGATTTCCTTTCCAAAGAGTCTGAAACTTCCCAAATCCTCTTCATTAGCTTTAAATTTCCTCTTGAACAGTATGAGCTTCGTCTTTTTTGGGTTAACTCTAAGTCCTCTCTCTCTCTACACCAGGCTTCAACCTCCCCTCGAAGACTTCTCATCGGATCTCCTATAGTCGTCGGGCAGAAACCACAAACCAGGGCAGTATCGTCGTCGGAATAACCTTGGGTGAAAACTCCAGATTGATTTAGTATCACTAGCAGGGAGTCTATCACCATACACCACAGTATCGGTGATAGTATCCCTCCTTGGGGACAACCTCTAGTCACTCCCAACCTGATCGTGGTGCCACCTACTTTGGCCTCCACAGTTCTGCATTTCAACATCCATACGATCCATCTAGTAGCGACGTCTTCTGTATGCCTTGCCCTGATTGCGGTCTCAATTACATCAAAACCTGTATTATCGAAAGCGCCCTCTATATCCATGAAACATCCCAGGGCAACTTTGTCATTTCCCAGCATGCTTTCAATCTTTTGGGTCATCTGGTGGAACGCTGTGTACGTAGATTTGCCCATTTGATATGTATGCTGGTTGGCATGCAGAGGGAAGTTCCTGAGGACTTTGTTCCTCAGGTAAAAGTCCAGGATTCTTTCGACAGTCTTCAGCAGAAAGGACATCAGATCAATAGGCCTAAAGTCCTTAGCTTCACAGTGGGTCGCTCTCCCCAGTTTCGGTATAAAGGCTACTCTCACTCTTTCCCACTCTGCTGGGATGCAGCCCAGGGCAATGGAACTCTTAAAAATACCTGTTAGCCGATGGAGAAGTAATTCTATACCTTCCTTTAGCAGTGCTGGAAAAATACCATCTGGTCCTGCTGATTGGAAAGAGTGGAACTTGTGGATGGCAATTTTACTCTGCCTCTCTTGGTCAACCTCTCTGCAAACATATAGTCTATCCTGGATGGTATTCTATTCTCTAGATCTGCACTGCCAGGTTCGGTATTACCCTGAGCGCTACCTGGGAAATGAGTTTCTACAAGATGTATAGCTGCTTCTCTGTCATTTGCGGTGTAATTACCATCCGGTTTGAGCAAAGTACCCACTCTTACAGCGGGGTCTTTTGCTAGAATCTTGTGGACACGTGCGTAAGTAGGAATAGAGTTAGCTTCCTCAAAGAAATTAGCTTTGCACTTCTTTTTGAGTTCCACCAGGGATTTTTTGTAGTCCTTAAGGAGAGCTTTATATACAGTTTTGCTTTCATCCTGATTTGCCCCCTTACCTGCTCGATTCCATGCCTTCCTGAGCTATTGAGTCTATTGAGGATCGCGGTTTCCAGCATTTTTACTAATCCATTCAACAAGCATAAAGGTCTATATGACCTCGTCTAGCATGACCCCAAGGTACTTAGCCTTGTCCGTCAGTACTAGCTGCTTCCCGGAGAGTTGTGGTAGAATAATTTTTTGAAGCTTCCACTTGGTGGTGAAAAACACCAATCTAGTTTTCTCTGGGTTAATAGAAGCTCCTGAATTTCGGCACCATGCCTCCACCAACCTGAAAGCTCTCTGCATGAGCTGACCTAAGACCTCCTCAAAGGGTCCTGACACTAAAATCGCTGTCATCGGCGTATCCTATCCTATTGCTAGGTAACCCGTTGAGTTAAGCTTAGTGGGAAGGTCGTCGACTGTGGAAACACCCCTTCTTGCGCACACCCCCGGTCAACTATTTCCTGCTTACTGATGCCATTAAATTCCACCGTCAGCAACCTGTTGACGAGCATTGCCATAATCCACGTTATCAGTGTCCTGTCGAGATTAAACTTCTACAGTTTACACTTAATACGTGACAGAACCCTGTTCCGATTATCAATGTACTGGTTCTGTATTCTCTACTCAATTGGTCGATACTCCTCGGCTGAATGAAAAAAAAAATCCAACAGATTTATTTCCAAATTAAAACAGATTTTGTTTATTTCATAATTTTTTGTATAATTTTTTTTTTGTTTAACACAACAACATAGCTTATAGAATAACCTGTCCACAAAAACAATATTTCTATAAATATGTTTATAATCATTTTATTTATGTTTTATTTTAATTACAATTTAAGTGCGACGATATTTTATATCAAACAAAATTCAATTTGAAAATTTAATCGTTTTACATTAAAATATTTTTTTTTTGTTTGCAGATATTTTATTTAAATATTTTTTTTATTTAATTAATTAGTTGTATAGAAATTTGTAATTTTATTTAATTTTTTTTCCTTTTTGTATTTACAAAAAAAAAGATCGTCGCATTCTTTTTATAAATAGAATATTTAATATTTTTATGATATATCTAAGATGTGTACAATTAATATTACTAAAATACAATTTTATGTGAGTGATACTTCCTTTTACTAAAATATGATTTCATTATAGTTTCTAAAAAAGCTATGTAGGTTTTTAATAATATTACTAGAATTCTTAATTTTTCATTCTTCTTATTATTACATTTGCTTTATGTTTTTGTTTTTATTTTTGGTAGCAAAAATAATATTGTGGTCATTTGTTTCTTTCAATTTATTTTTATTAAGTCGCATAATGACAAGCCAAACAAATTTTATCAAATGTGTGTACACGGTGCATTTTTTTTCGATTAATACTTGCTGCCTGTTACCTTTTAAATTTGAAAGAAATTCACTGGGTCGTGCTTGCAAAAAAAAAACTTTAAATAAAATTCTAGTCCATCACTTTGTTAAAACCGATTTGGTGTATGTTTAAACTGGGATAAGTTTTCTTTTACATGTTTGTGGAATGTAAACACATCATTACAGACCACCATCGAGGTGGTTATTAGCGTTTACATTCCACAAACATGTAAAATATAAAATGTTGTCGCTTGTAAACTCTTATGTTGATGTGTGGAATTTTATCCTTGGGCTAAAAATCCATCCGTCAGAATAATAAATTTACAAGCAAGAACTTAATGTACAATGTTTTAATAAAAAAATCTTACCGGGGCATTTCTTTAAGGATTTAGTCAAAATGTTCATTTTTTTGAGGATCACAAAAATTTTTCTGAAAGATTGCTTTTATGATGAATTTATTTTAGCGTCACTTTGAAGTAGAAATAATGAATTCTTTCACATAAGCGAATAAACATTGCATTGTTCCAAGCTTTACGCGTGATAAGTAGGTCATTAAACTCCACAAACACAATTTACTCTTATGTTTATATAGAGAGAAGAATTTCACATTTCATAGAGAAGTTTCGTGAACTAGCACCTCTCCCATTTGTTACTAGCGATGGCGCCGGGCTTCTCTAACCCATATACAGCCAGCACAAGTTGTTGTTGTTGAAACATTTTCCTTTAGCGAAATGGTCGAAAGACCACCGAACCAAATTCCAATATACGCTCTAATATCGATCACCGTTGCCAAGAAGACGTTTGTAAAACCAGACACAATTGTTTATCCACCCCAAAGAGGGTGAAACGAGAATCTACGTTATGCTGGTATCAAATGTCACTTTATTAGAACTGTCAAAATGACGTTTCAAATGTCAAAGGTAAGTTGGGAAATCAGTCTAAGAATTAAAAAATCACTGACTTTGGGAACTTTGACGTAAGCCACGTTATTTCGCCGCACAACTGTCCCGGCTTTCGATCCTAATAAATTCGAAATTGTTGCAGTGACGATTCGAACAAAATTAAAAAGCACAAACATCGTGTAACATTACTTATAAGTGCGTATACGAGCTTTATTGACGCGAGATTTACCAGAACGAGCCGAAGATGAGTCCAGGCATTTTTAGGTATAAAATATTGTAATAAATTTTGTAATGAATTCTCTACCTTTGCTCGATAGTTATGACTTCATGTCAGTTTGGACTTTGATGTCCAGACTAAGTTATTTTACTTGAAAATAAAATATTGAGCTTTTGAGAAAAGTTTTTTTTTGAGATTGAGAATTGCGCGACTTTGATTTATCTAAATTTGATCTCAGTACCTGTCAAAAAATGCAATACGTAATGAGAGAGAGTGACAAGGGAAATTATTCTCATTATCTGTCAAGTAATAGACCGTGTCTTGTCACCGAACCTCAAGTGGTGACATCTATGTTTTTTTCATAGCTGAATTAACGACTCAACAGAAAACTAATCCCTTTTCTAAAGTGGCGTCATCCATGCTTTCACAGCTGAATACGGACAAACAAAAAACTATTTACACAATCTATGCACGGCGCAAAGAGAGAGAGAGAGAGAGAAAGAGAGAGTGCTGAGTGAATACCAATATACCAAATGCCGACTCCAACCACAACACTATAGTATAAGGCTAATTTTATCGGTAGCGTCACCTGGGTAACGAATTTCTTCTCTTTCACTCTTTCAATGTGATTTATATAAACATGAGACAAAACACATTCGTTCCCCAGGTGACATGGTAGCGACAATATATGGGTTACCGATGGAATTAGTCATTCATTCAATTCACTGATATCAGCACTTGTGTAAAAAATGAATTCATTTTTCATAACACGAACAGATCATTTTGAGATATTTCGATGCTGAATGATGTTTTATGAAAATAGATAGGATTTTCAGCTCGACTCACACCTCGGATTGTAGTGGAAACCGTGGAAAACTATTTGATTTGAAGTCTCTTTTCGATCGCAATTTTACTAGACACTGTGAAACAAATCCGTCGAGTTAAAAATAATTTAATTTGTCTAAAATGTGAGCCGGTGCCGAGACTCAAAGTGGAACATTATAAAAAAACCGCATCGTCCTCACGAAAAACGGATTCCATTCACAAATGAGATTTCAGTGTGATTTTTCGTTTTGGTTCTGGACCACATCACAGGCTAAATGTTGGACGGCTCCGTACACAACTTGTCATGGACAATTAAATTTTTGTCAATAAACCGGCTCATATCTTTGTCAGTCGAGGCGCATCGGATTTGCATTCCTTATAGACGGAGAATCTTTTCAGTATATTACTTCGTTCTCGATTGGAAAACAAAATTATCGTAAAATTTTCAGAACTGTCCAATGAGAATTGGTGGAAAAGGAACGAAGGTTTCTGCTAACCGGAATTTTAGACTTCCAATTGAGTTCATATATTTCGCGTTGAGTGTCTAAATTTCAGAGTGAGCCTCAACACTTTTAGGCGGATTTTTCGTTAAGTGGTATTTGTTATCCAAAGTTGAGCAGACTTACGCTGTCACTTTTTATCGCACAAATGTCAAATTTAAAACTGAGATAGCAAATTTAGGTGGCTTACAACCTTATAGCGTAAGAGTGACGATCTAATAGTCATTTCGAGTGCAATAATTACTCGTTAAGTTAACTTTGACAGGTCTACCCGATGTCACTTTCAAATCCGGAGGCACAAAGTCCAGAAGCGTCAAAATCAGGACGAAAAAATAGAATGAATCAAAATACAGATGCGCCAAAGTCAGGAGGCGTCAAAATCCGATGATGTCAAAAGTAGGAGGCGTCAAAATACGGAAGAAATACAAAAATCCGGACGAAATCTGAACAAAGTTGGATGTATGACAGCAGGGAAAGTTTATTTATACAAATTGATGTTTTATCAACAATGCTGCAGGCCGAGGAAAAAAAACGGGGTCGAGGGGCGGTAGCCGCCGCAAAGGGGGTCAAGTGGGAATATCCGCCTTACTGTGTCTAATGGGTAAAGTACGGCCGCCTGCTGTGCGTTACCAAGCTCGCCGCAGGTGCAGGGGTGAGGGAGCAGAGCCCTCCAATATTAAATATAACAGATTGCCGCCACTGAAGTACAATTGTTCAAAATCCGGACGATCATCTGGAATATGATGCCTCTGGATTATGACACCTCAGGATTATTATCTTCCAGATTTTAACGCATCCTGTTTTGGCGGCAGTGGAATTAGACGCCTCCTGATTTATCGTCCGGATTTTGTCGACTCTGTATCTTGTGCCTCCGGATTTGGAAGGCGGGTCGGTCTACCCATTTAAATTACATGTGTAGACCTGTCAAAATGTTAAAATGTTCACCAGAGTGAACTTCACCTACAGCAATTGCTGTAGCGGCTCATAGTAGTTGAACTGCCGTATTTTTTGACAGTTCTGTCAACTCGTTGGCTCAAATACAAAATATTCACTTTGATTGTAACTCACAAAATTCACAAACACAATAGTTAAGAATTCATCTCCTGATGGCCGAAGTTCATTAATGTTGTTGACGTAAAGTTAATGAAAAAGTCCAGTGAAAATGATAAAGTTGATTTTCTGGAATCAACACTTACAACAATATTTAAAGACAAGCACTAAAGATGAGACCAATTATTGGTGGTTTTTTACTTAGGGCGCATACAGCTATTGTCCGATAAGTTTCATTGCTGAATCGTTATAAGATTAATGACAACTTCCACAATATCGTTCAGCAATCTGCTTTCGTTTTTGAAATTTTGACACGAAATTCTAAAAAAAATTCTTTTGATTTTATGTGTTTTTCAACAATTTTTCCTAAAATAAATCGTTTTTTACTAATTTACCACATAAATAATGTTGATCACTGGAATAAATTATAAAACGGTTTTTATCATCAATAACTTTGATTAAGAATCAAAATGTCAACCATCATGACATCTCTCACAACTCTACCCATATCACCGACATGGGTAGAAATTTGACACTCACAGTGAACGTTAACAGCTCTCACTAACGATTAACTAAACGAAGAATTAATTTCTGTACGCGCTCTTAAGTTTCAAAGTCTCCGAACTCTGAAGTGTACTTGGAAAAAGTCCATCCTGTCCAACTTGAAACAATTTTCAACAGGCGGTAGCGGATATGCTCTACCTGCATCGTTTCCAGCGGTTTTCTGCCATTCAACCTATAAGAAAATTTAAGATATTCGGAAAATAATGAGAAGTAGCCAAAGTGTTAACCGACGGCAACGGGTGTTGGAAACAGTAGTTGAGAGAGCTTCTAAGCAAATCTGGAAAAATTAGATCGTGTAAGTTGTTTTGTGCTGATTGTCTTGTCACCGAACCTCAAGTAGTGACATCTATGTTTTTCTCATAACTGAGTTAACGTCTCAACTTAGAACTACTCTCTTTTCTTAAGTGGCGTGATCCATGCTTTCATAGCAGAATACGGACATAGCAGAATACGGACAAACATAAAACTAGTGACACAATCTATACCAAACGCGTATTTACGATAAAACCGCTGCGATAGCATTTTTGCATCCGAATTCAGGTGGCACCACAATATTTTCATCTCAAAACTCACAAACACTTTGTTTCACTTTGTTTTTTTATATTTGGGTTGTTTGGGTCTTTCGGTACTTAGATTCATCATTTGAAGGTCTGCCAAAAAATTCTGACATTCAGAATCGAAACTCGCTATAAACTACACTTTCTGTACGTTTTTCAGATCAAGTTGCATGACTTGGCATTAGATGCCGAAATGTTGATCTCTTCTAATTATGTCCATAACGCAACTGTTCAAGATATGTTAATGTCTGAGCGTCAGGACAATAGACCGTGTCATGTCCCCGAACCTCGAGTGGTGACATCCATGTTTTTTTCATAGCTGAATTAACGTCTCAACAGAGAACTACTCCCTTTTCTAAAGTGGCTTTCACAGCAACATAAAACTATTGACACAATCTATGAAGAAGTAAAGTGGAATGAGTTGTAATTTAGAATTAATCCCAAGTTTGCAGAGTTTCGAAGAGTAACGAATGAATTTTCATCGTCAACATAATATATATGACTTATGACTTTATTACTCAACAAAATCTCTAAATTGATGTTGAAATTATTCTAACATGACTTGTCAGTTTCATTGGGTCTCTACATTAGCAAAGTTGTCACTAAAAAAAATCACTTTACAAGGAAAAATTAAACAGAAAAATTGTCGAACAATATTATTTAGGTAAATTGAACTAAGTATTTTAAAATTTTGTCTACGTAATGAAAATGTGACTGCAAGGAAATATCTAAGTTAATTTTCATTTAAATGTTTTCATAGCACGAAACTAAAGTTCCACGAACAAAAGAAAATATAAAAAAAATTATATTACACTCTGTAATTTCATGTTTTCTTTTCTTTTTAACTCTTTTTTTGATTAGAAATGTTACTAACGAATTTTTTTCACTAAGTTAAGCAATTAATATTAAAATTTAAAAAAAAAAACCTATTAAAGTTAAAACTCATAGCAAATATAAATAGAATTTAATATATTTTAGTGTAACCTTATATCTTGATAGAAAATAAATTCAATTTTTGTTTTTTTTTTCTTTACATTAATGAGAGAAATGTTAATAATTATTTTACATTCTGTAAAAATAAAATAAAATAATTCATTCGTAGATATTGTTAACCTCACTGTAAAAATGGTTCTTCAATCTATTTCTTCTTCTCCTTTCTTTCATTTTGTTTCTATGAATGAATGAAAAATATGTACAATTTATTCATAAATATCTGTAGTACATTGAAATCAATCATATAAGACTAAATAATATTATGAAAATATTTTTTGCATTTTTTTTACATTTGTTCATATGATGACATTAAACAGCGCAAAAGAAATCGACGCAAGCAGTTAAGAGAGAGAGAAATGGAGATTTGTATGTGATAATAAATTTTCTTTTACTAAAAAATATAAAACGAAATAATAAGCGAAATCAATTCAGCAAAAATGATAGAATTTCAAAACAAGAAAACTTTGTCAAACATTAATTGTTAAATTTTATCCACAGACGTTTTTTGCGTTGATTTTTTTTTAATAAGAAAAAGTATTTTTTAAATATTACGACACATCGAATTTACTTTAAAAAAATATTTTTAATTTTTATTTCAATTAGATTTCTCTTCCATATTTTTATACTTTCCCCCTTTTTTGTTTCGTTTATTTTTATTTTATTTTTTTGTATTCAAAATTTGCATTTGTTTTAAGACACTTATTATTCTTTTCTCACGCGTATCTTTGTCACTTTAATACATAGAAATAGCTACTGCTGACACACTTAAACTGCTGTCGTCGTCGTCATCGTCGCCATCATTGTCTTCATCGGTGGTGGTAGTATCTTCGCCGAAACCGTCTAAGCTGTAGTCACTTATTGATTGCGCTTCAGGTACATTCATGTTACTTGAAGCGCATGCTATAGGTCACTTATTATCTCTTGATCCTCGGCGTCTACGTCCCTCTGTTATCGAAGAATCTAGTCCAGCTGAATGGTACAAAATAAAAATTGTCAGTTCTTCGTGTACGTCTTTTTCGACAATAAATTACGGGATGTAATCAGCGAAGAAAAAATCAAAAGTAGTACCGAAAAAAAAAAAATCGAAAGTGCCGAAAAAATATTCAAATAGTAGTTTTTGATACAAGTTACGTAGGAAAATTCGGCAACACATCGTCTGCTTTAAACTACCAGTTTACGTGACGTGTGTCAAGCAACGTTTTTTGCAATTCACCGCCAAAAAACTAGCTTTTCTTTCATTTACGTGTTTCCACTCAAGAAAATTTGTCGAAATTTCAATTATTTTTTCGCACTAGTACGTAAAAACATATTTTACGACGAAATTGTATCACACCAATGCGTAAAAGCTGTTTTCACGCATTGCTTTAGTGCGTAAAAGCTATTTTACGCAATACTATAGTGCGTAAAAGCTGTTTTTACGTATACTTTAGTGCGTGAAAGCTGTTTTTACGCATACTTTAGTGCGTAAAAGCTGTTTTTACGCATACTTTAGTGCGTAAAAGCTATTTTGACAGACTACTTTAGTGCGTAAAAGCTATTTTTACGTACTACTATAGAGCATAAAAGCTATTTTTACGCACTACTACAGTGAGTAAAAGTTATTTTTACGCACTACTATAGTGAGTAAAAGCTCTTTTTACGCACTACTATAGTGAGTAAAAGCTCTTTTTACGCACTACTATAGTGAGTAAAAGCTCTTTTTACGCACTAATATAGTGAGTAAAAGCTATTTTTACGCACTACTATAATGCGTAAAAGCTATTTTTACGCACTATTATAGTGTGTAAAAGCTGTTTTTACGCACTACTAGTACGTAAAAGCTGTTTTTACGCACCACAATAGTGCGTAAAAGCGGTTTTTACGCACGACTTTTGTCAAACTAGCGCAAAAAGTGACCTCATGTGACACTGAAATAACACGAGAAGGCGAAGATGTTTTTGGTAATTGCTGTTTAAGCTTTCGGTAATTTTGAACATTTTTTCGAAAATTCGGATTTTTTTCGGTACTTTTGAATATTTTTTGTTGTCGTTTATATTATGTTATCCCATAAATTATACCGATATCGATCGAATGTGTCTGGACATAGGACTCTATCCTATATCCATCGAACGGAATGAAAACGCCCGTACGATTTTACTTATAAATTACTTTTGAAGTAGATTCGTGACCCGTCAGAAAATTTCGGCGGCGGCGAAACGAATCTTTGCTTATTCTCGGCGGCGGAATAAATTTGTCGCAAGGTCGTCTCGGCGGCGGAACATCTTAGCGTACGTCAAATTTGTTTTTGGTGGTGGCGACATACTTTTACACTTTTTCAGCGCCACAAAAGAATTTTTGAAATATAATTTTTAACTCAAGTTGTAGAGTTTCTAATTATAATTTCTATGGAAAATGAATCGGCTGTGGCGCGATATCAACGGAAGGCGGCGGATTTCGGCGTAGATCTAAACAATTTTGGACGGCGGCAGCGGCGTATTTTTCCCACATTTTTTCCGGTGATGTTTGTATCAGCTCACAAAAAACTGCAAGAGTTCGACATTTACAAATCTTTTTCAACATTCTCTACCATTCGTAACAACAGCAGCTGTCAAGTTACGATTTCATAAAGGCACTACACTACATGTGAATCGAAGGAAAACTCATATACCTACGAGAAATTTCGTACGTTTCAGATATTTTTGAGGTAAGCCATAAGAAACGCCTTGATCAGAATCTTACGTTTTTGACAAGTTATCGATAAAAACTGGATGATCGCCAGAAAAAATTGTCCACCCGTTATATTAGATGCAGAATTTGAAGCTTCAACAATGTAATTCTTTGTAACAAGTTCTATAAGATGTTGTAAAGCTGCTGTCACTTATACTGTTTTACGAATATCAGAGCAATTTTTGACTTGATAGCTGCTTATAAGTTATTAACGAAAATAGATCGCAGCACAAAACCTGTTTTTACGCACTAGTGTAGTGCGTGAAACCTGTTTTTACGCACTAGTGCAGTACGTGAAACCTGTTTTTACGACCTAGTATAGTACGTAAAAGCTGTTTTTACGACCTAGTATAGTGCGTAAAAGCTGTTTTTACGCACTAGTACAGCGCGTAAAAGCCGTTTTTACGCAATAGTGTAGTGTATAAAATCTGTTTTTACGCACTAGCGTAGTGTGTAAAAGCTCTTTCAAAAAATTTTGTCTACTAGCGCGAAAAGTGATCTCATGCGACACCGAAAGCGAGTTTTTTGACGGTGAATTGCGAAAAGAATATTTTCTAATCCATCGTAATATTTCGAAAAAAAAATTTCACGTTAGTGAAGTAATAGAACGGACTGTAATTGTCCTAAAATATAACTGAGAGCTAAGAACATGTTACGAAAAGAATTTTTGTCAAAGCTTTATCTGCGACGCTGCTAATACTGCTTTACAACATTATACGGAAGGATATGAGGAACAAAAAAGGTCGTGACAGAAGAATAAACTTACCTGCACTTCTAGTTTTCCGTCGTGCATCACCGCTAGCTTGTTCCATACTAACGTTAACTCTTTGACCAGTCTGTATCACTGCGTTTTTTCGAACGATCAGATCGTCGCCAGTATTGTTCCCACCGCCACTTTTCTGATCAGCCTGTATCACTGCATTCTTCTTACCGATTACTTCATCACTGGTATTGCTACCACTTCCACCAATTGCACATTTGCCAGTACCTTTACCATGGGCCATTGTCATTCGAACACTTCGACGTGTGCTAATGCTGGTTGCCTTATCATCCACCAAATTTGTTATCTTAGCGGTCAATAAATTATTTGTTGATACATTTATCGTCTGGGCAGCCTGTTTTGTTGTTAGCGAACCACTTTTGATGATACGTGACACTCTCTCATCCGTTAACTTTGAAAATTTTGAATTTCTCACTTTGCCAGCAATTTCAATCAATGGCTCATCCGAATCGGAAGACTCCTCCTTTTTCACGTGCAATGATTTCACGTCGTTTAGTTTCGTCAAATTTGACTTCGCCACATTTGCATTGAAGATCACAGTCGATTTAGGTGCTACCGCTGAAGTAGACTCGGTTGCATCAGTTGCCGATTCCATTGGGAACGTTTTGCGCACTTTTTTCGCTTTGCCCGGTGTGTCATCGCTAACGCTCGATTGTGTCGAGCTTTCCGAACCTTGACGCTTTCGGGTTGTCACCTTACCGGTAAATTTCGGACTCAACCGATCGATCGCGGTAACTGACAATTTCAGCGATTTTAAACTACAGGCCGGCGAATCCGATGGACTTTGCTTTTGAATGTCTAACGGACTTTCCAGCTTACTAGCAGCCCGTGTTCGTACGCGTGGTGCATTATCGCCGGTAGGAATTTCAATAGACAATTGATTGAGAACTTCGTTTTTTTCGTGATTATGTGAAGCACTGCTTGCTGTTTGAGACGATGAAGCTTTGTTTTTCATATTGTCGACACTGTCATCCAAATGTTCATTCGACAAATCAATTCTATCACAATCACTAGATGTTGCAGATTCTTCCATTTTGATTGAATCCACCGTTTGACTAGGAGTCACTTCCATTTTCACAACACATTCGTCCTTGTCATTTCGCAACTGTTCGATTAACTCTTGCTTCGCAATTGTATCACTGTCACATTGGCTTATGGTTTGCTCTTCCATTATTATTGCAGTTAATTTTACCGACTCTTTATTACAACAATCGTCTAGAACCTGTTTGTCCAATAAGGATTTGTTGTCGCACTCTTTGTTCTCGTTCAAATCTTTACTGGGCGCAATTACATTCGTCATTGTTTCCATACTGTCGTCAATCAGTATGTTGTTCAAGTCTTGATGTTCTATGCTGGTAGCACAAAGTACGATTTTATCGGTTGTGGCCAGATTTTGAGCGAGCGTATTATTTGTCGCACAAACGATAGCCGGATCACCATTCCGATTTTGGGGATCTGGCTTTGTATCACAGGTAGTAATGAGTTCATTTATTCCTTCCATTTTCGCTAAGGCAGCCTCGATGTCAACGATATTCGCGTATTCGTCAACATTGATGACAGTTGGTTTTCTGATCACATCCTTCGGACTTTCAGGTCGCTTTGCGCCTTGTGGACTGGACGATTGATGTGGACTTTTCTCGGAAAGTGCGTCCATCGATTCGATTCCACTGTCCTCGCCCTGAACTTGGGAGCCGGGTGATCCGCGTAGGCGCTGCGTGGCTATGTTTGCCATATCAACGACTTCACATTTTGGAGAACTTTTCGCATCTACCGGTGGGTCGATGTGTTGAACTATTTGTGAATTTTTCGGTACATCGGGAACTGATGTCGATGTTACTGTCGCTGGCGATGTGGATTTCGCTTCTGTTTTCACTAACGGCGGAGGCGGTTCGACCTTTGTGTTGGTGGTGGCAACTGAATGCGTTTGTGGTTTGCTGGTCACAAAATTCGGTTCCAGTAATTTTTGCTTGAATTTCTCTTCACTAATCGCATCCATATTTCCTTGTGGGACGACGGTTGTAATTTTTGCAGGTAAGATTATGCTACTTTCGCATGTGTATGATTTCCCCGGGTCTTTGGTCAACGAAGTAGGTGCTTTAGTTTTCAGCTTTGCTACCGATTTCTGTAACTTGCTGTATGGAGCGTTGTTGTTATTGTTGTTGCCCTTCTGGATTTTCGTTGACAACAGTGACGAATGCTGTGGCAATGTTCCAACATTCGTTGAACCGATTGGCCCTTTCATGTACGCGTACGGATCATTCGAGTCTGGTGATGGTTTTGTGTCATCATTTACATTTTCATGTGATCCATCGGCGTTGGACGATGTAAAAGATATGGAACTATGGCTAAGCCGTCGCTTCTTTTCCGGACTTAACGCTCCATTCGGACTTTGCACTATGTCACTAGCAGATCGTTTGATTCCGTCTTTGTATGCGCCAATAACAGCGTCATCATTGTCTTCCGATGCATTCGGTGTGGTGTTGCCGTTGTGCTCTTGCTGTTGTCTGGCTATTTTCATGTAGCTATTTACGTACGTGTCCACGTCCTCGGTGGAGTTATGCTTCTGCTTTTGAAGCATATGCTGGTTGACTGATATTTTACTACGAATGTCACTATTTGATCCACTGGGTGACAAATCTTCTTCTTGCAGTCGATAGTGATGGTTTAGTGTTTCGTCGGCATCTTCTGCCGAATGTTTAAGAAACTTTTTTGAATGTTCGTCTTCCTCGCCACCACTTTGAGATTTCTTTCGGTCCTTTTTGGAATTCTTTATGACAACTGAATTCCTCCCTCGCAAACTAATATGCAGAGGTGGTACTCGAAGTTCTTCGCCGGCTGGTGATGATTGAGCAGAGATTGGAGAGGAAATTGACGACGATGTTGGTGATGATATGATGGCGGGTTGTTGTTTTATTTTCGCTTGAATGTTTGTTGGTAGACCGATGGTAGACTGTGCCCGTTTCGGTGACGACACATACGATACATCAACTTTGTAAGCGGGAGTTACCGGTTCGGACTTTTCTAATTTTAGTCTTAATTTAATTTTCTCAGGTGCGGCTTTATTATCAATAGGCTCAGCTATGGCAACCGGTTTCGTTTTAACTTTAATTTTCCCTGGAACTTTACCCTTTCCGTATAACTTCTCTTTAAGTCCTTGCTGCAATTTCTCCTTCAATAATGAATTTTTTCCGCTAGATTTTTCCTTCGGAATTTTAATGCGTTTCGCTTTCTCAACACGCTGCTTGCTCGAACCTTTACTTTTTAACGAATTTTCCGAATTGCTCGATCGTTCGTTATCACTGCGATCGGATGCCGTCTTTGAGAAACCGGTGCTACACGAATTGTCATCGTCCGAATAAATAGAATTCGATATTTCCGAATTGAATTCGGTAAAAGTGACAGGATCGTCAACTTCGTCACCACTTTCTTCGGAAGGCATTGGTTCCAGTTCAGCGGTAAGGGGATTGATCAAAAATTGACGCTCTTTGCCGGAGCTTGTCTTACACATCGTTTCCGATTCAATCGGCCCCATTCTTATTGCTGATGAAGTGTTTGCCGGCGTGTCCATAAATCCTCCGATAACTAAATCTTTCGTATCCAAAAGTGTGTCCAATGGTGCCTTCATTCCATCGATATCCAATGCTAAGTCACCGTCTTGTAAACTCGGTAGCAATGAGTCCAAATCATTTTTTGTCAACTCATCCAAGTCGGCGAGGTGTTGCATTGCATCGGACTTCCATGTTTGTTGCTGCTGTTGGCTGAGATTGTATTGCATTTGGTAGCGTGTAAACTCTTGGAAGCTTGTTTTTGTCGCTGAGTCCATTGGTTTGAGACCCCATCGTGAGCCATACTGAATGGCGTCCACATTGTTCGTGGTCGGTTGCTGACTTAGTTGTACATTTGATAGATCACCTGCATTCTGAACGGAGTTCGTAGCGATTTGCGGTGGTTTGAATGCAGGTGTGGGACCGTTCACACGGACACCACCAACCGGTGCATTTTGTGTGTTCGGAACCATTGATGGTTGTTGTACTTGCTGTTGATACGAAAATCTCGCATTATGAACTGTGGAATGAGTGGAAAATTTATGTGGATGCGATTTTTGCTGCAGAGCTATTTGGCTGGGCTGCAAAGTCGGCGTTGATGATTGTGTTTGCATGATTGGAATTGCATGACGAATTTGTTGCTGTTGTGCAATTAGTTGTTGTTGGTGTGGTGGAAATCGTGTTTGCATTTTAATATTTACATTTGAAGAAGAAGGCACTGACATTGTAGCTGGAGCTCCACTGTTACTACCAGAAACAAACAGTTTTGTCATTGTTTTCGATTGATTCAACTGTTGTATTGTCGCTTGTGGTAAAGATTGTGGCTGCTGGGACACAATTGCACTTGATAAAGAACTATTATTATTACTAAGCAAGTTATTTGTCTGAATTAATGTTTGCTGCTGGCTTAGTAAACTTTCACTATTGGTAGATGGCGACAGTATCGTCACTCCACCAACAAATGTTTGTGATTGTAATGATTGCGATTTTATATGCATCGGATGTACCGGCATTGTCTGTTTTAAATTTGAAACATTTTTATTTACTAGAACTTCACTTTCACCGTCGATAACACTCGTCGAATTAGAATTAAGTCCAATACTACCAACTAAAACCAGTTCTTGGCCACTTTTAATTACAGCCGTTGGATGTTTCTGCTGTTGTGGCGTCATTGTCGCTTCATTTTGTAACAAATTCACCAACAATGGACTGGAAATTGCTATGTTCCCTGCACCCGACGACAATTGTTTGTTCAGAACAACATTCGGTGTTGTCGCAGGATACGGGGGTGGTGGTGGCTGTACGACGAAATTATTGCTACCAACTTGTGTGGTAGATGGTACATTCACTCCAGATATACCCAATGTGTTCTCTCGATTTTGGATTACTCTCGCTTGTGTCATACTTTCAAATGGATACTCTCGCGAATCGTTGACATTCGGTGGCACAGGTGTAGGTAGTTTCCCATCCATCGGGCAAACGGTGTTTGGTGACTTGAATATTGGTCTTACTGAATCTTCCACAGAACCATTTTTCAATGTTGCTATCGATGATGTGGTTTTCGATAAACTGCTGGTGGACACATTCGGTTCTATTGGCGTCGATGTTATTGTTGGCGGAACGGTTGCAGACGGTTGCGAATGTTGGGATTGCGATAAAATATTTGACAATTCACCGAATCCCGACGTTGCGTCGGAGCAATTGTCTGAAAAATTGTTTTGATTATTGCGAGAAATTATTGTGGGCAGAACATCAAATTACCTGTTCTCAACACAATCTCCTGTCCGACTAGACGCAACGATATCACAGTGTCGCCTTCTAATTGCACCGACAAAATTCCGAGAGCTCGCAAAGCTGTGCTTCCTTCAGAGGCTAACTGTCTTAATTTCAACGCCGCTTCTTTCGTTATGGATAATGTCACACGAACGCTGTTCCAGGGTTCCACCTAGAAAATACGATTTTGTTAGCTAAGCTGCACAGAGGAGCTAAGAGACCATCTACCTTGTTCACTTTTATGAGCTTTTTCTTCCTCTTCGGTTGTTCCAATATTGTATTCAGTTTCCCAAGAAGCGTATTGAACTTTTTGGGAAAATCAGGATCGTGAAAGTCTCCCTCACAAATCACAACTGCCGTCAACGTGCCGTCACTATCTGCTGCCATTTTAAGTCTGAAATTTGGACATTTTAACATTACAAGCGAGAACTTGTTATCGCTCTTCTTGTAGACGTTACCTTATTTAGATTAAATATTTGCAAGCATTAGAAGATGTCATTATGTATCCACTTCAAGTTGATTTATTAATTCTGCAAAAAGGAATTTTGACTTTAATTGAAACACAAGAAATATTTGAAACGAACTAATGTAAAGTGACATTCAAGCAGAGCAGAAGGTAATTTTCGTTGAATCATAAAAGATTTGCAGTTCATTCACCCCGGCACTTCTACCTAACCTACTTTATTTTCGAGGGTGGACATCGCCCGAATTTCACGTCAATTTCATGGCATTTTTTGCGTTCTTCTGTCTCTATCAATTTAAACACATTGCTCCTGTTAAATTTCTAACATCCTCTTCTTAATCTCGCTCTTGTCATTATAAGAATGTAACAAATAGGGAGATCTTTTCCCGGACACAATATTCATTGGTTCGCCGTCTCGTTCCCATCCATACTGCGGAATCCATTCCTTCTGGATAAATGGACGAAACAACTGATGAGCATTCCAAGTTTAATCCAAAATTGCAGACTGTAAATATTCCGTCCTGCTCGTTCTGTTCGTTATCAAGGGAAATATTTGATTCATAGTCCCGTGTCCTTCTAACTATGATGCCAATTCCGAACCTTCTATCTTCCAGTTTCATTGCATCCGAATAGAATGTTTAAAATATTTCGGGCGATTTTCTCAGAAATAGATCAAAATTTAGCGTTAATTTAGAAATGTGGCATGATTCGTTGCTTTTATAGCAGACATGTTTCTATCCGTTCTATATTTTAACAATCCACGACAAAAAGTTTGGCTGATTGGGACGTTTACGCCTCTTTGCCGCAAGACCATGTTCAAAGGTCGCGTATTTTTTCCTGCTACGAATGTCGTTAGTTAATGAAGAGCAGCCTCGCACACAGTAAGTGAACAAACGTAGAAAGTTTAGTCCAGTTTCACATTCCAAAACACTAAAATCTGCACGACACACAAATTGTAATTTTAACGACCGGTGCGTGATTCCTCAACACTCTATTTCTCTCTGATCATCGTTTCGACTAGAAGTATTCCCATTGCATTGGTTTTCATCTGTTTTTTGTCGAAAGTTTTGTCCCGACTGTCAACATTTTCACGACATTAACGTACCCGGTTATAGTTCGTTCTATTGTTTCGTTACATTTCGTTACATGAAAAGGTTCTGTCAAGTTTGACAGAACCAATAAATTATAATTATAAATCTTCTAATCATTTTTTTTGAAATCAATTGCGATGAATAGCAAAACACCTGTCAACAAGAAAAAATCACCAATAACTCCACCAAAAACTGACTAAATTTACGTATGCAAACGTTTACTGTCCCAAAAATCATAAAAAAAATCAACAACAAATACCATTTCCTCTAACAGACACTGACAGATACCCTAGAAGTCACTATTTGCATCATATACTAAAGGCATTGTATGGAAGAAATTGCATAATACAACAAATCACTTGGAAGAGACCGATTATCGTCCATTTAGGATGGACAAAAGTTTAGTTTATTTCAGAAAATGTTAACAATAATGAAACGAATTGATGAAATGATATGAAAATATAGTTCTCTTTATATGGCGAATATGAACGAAACAAAAAATTATGTTGTGATAACATTATAACATTGTTTTGTTGACTCTGAAAATGATATTTTCCATTGGAATTTCGTTTTATACAAAATATTACGAACTTCATATTCCATCATGTCACATCAATTTATACAAATGAATTTTAAGCTTTTTTGAGACGAATTTTGGTGTAGCTGATTGATGGATGGAAAAAGTGCATTGCAATTGAATGAAATGCGGAAAAGTAACGATAAAACCCAAAAACATTGCATTTTATCACACGAGTAGTCTACTTTTCCGTGCGTGCTTAAAGGTTCCATCAACACAAGAAAATTGAAAGAGAGAAAAAAAAACATTTTGATGTTAATGACTTTCTGAGTCGAAAGCGACTAATAATTCAAACAAATCGAATATTTCACAAATTTCGCCGAAACTGTTAAACGCAATCGAACGACATAGTCAACTAAACAAACAGTTTCGGCGAAAATCAACAAAAATTCGATTAAGTTAAGGATTTTCAAAGTAGAAATTGAAAGCAGCCATTTTGGAATGATGATGGGGAGTATGCCACGGGTTTTATACCTTAACAAAAACTTAACATATAACATCCAAGCAAACTGCATCACCGCCAATAAAATGCAACACACACATTGTTTTCACACAATTCGATTAAAACATTTAATTCGATTGTCCAAATAACTTGCAAATTGGATACTTTGAAAATCTCGATTCTAATAGTGATTTTTTTGATGTTAAAAAAAACGCGATGAGCGCTTACCCCATTTGCATGACACACTTCATCCGATCGTTTCAACTAAATATACATTTAAAAATCAAAAGTAATTAATAAAAACGCAATTTTCACAATTGTTGTTAACATATTTTAACATTTAGATATTGCTAAGCGACGCAAAATATACAAAAAAATCGACAAATTTGTTTCATTTAGTGCGAACAATAACAATAACGTACCGCCATTTTCAATTTCTAACTTTTTGACATGCGCATTGTTGAGTGTATTTTCTGTGTGTTTTATTTCGAAATATGACATTCATTGGAAATTTTTTTGGTGTGGAATTATTTTAAAAAGTTGCCGTCAACTCAATGCACCGAAATTAGTTGCCCAAAATGCGGGTAGTCAATACACAGGTGAATTTGGGTCTTGAATTACTACGGAAAAATAAATGTCGATAATGTTATACCGAATATCTAAATAAAAATATAAACTGGAAGCATTCGCCATATTAGTTACGTCATTTTCATATCAATACGTTACGCTACGGCTTAACGTAACGTTAATGAAAACATTTCACTAATTGATGCTGGGACTTTTGTCCCTGACAATACGTTTTTTCACGATTAGGGCGATAAAGTTACAGTAGTCGACCTTTATAATCTCGATACTTTCTTTCTTTGACTCTACGTACACCTTCCAATTCGCATAATTAACCAACGCGCGTTCTGACACATAATAAACAACCGTACAGGTAATGGCACAACCGTCACAAAGTGCGGGCGGACTTCATTTTTCTGGGCATTTGAAAAAAATCTTCTGGCGTCGATCAGGCGTTCGAACAAGAAGTTCTAAAAAGAAAAAACAGTTGTTTTCGTAACAAGGATGGAAAACAAGGATTTCCCGAGTTTGTTTGTATTTGTATACCGAGAGAGTAGTTGTAACACAAGTGTGAATGTGTTGTTCGAGGCGAAGCCGAGGCAAAACATTCACACGAGTGTTACAATACTCTCAAGGTATACAAATACACACAAACTCGGGAAATTCGAGTTTTCCATTCTTGTCACGTAACTGATTGGAACCGTACAAAGTACGAAGGTCCTATACGTTTACTACAAACAATTTTAATGTAACATGGGGTAGATCGAGGTGGTAGTTGGGGTGATACATTTATTATCGTCTAAATATGACGAATCAACAATAAAAAAAATGTCCGTCCGTCCGTCTCCACTTTTTTTTCCAAACGGCTCAATCAATCAGCCTAAACTTCCCTGAAAGGTACATGCCTCCCATGATTCAAGTTCGAAGATGATTAAAATCGGCCAAGTAGTTCCGGAGATATGGTCGAAGAAGTGGAGGTCGGACATGAAATTTTCGAGCGCAGGTGAAACTTTTTTGCAAATATGTCAGCAAGTGTAACCCGGAAATTCCTCATTTCGGTGTGTCAAATGATGTCATTTGATGTCACCAAGCGGGGAAGAGTTTTTTGTGGGAATTGGGTCAGGGGTCTGGGCACTGGGACCAATGGAATGGACGAAATTGACTTTCTTGGCCATATGCGAAAACAATTTTTCGTCTATATTTCCTTAACTATGCAATATGGAGATTTACTGTCAAAGGCAAAGTTGTAGAAAATTAAATTTAGGCGAACACGTGTTTCAGGCGTTTATGAAAATATGGCACACTCCTGGTATATGGCCACTTCCATAATTGGGCAGGATGACACAAATCTCCAGAACTATGAGAGGTAGAAAGTTGCTTCCAAAGACAAATAATAAAATTTTAGAGAACACACGTCTCAGGATTTTGTGTAAAAATGTCCCAATCCTGGGGTATGACCAATTCTAGAATTGGAAGGGATAACTCATATCTTTAGAACTATGTGAGGTAGAAAGTTACTGCCAAAGAAGAGAGAGAGAATAAAATTTTAGAGAACACGTGTTTCAGGGTTTTAGCCCAATCCTTGGATATAATCTTTTCTAGATTTGAATGGTCTGAGACGTACTTCGGTAGGGCTTTGGACATTACCTTGGGTAATTTTTATGGATCTTTGAAACTCTTACAGTCATAAAAGAACATAAAACGTTGAATTCTTTGCTTATTTGTATATTTAGATACGTTTGAGTCGTTTTGTAACATCTATTCTGTTTGCCACATCTATTTTCATGCGTACGGATCTTTAGTTATGTTTTTTTATTCGTTACGAATCGAAACACACGGAGCACATAAGTCGAATTGAACATCAGGTGAAAACATATGAAGGGACCCGTAAGTATCAGAATAGATGCGGCAAAATAGACAAAAATGCTCATCTTAATTTTTTCTACAACATAGCAAAAAATCATTTTTTTTTTTGTCTAGGGCCGACCTTAGGACAGACCTGAGGCCTACTTCAGCCCTAAGCACAGGCACCGAGTCCAAATTTGTTTCTGAATATAATTCATTATTAGATTATCTCTCAAATAGAAAAAGAATCAACAAAATCAGTTGTTCCAACTTATGTAAATGAACACGTCTGGCAGTTTTAGTTTTACGGTTCACACAAAGTCCAAGGGTTTCTAATCAAAAAACTTTTTTCCATAAAACGGGAGAGAGTCCTAGACATCCTGTACATCCTAATGTACAATGAAAATTATTTAAATCGGGCGGGCATTGGACATACACTACAATGATCTTTACGGCTGTCTCGACACTAGAATGATCATCATATAAGAATTCATCAACATATAACTATTCACGTCTTGAGCAAATTTTCGGCTTTTCTTTTAAATATCACGCTCACGGTTCGAACTATGTTTCAAATGACTTTCACAAAACAACAAAACAACTCCAACTTTCAAACGTGAACAATCTCCTGTACTCATAATTTCGTCTTAAATTCTTCTTCTTCTAAATTCGTCTGGAATTCTTCGTCGCTTTCGTTGAACAGGCGGGGCTCAAGAAGTGTGTTTCTTCTGCGTTATTTTCGTCAACTCATTGATGCGTTTAATTTTGAACTCGTTCGAATGAGTGAGATAGCACCAGTACCGCTCTGCTTCATGTCTCATGTCATGAAATCAGGAAGGCGTTCGAGAGGAAGCTGTTCACTATTATAGTTTTGCTTGATTTCTCTACGGCGTTCGACTCATTGAACCATTCTAGGCTTCTCTCGAAGTTGTCTAGTAAATTTGGCTTCGAGACTTCAGCAGTTCAGTTTTTTTGTGACTACCTCTCGGAGCGTTTTCAAAGTGTCAGCATCGGCAACACTCGAATAAAAAATGAGAGTAAGAGAATGGATAGCAGAAACTTAGCATTCATTTGACGTTATCTACCGTTCAATGTATGGCGTAAGAGGGGCAGAATATTTAAATATGGTGTTGCGACAGTGTTCAATACGTCACAATTTATTACGCAAAATGTGTATTTCGTACTACATCTGCCATGTTGATGCGTTTAATATACCCGCATTTTTTCCATTTTCAAGTGTATGCACAATACAAAAGGTAGGAATGATATATCACTTAGTAAGTATCTAAAATCCAAGCAGTAAATCATGTCGGCGTCGGAGGCGGTGTGCAAAACAGTGCAACCATTGAAAATACCAGAGCGACTCCCAGCAATAAAAACTGAGCTAGTTTTGAATGTTTTACACTGTCAAAATTATCGCCCCAGTACGCAATAATATAATTGACAGTGCTTGCAATACAAACACAAGTTTAGCCATTATTGTGTATGAAATCAACTAAGTACAGACAACGATATCAAAACCAAATCTAAATTCTCTGGACTAAATAGCTTAGACTTGGATTTCGTTACAAAATGATGGAAAATTTCATAAAAAATCGTTCATTAGAAAATTAATTAATTTTTGTTGGAGTATGAGACTTTTTAATGAAAAAATTCAGCCACATAATTTCAAGACGTCTCGCCTCATTCATCTTAGGCGATCCAAAACGCAGGCGTTATTCAATGAGGAGAAGCTTATGGATCTCTAGTTATATTCGGTTTTGGAAAATTCGATTCGGTTCGGTTCGGGTTTCGAAAAAATCTCTACTGAAAAATTTAATTATAATGCGTGATAGCGACACTGAAACGCATTATCTTCTGTTTGCGTATATATATGTTGTAATGGGAGAAGGGAGTTCCTTCAGTAAAGCACTAGAATTACAAATTAAAAAATGCCAAAACAGTCGTTGCTTGGGTTGATGCATGCGAAGAAGATTCTTAGATGTAATTAGGGAGCATAGTTTAATACGCTGTGAATTACTGCATTTATTAATTCAAAAGTGAGTCCACCCATCGTGTGACAGGGCCATCAACTTGAGACTTATCTTTTGAGTATTTATTCAGCTCGCAAAATAACGAATCTCGGAGGTGATCAGCATTTCCCATGAGGATACCCACCACCCTTACGTTATAAACAACAGTTTTCTCTTATGAAATTCGGTTTAATTTGCTAAAAAAATTTTACAATTGTTTGCTAAGTTTATGAATATTTAGGAACGAACCACTCAACCGTCAAAACTATTCTGCGATGGAGTGCACTTGCGAATTTGATATTTCTTGTCTATCGCATTTAAGTTTTACGTGTGTGAGTTGCACAATGGCAAGTGGAGTATTCAAACATGTCAAAACATTCATTTGCAAGCAATTGTGTGCTTCGGGGGTTGCAAATGCTTTTTTTCTGTTTCAAAATCCCCAGTAGAGCGATGCTGACAAACGCTACGTCTCTCAAGGAGAAATCGAAAAGTCGCATTGATCTTTTGGTTTCAACGATTTTCCAAAATGGTTTGCACTTAGTTGCGCACAAATGTTAATTGTTTCTCCCTCAATAAAACATTTTGTTGATCTATCGAATGCCATAATTTTTCCCCTCGGATAACAAGTATCCGTTTGTGTAGAGTTGAATATTTACGTAAAATTTTTCCGCTTAGAAATTGCTATCCATTGGTCGAGCGTTGAGTGATAAATATCCATTTGCTCGCCACATTCGTATAAAACAATTGTCACTAAAGTTCAATTTTATTCTGGTTCGTCAACCAAGAATATCAAAATCGCAAGTTCACTCATCATAAGGCATGGCTAAAGATTTGAGGAAAATAAGTCCTCAACTAGTTAAATACTCTGACATTAAATTCGAACACAACAGACTTAAAACTAATTGTATAAGTAAACGCAAATTTACATATTTTACAAAAAAAAAAAAACAACTTCGAAAGAATCTCAATCATTGATCGAGACATACACAACTTCTCAAATTGAACAAAAAAAAATGATTTCTTAAGTATCTGGGTGTCCGTGAACTCTAAACCTATACAGACAAGTGTAGTTCTGGTTGCCGTGATTCGATTCTATTCTAAGTTCGACAACATTGAACGCCTTCTTCTCATCTGCATTTTGAACCGAAAAATATTGCAGACTTGTGCCGTTTTCCAAGAATGTGTACTTTCCGAACTCAATCGGCTCGTGGTCATTTTCATGTTCTAGTCCCTGTTGAATTCAACTTTCGTTAGAGAATAACTTAGGGCAAAGTGCAGGATTGGCTTACCCAAACGCTGAAGTTCTTTGGAGCCGAATCAATTTTTCCGTTCGGTGCTAAGGTTTTTGGAATGTGTTCCATGGTGAATCCCGTTACGAACACAAAGGTGTTTAATTTCAAGACTGAAGGAAAATTCGTCGTTTATTTATTAAAAAAAAAATTTTTGACTTTTTCTTAAAAAGTTACCAAGAAATCCTGGAAATCCTTGAAATGACCAACAGTTTCCTGGCTGAACTGTCTGAAAAAATTATGAAATTACAGTCGTCTGCTTATAAATTTACTTGTTATCAAGTTTCAGCTGTTTGGCAGATAGAAAAAAATACATTGAAATAAGAGATAATGTCGATAACGTTGAAAACAGCATAGCAAGTAAATTTAAAAGCACGTGTTTGTAGCATTTTTCATTTGTCTACTACTTTTACTCGAGATTTTTCTTCGATATCAGCGACATTCATTAGGTAAAAGTGATAAAGTGAAAAGCTTAGAAATATTGCAGATAAACAAAGTCCTCTCCATTTTTCTTCGCATATTTTGCATAGTTTACCGTTATACACCCTTTGGCTGCTGACATCTATTTCCATTATGGCTTCCTATCTCAACTTTATTGCAAGCTTTTAGTAAGGTATCGGCCTGGCCTGACATTTCTATCTCGTAAAAAAGACAGCCATTTCGCACCATGCAACATTGTCGTCCGTCCTTCTCTTTCACATCTGCAAGATAGAAATGTCAAGCCGGGCCGCCACCTAGCTAATTTCACATTCAACCGTTTATTTATTAAGAGGCGATAGCTACTTTAGGTTTTCACTCATCGTCTCCATCTGTCCGTCCGTCCGTCTGTACACCGTCACCGTGGCAACTGTCACAAAAATGACGTGACAAATACGACGTCAAAAATATGACATCACAAATATGACGTTACAAAGATGACGTCGCAAATACGACGTCAGAAAAATGACATTACACAAATAACGTCATAAATACGACGTCACAAAACTGAGGTCGCGACGTCTCACAAATGACCTCGCACAAATGACGTCACAAATACGAGGCCACAAAAATGACGTTACTACAACGGCACCACAAAAATGACATCATACAAATGACGTCACAAATATGATGTAACAAAAATGACATCACACAAATAGCGCCACATAAATGACGTCAAAAATACGTCGTCACAAAAATGACGTCACAAATATAGCAAATACGACGTCACACAAATGGCATTAAAAACACGACGTCAAAAAAATGACGTTATAAATACGCCGCCACAAATGACGTCATAAATGACCTCGCACAAATGACGTCACAATTATGATGCCACAAATACCAGGTCACAAAAATGACGTTACAAAAACGGCATCACAAAAATGACAACACCGAAATGACGTCACAAATATGATGTAACAAAAATGACGTCACAATAATGACGTCACTCAAATAACGTCATGAATACGACGTCACAAAAATGACGTCCTGACGTCTTACAAATGACCTCGTGCAAATGACGTCACAAATATGACGCCACAAATACGAGGCTACAAAAATGACGTTACACCAACGGCATCACAAAAATGACAACACCGAAATGACGTCACAAATATGATGTAACAAAAATGACGTCACAAATACGACGTAACACAAATAGCGTCACAAAAATGACGTCAAAAATACGACGTCACAAATACAAAGTCACAAAAATAACGTTACAAATGCTGCGTCACAAAAATGACGTCATAAAAGTGACGTTACAAATACTGCGTCAGAAAAAAGACGTCACAAATCTAATCAAATGTTATGACGTCATAGATGTTGTTTCGTTTAATTTTTCAAGAATGCACTATCGCTACTTTTCTGTAGCCATTTTTTTCATAGTGTAGTCCATAAGCTCACAAGTTTTTCCCATTCAAGTATAATGGATTCCGTCGAGAAATTTTGTATACTTTGACATAAGCCAACGCCGCACTGAAAGCGTGAATTCAAAATGTTTATATAAACTATGTTTTGTCCCATCGAACTCTATCATCACAGACAAGTGTTCAAATGTTTTCAGTTTTTAAAATTGTGCAAAGTCACACCTTGCATTTTTTGCGACATCGGCTTCTGTCAAAGTATAACGAATTTCATGATGAAATGCGTAAACCCTCGAGAAATTTCTATATTACGTATCAAGATGTCGCACTAAGCGCATGGATTATCAAATCCCTTACAATAGTAATTTACTCTCGCCTTAAGCTCGAAATACAACTTCCCACACGTCTCAACAACAAATTTCCTAGGAAGTCGTCACAACAAAATACTTGAGCCCGAAAAATCCCAAAAATCTGTTTTAAACGAGACGGTAATGACTCATTTTCCATCCGCAATCATGAAAAGTAGCAATGCGCCCGTGACGCAAGTCCCCATACGATCAAAAAATTAAGAAAATTTTTATCGTGGACGGCGGAACCATATATACAGCTAAGTTTAGACTTTTTTTCCTTGCGGAGTACCTCCCTGACACCTAATTTTTCGGATTCTACGTAAAATTTTGATTGAAATCGACATTTTACTCATTAAAATCGGTCCAGTGGATCCAAAGATATGACCTTTAGAAAATCGTCATTTTCCATACAAATTGTGCTATTTCATAGAAGCCAAAGTTAATGCAAATATCCTACGTTACTTAGTTAGTTTCAGAGCCATTTTGTATGAAAGCCGAG
>CM055403.1:44822216-44833742 GCA_029228625.1 Pseudolycoriella hygida | reverse complement strand
GGCCTCATTTAGGCGCCAGGGCTCTTAGAAGGCGCCATATAAAGCCCATATGCATGTGTTTGTGTGTGTAATATGTACGGTAGCACATTTTGTATGACACAAGGTCGGATGTTTGAGATAGAGGTTTGGTGTCTAAGGGAAAATTGTTGCGTTTGGTGTGTAGTGTATCAAAGTGACTGCCATAATGGCGGAAAATAGGCGGGGACTCAACAAAAAACTTTTGATATGTTGTAGAGGAAGTTGAGAGGATCACTTTCGCTCATGGAAGTAGTAGCTGCCGCGCTTCGATTTGGCGGCGGCGGCGGCTCAAAAAAACTTTTGATACGTTGTAGGGGAAGTTGAGGGGATAATTTTTTTTTTCACCGGAATTTGTTTTTACGCCGGATATTTTTTTACGCCGAAATTTTTTTTCACCGGAAATTTTTTTCGCCTGAAATTTTTTTCGCCTAGAATTTCTTTCGCCGGAAATTCTTTCCGCCGGAAATTTTTTCTCCAAAATTAGTTTCCTCTTTTCTACCAAAACTACTGATATCACAACAAAAACCCTTTTTAAAAGGGAAGCGTGACGCAAGTCCTCGTCTTCCAAAACTACTGATATCAATTTGGGTGACGCTTACAGCTTCGGAACGCAAAAAACTCTTTTGAAATATTTTCACTTTTGATTAAAAAAATGCGTCACAAATGTCGGACCCCAAATGTTATAGTTTTTCAGTTCTTTCAAATTTGACACGAAAAAAAATTAAGTTTTGCGTGATGTATGAAGTACGTGTTGCCAAATTTTTGCGTGTGAAATCTGAAAGCGCAGAAAAATTATTACGTTGGGAGGGTCCGGCATTTGTGACAAATTTTTTTACTCAAAAGTGAAAATATTTCAAAAGAATTTTTTGCGTTCCGAAGCTGTAAGTGTCACCCAAATTGATATCAGTTGTTTTGGAAGAAGGGACGAGGACTTGCGTCACGTTTCCCTTTTAAAAAGGGTTTTTGTTGTGATATTTCTTTGTTGGGAAAGTTTTGAACTTTCGATAACATTTTTATTTTTCGAGAAAATCTTAAACTTACAGAAAATCTGAATTTGAAAAAAATATTCGGAAAAATTACGAACTTGCGACAAAATTTCGAAAAAATGTTCACACTTTTCGGAATTTTCTGCAAAACGTTTGGAATTTCCTGAACAAATTGTAATTTTCGAAAAAGTTATGATTTTTCGAAAAAAAATTCGAACTTGTGTCGAATTAGTTTTTCAAATATTTTAAAGAAAAATTATTTGTTGTTTTCTTTACAAAATTTACAAATATTTGCTTTTTCGGTTCAACCTCGAACTTAGCCCATTTTAGGCCTCCTTTTTAGGAAGTAAATTGAAGTCGTTTGAAGTGAGTTTAGCCTTTTGGGATCATTAACGAACTTTATTTGGTATTTTCACTTACTGGAGATATGGCTGTCCTGGGCGTATTCGACTGATAGTTGTAAGGTATAGGAATACCGAAAATGGACAGCTGATAATGAGCGCGATAATTTTCAGTGCATCTATGGAATCAATAAATGAGAACTAAGGAAATAAATGTCCATTATAGAGATAGGAATACCTTGTTGAAAGTACTTCGCCCCCAGCACTTTCCAACGCATAATCAACCAGTCCAGTTTTATCTGCATCATAAATTGCCAACACTTCGCGAACAATGTCCTTTATTTTTAGTTCGTCCAAAGCGCCAACTGTTCCTTCTTCATGAGACTTCATGCTGTTCTGAATCATTAGTAACGTTTGGCTCTTTATTTGTTCCCCCACATTTTTCATCAATACCACAGCCGAACGATCTAACTCCGCTTTAAGATCTTTATCAAACTTTAAACTTAACTCGCTCAGTCGTTGCTCTAAATACGTTTTAGCAACGAAGACATTTTGAATCCATTTTTTGAGATCGACTTTGCCTGGTTTATCACTTGAAAACTCGTAGCCCATGATGTCCATTAGTATTACTTTCACGTGGTTGTCTATGATAGGAAATTGATTTTGCTGAAATGTCCCAAACTTCAAGTCAACCTCTTTGAGTAAATTTGCCAACTTGATATCAATGTCATTTTCATTGGCATTTAAATTTCCCAACAGTTGTTCATGATCCCTCCTCAATACGTCTAAAGAATATTTAAGATCTTGATTTTCTAACGTTTTGTCCGATAATTTGTCAGCCATAAATTGAATTGTATTCTCAAGAACACCGATTTTTTGTTGGTGCGGTTCGATGTGGTTGACGATTTCTTGGTCAATGATTTCAATAAATTTAGCGGAACCAAACAGTTTCACCAAAATTTCATCGATTCCTCCATCAGAATTTACGTCGTCTTTTGGCGCAGTTAGGTGAAGATTTACATTTTCTTTTACCACATTGGCAATGAACTCCCTATGTTGGTCTAGTGGAATATTCAATTTAGACTCAGTCTCTTCGATGCGTAATTTCTCTCGAACGGCATTAGCTATCCGTTCAATATCCTCCAAGGTCAATTGATATTTATAATTCCTAATATTTTCTTTGACGATGGAAGCGACGAGAATGTTGTTAGCTTCCGGTGATAAATTCTGCTTCGTCTGGGACTGCTGAGTAATGATGTGTTCAATGTACGCATCGATGTGTTTGATCAGATCCGCATATTGCTGGTCACTCAGCAACGTACTATGCGGAAAATTATTGGTCGTCGAATGCGAATGGTAAATGAACGGTAGATTCCAATTGAAATCGAAAAATGATTTCACCGATTTTGTCGATGCGGCAAAATCGTATCCAATTGTCTTTATCGATTGTAGGAAGAGTGGAAGGCTTACATGAAGTGCAGCGATGGTCGGTTGGTCCGTTTCATTAGCACGAAGACTAGCTGTTGAAAAATTTATTTTGAGTCATCAAATAATCTCCAGACAAAATTAACTCTTCCATAAAGTGTTGCATTAAAGGAGTTTTTATTTCGTTATGAAAAAGGGCCGTCGAGGGGAGTCAACGGGTGAGTCTGAGGGACAGGGGTGCAATTAAGCTCACCAGATGCTGGGTTAAAAGGTTTTCCGGGATGTTAGAGGCTTATTCAGTCTTAAAACGGATGCTGACAGATGGAGTTGCTTTCGTCTTTATATGCCGAGTGTAACGCCATCTGTTTTCATCCATCTGTATGTCATTTATCATTCGTTCATTTGCTTTCATATAAGTAATTTCGGATTTTTATTGAAAGTAAAAGAAAATATTGGATTTGAGTTTTCAGACATGAACTTATATGAAAAATAATGAAGAAGGATAGAGGACTCAATGAAAAAAATGTTCTTTTTTAAATATCTTTATTGAAAATAATTAAATTTTTCTTTACAATTTCACAAAAAGCTTTTGTAATGTAAACATTAATAATGAAAATGTGGTACGGTACACTCTATCCTCCTTCTCTGCCTTACAGAATTCGGTGTTTTTTTTATAATAAATCTTTATGTTTAAGTGGACAAGTGACTAGGGTTAATAAATCGGACTTAGGCGGTAATTCCGAGGAGGAAACCTCGTTTTGAGTTACAAGATATTCTGGAAAAGGTCGCATGGAAGCTGCTAAGAGACACAAACTTCAAACGTGCATTTCTTTCAACTTTCCATGTAACTCTTTCCAAAAATTCTTTGCAACTTCTGCAGCTGTCCTCCTCGGATAACTTACGTAATAATTTTTTAAATTCTTTTGTTAATGCTTTTCATATCAAGAAAAAATAGAAAATTACACATCTTTGTCTCAAAAATCTCAGACATCTGTTCATCTATCCACTTTCCGGCAGTTTCGGGACATTTTAGACTGTCATTTCTTTTTTGGATGAATTTGCAGATTGTTTTTCGTTTAATGGGTCGAAATCAGAATTGGTGGATCTGTAGGTGCACACATTTGACGTTAGCGTCATGAAATCTTTCGGAAAGAAAACTTTAGAAAGGTCACGAAAATACACAACCCAAAAGTTGGCTTCGGAACAGTATGACCTTTGACCATGACCAAAAAACACTTGATTCGGGTCAGGTGAGTACATTCGAACATAGTTCGGAGCAGACTATGATCTTCTCACTTCTCGATGGCGTATAAAATAGACAATATTTTCGATATCGGCGACATTAATCGGGTAAAAGTGATGAAGGCTTAGAAGTATTGCAGATAAATACAGTCATTTTCCTTCCCATGTTTTGTATTAATTTACCGTTGCTGGCATCTATTGATAGCTACTTTATGTTTTTACTCTTCCTGTACGTCCGTCTATCTGTCCGTTTGTGTGTCGTCGTCACCATGGCAACCGTTACAACTAGGACGTCAGAAATACGGCGCCACAAAAATGACGTCACCAATATGACGTCATGAAAATGCCGTCACAAATACGACGTCATAAAAATGACGTCTCAAAAAAGGGGTCGTTCACAAATGACGTCACGCTTGCTATAAAAAATTAGTATCCATAAAAAGGTCATAACTCATGCAGTACAGCAAATTTTCTTTATGGGACTCTGGCTACCCCCCCAAACAGGGGGTGTCTTTGGGGGGGGTAGCCGGAGTCCCATAAAGAAAATGACGGACCAGCTTGGAGTTATGAACTTTGTGGAAATTATAGCAAGCGTGACGTCATTTATGAACAGCCCCAAAGATGTTATAAATACTGCGTCACAAAAATGACGTCACAAAAATGACATCACAAAAATGAGTCACAAAAATTACGTCACAAAAATGACGTCACACAAATGACGCCACGAAAATGACACCACAAAAATTACGTCTCAAAAATGAGGTCATACATATGACGTCACAAATATAACAAAAAGTTATAACGTCATAGATATTGTTTCGTACAACTCTTCAAGAATGCACTATAACTACTTTTCTATACCAATTCGTTTCATGCTGTAGTGCATAAGTTCGCAAGTTTTCATCCCATTCAACGTCCGCAACTTTATGGCACTGCAGAAGGGACTTCGGACACACTTGAAGGCTAAGCCCAAAGCTTTGGATTTACAACGCAATTCTTGTTCCCAAGCTGTGCTACGCAGCAATTATCTGGTGGCCAAGGTGCAAGTTAGTGACAACTAAACTACAACTAACTAATCTTCAACGCCTAGCTCTAATTGGGGTTACTGGTGCAATGCGCACCACCCCCACCGTTACACATTTCGCCTCTACACATCCAAATCGAAGCAGCGGCCAGATCGACCGCGCTCAGGTTTAAGCTCTCGAACTCACTTAGAGTAAATAATGTTGGCCACGCAAACATCTGGAACTTATGTTAAAAAATAAGCCGGAATTCGAAATGCCTAGCGATGCAATAAAATCGGCATACAGATTCGATAAATCCTTCAGAGTCAACATTCCTTCGAGGCATGAATGGATGGGCAAAAAATTGGTTTACAGATGGCTCCCGTAGGCGACTCTGGAGCAGGCTACTGCTGTTCCCAATTAAACATTGAAAAATCCATTTCACTAGGAAGACTAACAACCGTGTACCTTACTGAAATTGCAGAAATAATGGGATGTTGCGAGGACATTCTCGAAAGTGAAATGATTGATGAAACGATCTATATCCACATAGACAGCCAATCAGCACTCAAAGCATCAGGCAGCTACAGGCTTACTTCATCATTGCCACTCAGAACCAAGTGAATTTAGTGTGGATTCCCAGTCATGGCGGTTTCAACGGCAATGAAATGGCCGACGAACTGGCTCGTGAGGCGCCAAATATCACACTCACGGTGCTCGAACCGGCAGTGGGGGTCTCGTTAGCAGTGCTTCAAAGTTGGATAACTGAATGGAAGGAAAATGCCTTCTCAAGGCATTGGAAGTCAATCGAGCACGCAAGACAAGCCAAGACATGCATACTACTAAACAAGGCCAAAGCTAAAGAGGTCTTGTCCTTCAGCAGACGCGACTTAAAACGCTTGATTGGTGTCCTAACGGGTCACAACCAACTTAACAGCCATCTTCGCGTTATGGGACTCATCGACATGGAAACAGCGGAACACTTCCTCTGCAAATGTCCAGCTTACATAATGGCCAGAGCAAAGTACTTTAGCTCCTTCATCGTCAAATATGAATCTATAAAGGGCGTATCTCCCAAGCATTTGTTAAAATATCTGAATGCTACGAAAAGGTTGTAACGAGTAGACCAAAGATAAAATGTGCGAAAAATGTACTTGTGATCTATCGCAATAATTTCGAGCTTTAATGGCACAAAAAATGTGCCTTTTATTTACATCGAAAAATGTACTACATCACAAGCACATTTTTGGTACATTCAATGTGATGGGAATAGTGTAAACCTTATCACGCACATAAAATGTGCGAAAAATGTACTTGTGATCTAGTACAATAAATTCGAGTTTTAATAGCACAAAAAATGTGCCTTTTATTTACATCGAAAAATGTATTCCATCATGAGCACATTTTTGGTACATTCAATGTGATAGGAATAGTGTACAACTTATCACGCACATAAAAAATGTGCAAAAAATGTACTTGTGATCTCGTGCAATAATTTCGAGATTTAATAGCACAAAAAATGTGCTTTTTATGTACATCGAAATATGTACCACTTTACAGGCACATTTTTTGTACATTTTATGTACATTTCTCAACAACATTGAATTTCGCACATTTAATGTACATTAAGTGGGCAACCACATTAAAAAGTGTGATCTGTGTTATCTGGGTAATTTTATCCACCTTGAGGAAAGACCCAACGAATTTCGCATATTTTTTAGGCACCCGGATCGATGCGTAATGTGGTCCGCATTATGAGACTGGCGGGAAGGTTTGAAAATTATAAAGAAAATTTTCTTTTCTCTTACTGTGAGAATGTAGATCGATATTTAGGGATTGGGTGTCTGGACGCGATTTGAAAAACGGAAAGGGAGTTCAAAATGACCGAAACACGTCGACATCGTTGATGAACGGATCGAACTTTAATACCTCGATTTTAGAACTAAAAAAGCTTCTCTACATAATGAATTGGCAATGAATGCAAAATTAATTGTATTTCTCAAATGATCGATTTACATACAATTCTTGAAACGAAAATAAAAAAAATCGTAAGCATTAGTAAGCTTGGAATAAATTCTTGGAGCATTCAAGAAAGTGAAACCAAAAACCGAAAATAAAAATTGAATTCAACGAAAAATTGCCTACATTTCGGCCAATAGTATAGCACTTAGGTACTACCAAAATTTTCTGTCCAAACGTTTTTGATTTCTTGTGCATAATTTTCAGATAAATCTTTTAAATAAAGCAAAAAGTCAAGCGAAACATTCTTAGCATGTCCGTATTGACTGTATGTGATGTCTCTAACACTGTCGAGATAAACATTTTCGTTAATATAATCTGAAAAGGCACTGGAGGAAATATTGGACATTGGCAAGGGTTTATCGTAGTAGTGATACAGCCCTAAAAAATGTGATTAGTTTCGCATGAATGTTTGGGTATAATTTGTCTACTCACCAGCTAGTAGCAGCAATGGTAAAAGTAATAACAACAGCAAAAGGAAGCGCTTCTTGCCGCGTCTTTCAGCATTCGATGATTGCAAGAAACAAGAATCCCAGAATTGTATCGTTGCAATGGTGAGGTAAATGTAACGAAATATTGAGAGAAACGTTGATTTTATTGACGATGCAGCTCTTGAGAAAATACCTATTGTAGATGAAGACAACGAAATTTGAACAATCAGTGATAGCACGACACACGACACTCCGATTAGAGATGAGCGGGTCGACCATTTTTCGAAACCCGGACCGAAACCGACTCGATAAAATTTTTCGAAACCCGAAACCCGAACTGTTTCTAAGCCCAACCCGGACCGAACCCGACCCGATTAAAATTTTCGAAACCCGAAACCCGAACTGTTTCAAAACCCGACCCGGACCGAACCTGACCCGATAAAATTTTTCGAAACCTGAAACCCGAACTGTTTCCAGACCCGGCCCGGACCGAACCCGACCCGATAAAAATTTTCGAAATCCGAAACCCATTAACCCGAAAAAAACAATTCGGGTTCGGGTCGGGTTTTTCGAAGTTTCGGGCAACCCGCTCATCTCTAACTCCGATGATAGTTTTCACAATTTTTTTTACCAATAAAAGTATGCGAAATGTCTCACCTCTATTTTCATTCAAACGTGTATATCGCACATTGCGATAGTCCGTCTCACTGGTAAATATACGTCCAGTCTTGTGCCAGCAGGCGAAAATGAACGTAAAAATTGCCGTAAAGAAACGCTTTACGATGGACGATCTTTCTTCTCTGTTATAACGATTGGAAGTACTCCGATAATCGATTTCATCGACTTCATCTTGTGAGTCAATGTAATTATTCGAACTTTTATATTTCTCATAAGTCGACTGGTACCGGGATCTGATGTATGACTCTTGTGTGGGATTATTCAACGCCATTTCATTGATACGGTCTTGATGGTGGTCTAAACTTCTTCGTGACATGTTTGGCATTGCAATGACACCAGGTTTGATCTCCCGTCGAAACGGTGAGTAGGTTGTGGAGTAAGTGTAATCCGTTTTTGGATATCTCCTTAGAAACGATAATTGTTATTGTTAATAATAAATGTTCAAAACGCGAACTTACTTCCAATATTCTCCTGCTTCTTTGTACTCCTTGTAAGGCAAATGATCATTTAAGTTGACATTCTCCAAAATGTTTGGTGAAATTCTACTGCTGCCTGATGAATCTTTCTTAGGCGTTGAATGCGCTGTGATTCTTTCATGTGCATTATTCACAATGTTTTCATTGATTTCTGTTCGGCTGCTTAGAATTCTCTTTGATTTTAGTACCGTTCTCTGATCGCTTTGGTTTGACTTTGTTTGAACTTTGGTGGTTGTAGTTGTGGTTGCAGGTACCGTCACAATGGGGATCGTGGAAGATAGAGATGCTTGAATGGAGTTTTGATTGCTGTTTTGTGACTCAAAATTGTTGGAATCTGTTGATCTCGTTGAATGAACAACTGTTCGCGTAACGATCACGTTATTCGTTGTTGTTTTGCTGCTAACGGCTGGCGACTCCGGCTCTTCGGTGATTGTTCTAAAAGATTTTATTTTTGTTAAAAAATCATTGAAATCTTTCCATCGTTTCGTAACTTACGTTACTGTGGGACTCTTTTTCTTAGGTGCGTGCACATGTCCTGCTTCATTGCAATTTTCCCCATCACATTGTGAACGTAAGTGAAACGGAGTCTTCGATCTGGATCTGTTACGATTTTCTGGTACTAACTGCTCACTCATTTCTGAAGTCAACAAAACAAATCTAAATTCAAATCGAACGTTACGTTAATGACAATATCGGTAACGAAAAACCTGTCCGACAAAAAGTGGAATTGATTCAAGGTTTGACTTTAGAACTTAATGTGGGGGAATAGTCAACACATATGAAAATAACCGACAGAAAGCCTAACAAAAAATAAAGTAAAACGATGAAAAAACGCGCAAATGAATGACATCATCCATCGTAGAAACATTCTTTTTGAAATAATACACGAGACGTCATATTTCAACATAGTTGTAACACATCTACGTAATAAAGTAAATATTAACACACTAGACGTGTGCTCATAAAACCGATTTAGAAATGAATGTATCACACGCATCACCGAAAATATTTTCGGTTTTGAAGGAAAAATTCAATTAGAAACTCCGCATATTTACATTTTGTTTACATTTGTTGTTTACATTTCTTTTAAAGAGAAATGTTTTGTCATTTGAAGAACACACATTTTTACCCAAAATTAACTCGTTTTTAGAACAAGCTGATGATGTAGTTGCTGCAAAATGGGATCGGTAAGTTAAAAATAACAACAATTTTATAGAACATTTTTCGTTTGAATGTGTGCGACATTAGATAATGGTAATAAATAATTTCGACTTTGTAAAACACACCTTTCACAAAAACGTAGAAAATTTAGCTCCCCTAATGCAGCAAGAGACGCGTATGTTTTGATTTCACACTTTATCACGAAACTTACCTTAAATGTTTGATCAATCGCTTAATCCGTAACCATGTAATCTAAATGACGGATTGTTCACTGATAAATTTCCATAAATTCACGGTCTAACCTTGTTTTTTAGAGGAAATAAAATGAACTAAACAGAGAAGTCCAACTGATATGTTTTAACTATGCGTGTGGTGAATAATGAGGAGAAAATACTAGATCTTCCAATCGAATTTATGCTGCTTTTACACAGAACGAACTTTGTTTTAGTCTTTCATTATTTTTTAGAATGTGAGACATAGATGGCCCTGCTGGATCAATAAATCAAATTCTTACAAAATATTTTTAAAACGTCAAAGTGGTATTTGGTGGTGGTATTTTCATCAATATTTCATGAGAGGTATGAGGTATGAAGGCGTCAGAATGGATTTCGAAAGCAAAGTTGTCGTAATTGAGCGGAGTGCTTCGGAGTGTCCCGGAGCTCATGCAGAGATCGGCCTAGAAACACCCCCTCTTCCACTCCCAGACCCCTTCCAACTCCCAGACCCTTTCCGACTCCCAGACCCTTTCCGACTCCGGATTTTGACGCCTCTGAATTTTTCGTTTGGATTTTGACGCCTCCGGATTTTGTGCCTCCGGATTTTGAAGCGACATCTTTATGTTGTTCTGGATTTGTGACAGACTTGAGATTGTTACGAGTTGGTTTTTAAGAATTAAGGTGAATAAGAGCCGATTAGGTCATTTTTTGCTGAAGGCTATTGTATTCTTTGAAGTGGCAGACTTTCTGGGTGTTGACCAGAACAAAAATCAGTTTGAACTCTCAAAAACACGCACTTTTTTCTTGCGTTCTTCAAGATTTCGACATTCAAAAAATAGTCTTTTAAAGATGAAGGAAAAGGCTTTTGTTCTGGGCAACACCCAGAGAGTCTACCTAAAATACTTCAAAGAATATAGTGAAATATTTATATCATCACCAAAATGTACCGTTATATATGGAAATATGGCCAGGTCGATGCCACAGGCCTAGACCTGATTTTTATACCCGTACGAACAACGAAGTTCTTCGAAAAAGGGTCTTACGCGTTTACCACGACGTTTGTAACCACCCCAATTTCGACCCGGGAGTCGATCATGGTCCTTAGATGACGACGAATCAACGATAAAAAATGTCCGTGTGACTGTGACTGCATCAAGACTATTTCTTTGTGTTATTAGTGCACATCTCGGCACACTTGTAAGCCTTTGCTAATTTTCAATCACCCATCGAAAAAATGAGATAGACACGTCAAATGTGTCATTTGAAAATTATGTGAAAATATGTGAAAAAATGTGAAAATCATATTTTTCGTATACTTGACATTTAAACATTTTTTTATGTGTAAGTTAAAAGTAAATGAATATTTATGTCGTAGCGAAATATAATAATGATTTTTTCACTTTAAAAGTAATTTTTAGGCTCAGAGTATGTTGAAAATAATGGAAGAAGCGAATAAACTCAATTATTCGATGTAAATTTCTAGTAATCTGTGACATGTGAATACTTTAACGAAATAATTTGTTCAAATAA
>CM055403.1:44746658-44821716 GCA_029228625.1 Pseudolycoriella hygida | reverse complement strand
CTCAATTTTGACAAAATAATTGAGTGAATTTATTTTTTCGGGTCGGGTCGGGCTTTGTCAGTTGAAGTCTTCGAACCCGACCCGACCCGACGCAAAAAAAAAAAAAAATCGAAAACCCGACTCGACAAACTGATTCGGGTTCGGGTCGGACCGAGTTATAGTCGAGTTTCGGGCGGTTCGCTCAGCTCTGGATTTAATTACCAGCTCAGTCATTTTTATTTAGAGTTAGAAATATAGTCAGAACAACAAAAATAAATCGACTACGTTGCCTATGGTACACACAATGAGTGGAAGATCGGCGTATTTCGACGAAAGAGATGCAGGACGGCTAAAATCTAGATAGTACATACGATTCATCCTTGGGAATTTTAGAACTGTTCAAGCAGCCACCTAGGAGACGTTAGTTGTGGCTAGGCAATGTCGAAGGCGGATGTCGGAGAAGGTCAACACCATTAAAGAGTTGTGATGGGAGGTGCGGGAAATGATTGATTTTCGACTACGTTTTTTGAGTATTCTTGCAATTTCATTGTAATTGTTACCAGTTCCAAGATAAAGTGTCTGTAAAGTAGTGTTAAAGAAACTTTATTTGTAATTTCTTTACCACTATATTCAAAGCAAACAACGAAGAATTACAATTGAATTGAAGTCGAAAATCATTCATTTCCCACACCTCCCTTCAATAACCTAAATTAAATGCTCACCTCGCTCGTTCAAACCATCTTCTTACAAGTTCTCAAAAACAAAGAAGAAAGCGGAAAGACCAGAAAACATTATTTCATTTCGTGAGTGCCCTTCATCCAGTTCCTTTCAGTTTCCAACGCCTTGCCGGATAATTATATGTGGTTTCATTTTCATAAGCCCTTAATTTTCCTGGACTAAGGCCTCACGTCTTGTAGTGTATTTCAGGTCACAAAGCAGGGTCCTTTATTGTCAAGAGCTTATCATGTTCAAGTGTTTAAAATTTTCCAGGGAACTGCCCTAAACTGAGCCCATTCAAGCGTCAAATGAAAAAAATAAAGAACTCAACAATTTTTATTTTGCCTATAACTTTAATTTTAAAAATGAATGTCATCTTTTCGCAAAATAGAGCGATGTTGTGGTTTTATTTCAGAGCACATAACAAAAAATATTACACAGTCTTCAAAAGATTAATTTCATTTAGAAAGTTAAATAAATTTAAGAAATGGCAAGTTGGCACCACTGCTTCGGGATTACAATAACTCTTTTACTTCTATTGTTTCGATAGTTATTTCCCATTCAAATTGGTGCAGTCGTACGAACTTACTATTTCTCCGATTTGTTTGTGCTAAAGTTCAATCACAGCTTTAGTCATTTGCGGCAATTCAGTTTGTTTTTCTGCAGTTGTTAATACTGTATTGTCTATGTTTATTTTATGACAAAAAATATAATTTAGAGGAACAATTCTACAAAAAATTCTCCTTCTTCAAATATCTAAGCAAAATATTTAACGTTTCACTTAAATTAGTGATTGAGGAATTTTGCAATAATTTAATTGGGAAAGTAATTTTTTTGGTACAAAATCAACTAAAAACAAAAATACTTCAATATTTTTACGATTTTAGCTTAATGTTTAGTTCTAAAGGGTTTCCTTTATCGGTTTTCTCTTCACTTGGTTCTTGTTCGGATTTCTTTCTACCATTTTCAACTGAAGTTTCTGGCGGGTAATTCCACGGTTGAACTTCACCGGATGCCCATAACACATACACGACTGTTGTTGACACAAAGATACCAAAAGATATCCAGAAAACAGCCCTCCACTCTGTCAATGACGACTGCGGAACGTACATTGAGTTAGTTGTTGATAAAATGTTACAACAAGCTGAATTGGAACGAATTCTTGACAATTGTGAACAGACATTTGATTTCATAACCAATTTTCAGAAGTTCTAATATTCACACAGAAAAAAGCCCAGGCCGGAGAGGTCATGAGAGTCAGCAACAAAAATGCAAGGTTCACTCGTTTGTTAAACCCTTGGTAACTTGGTCCGCTTAGCAGTCGAATAGAGCCCTGGCTTGCACTTAAAAAATATATCATCACTGTGCATGCGCATAGAGAGAATTTTCTCTGTGCGCATGCGGAGTTTCAAAACGGAGTGTTATTTTTTAAGTGCAAATCCAGCCTAATATAAAGGAAATCTTTTTTCTATAGAGTGTCAAAGGAGAGCAAAAACTAGTAATATTTAACTTGTCTCGGGGTCAGCTGTCAAAAAATTATGAATAAAAAAGAGAATGTGTGTATGTATGTATGTAATTTATTTAGCTGTGCTATAAAGGCTCTATAAAGGCGAGATTCGTTAGAATTAACTAATCAAAAAACGATCTCCTTTGAGTGCACATTGCTTACAAAAGAGCCATCTGTCGGAATCTTTTCAACTAATGAAAAGTTGTATGGAAGAAGTCGAAATTTGCTGTAACGTTTTTCTCTTAAAGCCCTAAATGAATACGAATGCTTATGTCGTCATTACATACTTAACCTATTCCCAAACAAAATTGCGGAAACACTTTTGGAGAATACATTTACATCTGCTTGAAATGTGAATTCCAATATTTCACTGCGAAAGTCAGTCTTTCAGCTTTTTCACTTAATAAACACTTCAAAATGCATAATTTTTTTGACCAATGTGTTTGCTCACTTAATCTTTAACAGAATAATCAATTTAAATGACAGAAAACATTTTCTAAAAGTTAGAAATTGATACAAAAAATTTTGAGTTGATAATTGCAAATAAAAATGGCCGCCATCTTTGTTGGCTTTTGACGTTCACAAATGTTTGCAAATGTATCAACTCAAAAAGTTTTTATCCATTACTGACTCGTAGAAAATGTTTTCTGTCATTTGAATTGATTATTCAGTTCAAGATTAAGTGAGCAAACACATTGGTCAAAAAAATTATGCGTTTTGAAGTGTTTATTAAATGGAAAAACTGAAATACTGACTTTTGTAGTGAAATATTGAAATTCACATTTCTTGCAAATGTAAATGCATTCTCCAAAAGTGTTTCCGCAATTTTGTTTGGGAATATAATGACGACATAAGCATTTGTTTACTTTTTTTATTAAAAAACAGCCGTTTTACCCTGTGGTAAAACTTGCACGGGGGCCACTGTTTTTGTCCATTGTGCTAGCTGAAATATTAGACGTTGGCTGTTATATCAAACCTGCCCGCATGTAGTTCAGGATGTTTTTCCCTATTGTGGTTAGATGTTTGTTGAAGCCGTAGTGTCCAGTTGTCACACCAGTAAAAACTTTTAGTCTCGTGCGACTTATGTTAATAAGAAATTTTGAGTTCTTCTTGTTTATTCTGATGCAGCTCTTAGTCTGACGGCACGTGGAAATGTTGTGCCAGTAATTTCTGAATTGCCTCTCTCTCATTGTTTTAGTGATGCTTCTCGAATGTGAGTGAGGCGTCCCTTGCCGGTTCCGGTCCGGTAAGTACGCCTAGCACCCCCAATCTGGCTAGTTTATCTGCTTTTTCGTTGCCTCTGAACCCGCTGTGTCCCGGTACCCAGATTAGGCTAATCCCGTTTGATTGGGATACGCTGTTGAGATTATCCCAACATTCCAGAGTCAGTGCTGACTTGAAGCTGTACGAGGCTGTCGCTTTAATCGCTGCTTGACTATCCGTGCAGATTGATACCTTTCGACCTAATAGTCCTTTGTCCTTGAGAATGTGGCAGCTTTCAATAATTGCCCTAATTTCCGCCAAAAAGATGGACGAGTACATTCCTAGTGGGATTGATTCCTCGATCTCAGGGTTCTCACAGTAAATACCGGCCCCTGCTGATTTATTTATCAATGAACCGTCGGTGTATATTACATCACCTTCTAGCTTTACGCTATCTTGCAACCATTCTTCTCTACTAGGAATGCTGACAATGAACTTTCTGTAGAGCCTATGTTGCGTTACAATCTTGTCTGATGGCATAGCTAACGATGGCTCTCTTTTCAGCGTCGTAAACCAAATTTTCGAGTGGTCGGTTTCTCTGATGCGCAGTTGGCTGGATAATCTGTTGAGGGTGTTGACGGCCTCTGTTTCTATGTGGATGCGTAGTGGAGTCAAATTGAGCATTGTTTCTGTTGTTGCTGTTGGCGTCGAATTCCAGCATCCAGTTATGGCCTTACATGCTATCCGTTGAAATTCATTGAGTTTTATCTGCACTTGCTGATTTTTGCATATGTGATTCCAAAGAAAATTGGCATATGTCAGTGTTGGTCTGATATTAGTGATATAGATCCAAAACAACACCTTTGGCGAGAGGCCTCATGATTTGCTAAACGCTTTTCTACATTGCCACAGAGCAATTGTAGCTTTCTGTAGACGTTCGTCCAGATTATCTAACATCAGAGCATCATACTATCCCAAATGGTCCTCAGATATTTAGTCCTGTATACAAATAGAAAAGGAGTGCCCTTGATAACTGGAATTTTGATAACCTCGATTCTTTCATTTAAGGCTTTAAGAGAAAAACGTTACAGAAAATTGCGACTTTTTCCATACAAATTTTCATTAGTTGAAAAGATTCCGACAGATGGCTCTTTAGTAAGCAGTGTGCACTCTTAACTCACTATTGGCGATTTGCAGCGAAGGGTGCGACACGTGTCGGAAAAAAATCGAACATACTTATGTCCGACTTTACACGTAGAAAGTGGCGACATGAATGAGTAGTACTTATGTCCGATTTTCTACATAGAAAGTAGTGTCATCTGTTTAGTGTGAAAATCGCGAATAGAGTAATTTGCCCGAATCTAAGCCGCCACCATCAAAAAACAGCGCTGACACCGGCGGTCACAAGTCGCACTTCAGGTGAGTAAAAAATTGTGCTAGCTTCGCCACTAAATTTCTTGCTTGTTTCGATCGCAAGCAAAACGTTCGACTTCAGATGGTTACATATACCCCCAAAGAGCGTGACATGATTACGTAGGACAGCTGCGGGTATCTTCAGACTCATTTGATCAATAAGGGAGAGGAACAAAACGTCACTAAACCCCTATTTGTGGATCAGTTCAATGTATCTAAAAGGTGTCCCACTTAGAAGTCAGAGAATTTTACTAAGAATTGAAATGTGATGTGAGATTTTCGTAAATTTTAAGAAAAAAGAAAAGAATGGAATCGAGAATTGGTTTCAATACTTACGTTCGGTGTCATTACGCCAACCTAGAAGAGAGAAAAGTTAAACTTTCTGAAATTAATACACAGGAAATCATTTACTATGTATGGCGATAGAATTCCAGTCAGTGCTCCTATTCCGTTGGTTATTGCCATGAGAGTGCCTTTCGAAATAATGCAATTTAGATGGATGTTGTAATAAACTGAAAATTACGAGTTCTCTTACCGGCATAGTTCGGACTAAGATCTAATGGATTTACTTTCATCCCAGGGTAGAAGGTACCCATGAATCCCATTGAAAATACCTGTAATCAACAATGAGTCAAGTTATTTTGCGATACGACTGAATGAAATCACAGTTAGCATCTTACAAACATAACGACGACAACGGCTCTATTACACTCAGCATAAGATGCTCCAATGATGAAAATTGCAGGACAAACGGCAGCTATAGAGTTTTAACAATTTTATCCTTTCTTTTCTAAAATATTTTTCGTAGAATTTACCGATAGCAGTGAAAACTTTCCTAGCGTTTGTTATGCTCAGATAATTTCTAACAATCAAAAAGTCACTCAGGAATCCTGTCGATATGGAAACAATCCACATAAGAAGATATGGCAGCGATGAGTACAGTCCATTTTCAGAAATCGTAAATCTTAATACATCCGCCATGTATTTGGGTAAATCTGTTACCATGACATAGAATCCCCAATCATGTCCAATCTTTTGATGGAAACTATTTGCAATCGCATATTTGAAGGAAACAAAAGTCAGATGTTTACCTGAGCGCATACTAGGGCCATCATTGGCACAGAAGTTAAAATTGCTTTCCATGGGGTTGGCGGCAATGTTTTGTCTCTTTCCAGTTGACCAAGCTCCTTTTTCAGAAAGTCTTTTTCTTTATCAGATATGAACGGATGAGATTCTGGATCGCTATAGCAAATCAACATCTTAAAAGGAATAAATATTTGTAAATTGTGATCGGGAACTGGTCGAAAAGTTAATTTACGAAAATTATGACCCAGATGAGTGCAACACCTCCGAAAAAGTAAAATACGGACCCCCATCCGTCGATATTTTGTAGAAGTAAACTGTAAGTAGAAGTCACCAACTGTAGAAAATTGAAGAAAACGTTAGAGACAAATCTTACCCAGATATTAGTGTTCCTAAAATTGTACCAACCTAAAATAAAAAAAAATCAAAATATTGTAATACAAAAGGCTAAAAGTGAGGTGGGTGAAGTGAAGTGAAGTTGGTCTTAATCTACTTGAGACTTGATCGATTGACGCTGAAACGTTGGCTATGGAAAATCACAACAAAAACCCTTTACAAAAGGGAAATGTGACGCAAGTCCTCGTCCCTTCTTCCAAAACAACTGATAACAGTTTGGGTGACGCTTAAAGCTTTGGAACGCAAAAAATTCTTTTGAAATATTTTCGGTAAAAAAAATGCGTCACAAATGCCAACCAATGCCAGCCAACAGAGACCGCCCCAACAGCAGCGGACCGCGAAACCGCCCACATGCTCTTTCAATACTAAAATTAACATTCAAATGAATCTGATTTATTGACCTTTACTGATCGTAAATAGAAGAGCCCTCCGCCGTTCAAACAATCCCACACATGCCTTTCGAAACAATTCAATAGAGCGGGTCATTCTTATTTTCACTGGTATAGTATTCCAATCAATTAAGCCATGGACAAAGAGTGTTTTTTTACCCATTGACGTTTCAAATCGTGGTATAGTCTTTTGCATTAATCTAGAAGACTGACCAAGTGTCAAAAAATTTGTAAGGTACGTAGGTTGCCCTGATCAGTTAAGTTTATACCAGAAACACATGGATTGGACCTTTAGGAACGTGTCCAACGAGCACCCAAGAAGGCGCTTTACGTATCCTTCAGTACTTTCATACCGTCCAAGACCATAAGTGTAGCGCATTATTGATTTCACAGAACGCTCCAACACGTCCCATGACTCAAAATTCAATCCATAATAAAAAACAGGACTACAATAGTCCAAGTGCGGCAAAAGCAGCGACTTAGCCACCTTCGAATAAGGCAACTTCACACCAAGCATTTCGATAGGGGGTACAGCATTCGAACAATTTTTGCCAATTATCATGGCTTTCGACTTTCCAACGTTAAGTTCAAGGTTATTCCTAGCTGCCCAATCACACACTGCCTGAAGATCTGTGTTAATTTCACGAATAGATACACTCACATCCTCAAAGGAAAACATCTTATAGAGTTGAGCATCATTTGCATATAAAGTATGAACATATATTTCACATCATTGGGCAGGTCATTGATAAACATGCAGAACAAAATTGGACCTAAAATGGAACCCTATGGAACTCCTCTCGTTAGCGGTAAAAAATCTGATTGAATGCCATTTATATCCACTGCCTGTTTACGGTTTAGCAGGTAACTATTAATCATATCAACTGCAGTTTCATCAAAACAAAACTGAGTGCGTAGCTTAGAGCATAACAAATGGTGTTCGACTGAATCAAATGCTTTTGAAAAATCTAAAAGCAGCAAAATTGTTACTAATTTCTTATCAGTTATATCAACTCTTTTGGAAGTAGAAAAATTGTTTTTGACGAATTAGAATTTTATTCGAGCCGCCGCTCGAAGCGAATAGAGATCGGAGAAGCAAATGTGTATAGTGAAACCACAATCGCGAACATAATTACCAAACACCGTAAGAAGAGAGAATCGTCGGATTTTTCAACTCTGCATAACGCATCCACACCGGAAGACCCACAGAAACGAGTTGGGGTGAGATATTTTCCTGAAATCACAGAAAAAATGAAACCCGTTTTCCAGTCCCACAACCTAGAATTAGTGCTTAGGAATGATGGTTCACTGAGACAGGCACTTGGTTCAATAAAAGATGTTCCACCAGATTTACACAAATCGGGCATTTATCGAATCCAATACGGCCATTGTGGACGATGTTATTACGGAATGACCATCAGGAAACTGTTTATACGCTTCAATGAACACATAAACTCAGCGAGGTGGAAAAATATGACTGCAGTGGGAAAGCACATATTCAGCTCAAAACACGAAATAAACATTAGTGATTTGACGTTAGTACAGGAAGTTAGACAAAAATGGAAAATTGAACTGTACGAAGTAATTCACATTTATAAAAACAAACACCAAAACTTGCTGAACATCGCATCACCATTGCTGGATCTGTTCACATTGAAAAGAAAAATTAACGAAAACGTAATCGACCTGACTAATGAGACGCCTAAAACGAGGGCTTTGATGACGAATTTTTTAACCATATGTAACTTTGAATGACTTCCGATACCATCAACGTGAACTGTCCTTAATTGTTTTTTGAATGACTACCGATACCATCAACGTGAACTGTCCTTAATTGTTTTTTGAATGACTACCGATACCATCAACGTGAACTGTCCTTAATTGTTTTTTGGAATGACTTGACCCTACACACATAGTGCGATACAGATCAAATTTAAATGTACATGTCAAGGAAGATGTTTTAATTATTTATGTATCAGTTCGAACGAAATTCTGATGATGGACACATAGTGTTCGAAACTTGAGTAAATTAATATTAAAAAACATTTGGCACAATTTAAATGGTGTGTTTGAACTCCTTAAATTTTAATATTCTCAATATTTAAATTTAAATTACACTGTTTCGAGTAAAACACTAAACAATATTTTTCTCGAAAGGTTCATTAGCTCGTGTAAGGTTCCACTTCACCGTTCGTTGCAATAACTTGACGAAAGTCGTCTCTTACAGAATCTTTTACCTTCACTTCATTTGAAGAAATAATACTATGGAATTGGTAGTCATACATAAGCGAAGGTAGCAGAGAGTGAAGCGCTGAAAATATGTTAACTTTTACGATAATTTGAAAACACGTCATCTGGCTAAAATTTCGTAACCATTCATTGATAAATGTAATCTGAATTTAGACACTAAGTTTGACGAAAAGGGGCGTGTCGGTTATTATCGTTAACATAGAGGTGAGTATCTTCCTAATGAAAAAATGATAATTTGAATACATCAAAGCGTAAATAAATTCACGCGTTTAGTGCCACGTCGTCGGCTCTAAATAATGAAATGCATTAAGCTGATAAACATACCATTCGTCGCTTGACGTATTATAAAATTTGTAATGAAATTCTGTATACTTTGACATAAGCGAACGCCGCGCTAAAAACGTGGATTACAGACTTGTTTTACAGAATGTTTTAATGTATCATCGTTAAAGCCTCAATTAGCATTGCAATAAGTGTCTTTATCCAATTTCGTTGCGAACGTAGAGCTTTTTCGTTTTCTTTTAGGTTATGAAATGTGATACTTTTCGCAATTAAAAAAAATGTTTTTTTACAATTCACCGACAATAAACTCGCTTTTTCGTGCGACATCTTGGTGTCGCATGAGGTCGCTTTTCGCACTAGTGCGACAAAACTTTTTACCGGAATTTGTTTTCGCACTAGTGCGTAAAAATCGCTTTTACAATTTCGCCAAATTTTCGCAAGTGGAAACACGCAGGGAAAGGCTCGTTTTTTGTCGGTAAGTTTAACGCACACGATATGTTGCCGAACTCGCCTTAGATTCGTGTCGGCAATCTCACATGTAGTGCGTCAAACTCCCTTCATACGTAACCTGTAACAAAAACTACTATTTTGTCACTATTTTTGAGTTGTGAAAACTGTTTTTTGTAACAACTTTGGAGTTGCGTAAAACGAAATTTACATAAAACGTACTTTGAAACACGTTGCGAAAAGAGAACGTTTTTGTCACACAATGTGATTCCACACCCAGATGACACAGATCACACTTTTTAATGTGGTTGCTCACTGAATGTACATTAAATGTGCAAAATCCAATGTTGTTGAGAAATGTACAAAAATTGTGCCTGTAAAATGGTACATATTTCGATGTAAATAAAAGCACATTTTTTGTGCTATTAAAGCTCGAAATTATTGCACTCGATCACAAGTACATTTTTCGCACATTTTATGTGCTTGATAAGGTGTACACTATTCCTATCACATTTAATGTACCAAAAATGTTTTTGTGATGTAGTACATTTTTCGATCTAAATAAAATTATTGCATCAGATCACAAGCACATTTTTCGCACATTTTATGTGCGCGATAAGGTGTACACTATTCCTATCACATTTAATGTACCAAAAATGTGCTTGTAATGTAGTAAATTTTTCGATGTAAATAAAATTATTGCTCTAGATCACAAGTACATTTTTCGCACATTTTATGTGCGTGATAAGGTGTACATTATTCCTATCACATTTAATGTACCAAAAATGTGCTTGTGATGTACTTTCTATAATTTAACACTTTACACAAATTTAACACCAACACCAACACAACGTAAGTATCCGGTGGCACAATTGGTAAAGCAGTCGACTCATAATCCCGAGCGTCTTGGGTTCAAGCCCCGCAAATTAAAGAAATTTTTCTAAAAAAAATGAGAGCTTGGAATAAAAAAATGTAGATGGAGGACGTAGCGATTATCAGAATAAGAAAAACCGAAAAAGAAAAGTCGGAAAAGGGACCAGAACATACATTTCGTGGGGTCAATTGTTATCTGGGACATCTAATGACATACATTTCGGTGCAAAGTACTTTATTAGGCACAGGATATAGATTATGACACTTGGAATGCGGCCTCGAGTCAAAATTACACATCTAGTGCATAATAAAGTAGTTTACACTCGGTTGAATGTCACTAGTTATTCATCTTAATTTTCACTTTCATTTCCGCATTTTCTATTTTTTTCCCTTTCGTGGAATGGCGTAAGTTCGCTTAAAAATGTTTTAGTTTATAAATAGCATTTTTTAATCGACTGTGAATCAGCGCGTTCTTCACAGAGTTTGAATAGATTAATTCGATTTCAATAAGTAGTTTTACGATTCACTGTTTTTCTTATTGCAATATTTTCCTTATCTCATTCCAATTTAGTTATCTTAAGAACTGCCTTCAACCTTGAAACATATATCTTGAATTGATGTCAACAATTGTGAATGGAATCAACACTGATTACTATATCACAGACACGGACACGAATCCATTATTTGGAACAATGTGTATACTTACTTGTCCACCTCCGAACACTAAAGAGCCCAATTTACTTCGTTCACCCAAGGGTATCCACGCAGCTAATAGCGAACTCAATGCAGGAAAAGTGGTTCCTAAAATATGCAAATCAGTGCGAAGCCAAAAAACTAACTATGGGGTTAGTTACCTTCTCCCAGACCCATCAAAACTCTCAAGACGATAAGCGACGTTGAGCCCCCTATGTTTGTCAACAGTGTTTTTAACATATAGCTAACTTTAATGTTCATTTTTTATCTTACCCCATTCAACACAAACCGGTGTGAGAAGCGTGAAGATAGCGGTTGATAAAATACCCAGGCCAAGTGTATATTTGCCACCAAATTTCTCAGCTAAAGATAAATATGAACTCTGTTAATCACAAGTACAATATTGAAGTTAACTGAAAAGAAAATTGATTGAAAAAGATACCTAGAAGTCCACCAGGTAAATGCGTAATGGCATATCCCCAGTAAAACGAGCTGAGAATAACTCCTTGAAGTTCTTGACTCCATTCGTATGTACCGGAATGTGTTGACTGTATGGATTATCGAAACTTAAAACTTATTTACGTTACGCAGCATTTTCATCTACTTACACCAGTTGCATTTTGGGAATCTAGATCAGGGCATGTGTGTAGATCTTCATGATGAGTATTATTTACTTTGACTACCATTTCGGTTATGGCAACAGATAGTGTGATTCGCATCGTGTATGCATTTACAAGAGCCAAAAATCCCATACTATAAATGTTAAGACACTTTAATAAAGAGAAACTTAAAAGTAAAAGAATTTAACTCACATCGACAATACAACTCTTTGGGGGAAAATAAAAACTGAAATCAAAAATTAAGTTTAATTATTATTAATTATGCCAGTATGAATCTCATTGCATTAATGTATCTACGATTTGAAAAGTCAATGAATCGGAAATATGTTGAAAGTGATAACTAATTCTTAAAACCAGTTAAATTAGCTGGTCGTTTAAAGGCAATGTCAAAATTTCCATACAAAAGTTTGACAGTACCTACAAATAAGTCAATTATTCATAACTGATCCGGTTCGTTAGTTAGTTTGGTTTATTGGTTCACACTTAAAAACAATTTACATGTACATGACATTCCTAGCCTAATTCTTAGAGTTTTTGTTGGGCTTGGTTGGGCTTCTTTTGCATCCAATTTTATACGAGTTTCCTAAAGAACTTAAGGATTTCATTTAGTTTCATATGGTGTGAGTCCCCTATTATAGTACTGTTCGTGTTGAAGATTTTCTCTCTTAACCCCGTCAGGGCTGACGTGTAGGGTTTCGTCTTCCTCGTTACAATATCTGCACGTAGCCGAGTCGGCGATGCCCATTTTGTGAAGGTGTCCGTTGAATGTGCAGCGCCTTGTTATTGCACCTACCAGTAGTCTCAGGTCCGTCTTGGATTTATTTATCAAGTAGTTGGTATTCGTACTAATTCGCCCATCTATTATGGCTCTGCTATGCTTGCAGTTAGGCAAGTTTCTCCATTCTAGATCGTGTTTGTTTCTGTATTTTTTTTAATTAAAGGTAGTTGTTCCAATTGTTCTTAGAACGCGCCAAGTTTTCCCAATGGCTGCCCTACATTACCAGTATATCTTCGTGGCTTTTTTTATTCTTTCTTCAATGTGCTTGTTAAAGTTCAATTTTTTGTCTATAAATTTCTCGTTTTCTGATAATTTTAGCTGTATGCCATTCAGTTTCGGTTCTTTGAAGTGTTTTAGTTTCTTCTTGTTGGTATAGAGTACCAATTTAGTTTTCTGTGGGTTTACAGTTAGTCCATTTTCAACACGCAATTTGCCCACTATCTTCAAGGCTGAGTTCATCAACGAGCTCTCAAATTTCCCGATAATCATTATAACAAGGTCATCAGCAAATCTTTCTGAGTTGTAACTTTGTTATTGAGCTGTCTCAGGAGGCTATCCATCGCCATATTCCAGAGAATAGGTGATAAGACTCCTCTCTGTGGACAACCTTTAGCAGCAATTCCTACTTTGCTCGAGTAGTTAAAGCTGGCTTTAATAAGCCTGTTTTTAAGCATGAACTCGCTTTCAGAGGAAAGTCTCTAATATACCTGCCCATCAGTCTTTCCATTATCTTTAGAAGAGTTGAGGCTAGACTGATTGGTCTGTAAGCCTCCGCCTCAGAGTACGATTGCTTACCGGGCTTAGGGATAAAAATTACTTTCTTTTCTTGCCAAGCTATTGGCAGATATGCTAATGCTAAGCTTGTCCGAAACAGGTTTGTTAAGGCATGGACAAGAATGCTCCCTGCTTCAGTTATAAGAGCTGGAATGATTTGATCGATTTCAATGGCGTTAAGGATTTTATTGCCCAAGCGACTCTCTCTTCCGTAATGAGTCTTTTGCCTACCGCCCAATCCTTTGGTTTTGGCTTGCGTTTCCTAAGGCAAACAATTTTTTTGGCGGTTGTTTCTGGGTCTATGTCCGGAAAGTGTTTTTTTATTAGCACCTTCAGAGCTTCATCACTGTTGATGTTGGTGGTTTCTGTACCATCCGCTTTGTTCAGTATTTCCGGTTGAACCGGGTTTCTGGGGAGGGCCTTTTTTAATTTGGTTTCAACCTCTTTTGTGAAATATTTCCATTGGTTTCTAACAGTGGTATTAAGGACCTTTACATATTTACTTTTTGCAGCGTAGCGGAGGTCCCACAGTTTGTCCTGCACATCTACGTCTGCATATTTCCCAGAATTGTATGCTTTATTGATGGTGTATCTTGAAGTCCTTTTCAGTTCTGTTAATTCTTTTGTTCATCCTGGGATTTTCCCTGGTGGCGGAGGGCTACTCAGAGAGCAGTTTTCTTCAAACGCCGTGAGAATTACTTTATTTAGATCTTTATTTGTCTGATTGATTAGATTTCGTTTTAGTATCTGTTCCGTTATCGGTTTTAGGAGGCTGATAAGCTTTATCTGTAATTCTCACAGTTAGTCTTACGCGGATTTCTAAATTTCCCCGGCTCAACCACACTAGAATCCAACTCAAAGGTTATACATCTGTGGTCTGAGAAAGTAACAGTTGGATCTACTCTCCAGTTCTTTATCTCTTTGGTAACGTTAGAGGTGGTTAAGGAGATGTCAATAACTTCTTGTCTCACCCTATTTACAAAAGTAGGGGCATTTCGCCTGTTTAAAACGTGTAGATTTGTTGACCTCAAGTATTCGCTTAGCACTTTGCCTCTTGGGTTAATGTCAGTATAACACCATATGGTTTGGTGAGCATATGTGTCACTACCTATCATTAGCTCAATGCTGTCCCTTTCGCAAGTCGCTATAAGTTCCTACAATAAGAAGGAAGGGATGTTGCTCTCTTCATAGGGTAGGTAATATGACGCGACGCTAGGACAACAGAGCGTTTTTCCTTACCTTTAACCTATTCAATCCTCACCGTTGTGAGGTCTTTGTTGCAGGATTTGCTCATGGCTACACTGCAGAATAATTTGCACTATGTCTTGCAAAAATGCAAGTTCTACGCTTTGCCGATCTTGTGTCTGTGTAACATGGTGCCGTTCATTCGGTTCCATCTTACGAATTTTTTACCGTGAATGTACGGTTCTTGGATAAGTGTCATGTCTAGTATTTTATTTATTGAAATCCGGTTAATCAGTCAATACTTAAAAAAACTTTTAAATTAACCGGTAGTTTGAAGGCAATGTCAACATTTCTATGTACAAAAGTTTGACAGTACCTTCGACAACTCAGTTTTATTGGCTAAGGATTGCTCTCATAACACTGAACGCATAAAATTAGATTGTGAAGCTTTCATTTTTGTTGCAGGGCAATGTTTCAAATAGATGTTTTATATAGGGAAATGAAAATGGTCCTAAGACATTTTCGTTACGCTGCTCCCGATATGCCCTAACAACACGAAAAATATACTCTTCCCAGAAACGTTTGGAACAAACGGTTTGGTCACTATGCATTGACAACTCCTTTGCATGGAAAAGTGTATGCGGTAGGAGTATCGTCCCGTTAAGTGTCTAGGTTTGTGTTTCGATCACTCACAAAATTATTTCTTTTCAAAATATATCACTTAATGACAATACACAATATCGCAATTTTTTTAAAGCAACGTAACTCTAACGAAAATTAGAGCTCTTACAAATCTCACGCCCTTTGCCGCTGATCTCCTAGAAAATTATCTAGCCGAAATGAGCCAATACGTAGAAATAGGTCAAGTAAAAAGCCATCTAGGTGAAGTCAAGTGTGGGGTCCCACAAGGCTCTAGACTCGGTCCTCTGTTATTCTTAATATACATAAATGACATTTTCTCGCTCCCGCTCTCTGGGCAGATACAGCTATTCGCAGACGATACAGTGATTAAATACGCGACGTCGAGCAACGACGAACTGAAACAAGCGATGGAAGAAGACCCCCTCTTGATCCAGACTTATCTCAGATCAAACTGCCTTGTAATGAATGCCGAAAAATCTGCATTTATTATATTCGGCAAAGGCAACTTCACACTGTCGGGTAACGGACAAACCATCAACCAAGTGACAGAGTACGTTTACCTAGGTCTAATAATTGACTCCGAACTCACTTGGGATCTCCATGTACAATTTATAAAGTCGAAATTGAGTAGACTTTGTGGTGTAATAAGGAGGATCAGAAACACGTAAAAACCCTTAGTAGGTTATACTTCGCTCTCGGTCACTCGCACATATCCTATCTGAACGTTATATGGAGTAATGCACCACAATACCTGCTCGAGGACATAAATATACTTAACAACCTTATTCTCAGGCTTATATTTAGGAAAGGTAACCGTACTCTGATACCGAAGCTCTACCAACGTAACATCCTACCCCTACGTCTGGTTATCTCATTCAACCTAATACTCTTCATCTACAAAGTTAAGCATGGTTTAATAAAAAACTCCTTCCAACTGACCTACATAATTACCCTACGAGAAGTCGACAATAAATTAGAAAACAGGTTAGCTCATCAAACTTTTGACTTAAGGGGTCATTATGTTGAGTGTGATGCGAATCGCATCGCGTAAGGCTTGTGTGAAAACTAAACTTGAAAGAACAAACATTTTTTTTGTCAAGTTGAGCTTTCACACAAACCTTACGCGATGCGATTCGCATCGCGCACAATATAATGATCCCTTTAGAAACATGATATTTAAGGGCACTTCCCTATACAACCAAATTCCATCGTATATAAAATGCATAGACAACTTCAGTCGCTTTAAGTCAGCTTTGAAAAGACACTTGAAAGAGCAAGTCTAGCCTGGAGTTTCCCAAGTTATATTTAGATCTTAAGCCACTTCATACATTAAATTCTGCTTTCTAGAATACCATAACAACAAACCAATTGTATTATTAGCCTATTTTTTTTTACTTTCTCTTAGCTCTATAATTTTGTTTACAAGATAGATAATTTTAGAGAGATTTTTGTATAGGCCTAGCTGCCTCCAATGAAATCATAATTAAATAAACAAACAAATGTAACACAAAGAGAAAATGTCGTTGCTTAAAATGTCTCCCTAATATCAAAACTTTTGTAATTGTAGGAGAATATTTCTGCACGTCGAGCCTGAAACACCGTGAAATTGGAAAAATTAATTTCCTAAAAACATTACCAGGGAAGAAACTTTCAAACTGGCACCATTTCAACGATATAAGTCTTGTCTGCCGATTGTAGGAGTATCTCATTCTTGGAATTAGGGAACTCTCTGCTGATTCTACAGGCTCAATGACTAGAATTTTGGGTGAAATACCACACAAGAGGGGAGAAGCAAAAATTTTCCGAGTCTACGACAACAAATTTTTGTTAAAATTTTGACGCTCAGACTCCTTACTACAGTGAAATATGAATATTCATTTATGGTAAATTCAGATTAATTAACATAAGAATTTTCATTTTATTTAACGATTTGACCTTAGAAAACTGTAGGTTGAGGGATCCATATAGATAAAAAATGCACTACGGTAAAGACTCTTGGTTGAAAGTCAATGGTCTTACAGTGAAAATGAATATTCGCTACCGTTTTTGCCCTGGAGAAAATTGCAGTGTTGTTTAAGTTCCATTCGATTCACACAAATGTCTCATTGAAGTGTTGACAATGAATTTGTGTTATCCGATTGATATTAGCATTACAGTACCCTTCATAATTCCTTTATGACAAACAAAGCGTCTTTATGGGAACTGATCAAAACAAATTCATGTTATCAGTTTGATACCATATATTTGAATGTTAAATGTTCTACAAAATGCATTGCTCATATAGTGAATTCAAAGGTAACTCGTTACAATGTAATTTAATTTGATTTCAATGAATATTTGATTTATGTGTGTACCATATCTTCATAAGATTTAACAAACTAAAGTGCTGATTTCGTCGTTTACGACTCATCAGTACACCTTGCCTATCAGTAAGTACCACAGTTGTTGAAGACAAATTTTCTTCAAGTGCAATAGTACTAAAAAACCTTTTGATCCTATTGATGTCTATGAAAATTTTTATTAAAAATTAACGAAATTGATCAAACAATTTCTAGAGTTACGTTCTGACGTTCTTCGAAGGAAATATTTCTTTAACATTTCTGACACAAACTTTTGAAAAATTGGCTGTTCTCGAGTATTTAAAGCAGGAAAGAGTTGGTAAAAGTACACATGGGGTTTTCGCTGCTAACTTAATTCTCGATATTCTTAACTTCAAAGTCAAGGGACCTGATCCGCCCTTTAGGTCGAACCAAGTGTGTAGGTACAGTGAAATTTTAATTAAAGCTTTTTGGTATCAAGTTTGTCTAAGCGAAAATGGACGCCATCTAAACACAAATTTCGTTTAAATATTGACAGTAACGAAATAGTGTTTCACCATCGATACCGTTAGCGATATTACATTGAACGAGTTTTTTGAAAATAAATTGCCTATAATCTTTGCTTTTACATGAAAACAAGATTTTAAATCATTTGTAATAACGTGTGATGTATAGTCTATGTATGATATTTAGTACGTGTCTGTACAGTATCGGTATATTAAATGTTAAAGAGGTTTGAATTAGGTGTATCATATACCTAATTCAAACCTTTTCCAATCAATGTAACTCAGGTGTCTATATCTTATCATGATTTATCGCTAACTCTCACTTTTCTAATCTTTTAATGACGATAATTTCAACAATTTAATATTTAGAAGCGATTACTTTTGTTTCGAGCTATTAAATATTAAGACCCATTCAATTAAAATACACGTTGTTATTTAGTACAACAGTTAATCATTGAGATATAAATTGATAATTAGATACGATGATTTCGGTAACCAATATCGTATTACTGTCACAAAAGTATGAGTGATTTTTTGATTAATTGCAGCAATAAAGATGTTGAGCTTGAGCGTTTTATAGTTTTTAATTTTCACGCACAGTAACATATCGGTCAGGTTAAAAATAGACTTTCTTCTGTATTTGAAACAATGAATTGCAGAATAGACTTGTCTTGTGGGAGTAGTATACCTTCGACCTTTTGTTGAGAATTTTTTTATTCGAATTCGCTGAGGTAACTCTCCATTTTTTTATGCCAAGCTCTCATTTTTTTTAGAAAAATTTCTTTAATTTGCGGGGCTTGAACCCAAGACGCTCGGGATTATGAGTCGACTGCTTTACCAATTGTGCCACCGGATACTTATGTGTTGGTGTGTTAAATTTGTATAAAGTGTTAAACTATATAAAGTACATCACAAGCACATTTTTGGTACATTAAATGTGATAAGAATAGTGTACACCTTATCGCGCACATAAAATGTACGAAAAATGTACTTGTGATCTAGTGCAATAATTTTATTTACATAAAAAAATGTACTACATTACAAGCACATCTTTGGTACATTAAATGTGATAGAAATAGTGTACACCTTATCACGCTCATAAAATGTCCGAAAAATGTACTTGTGATCGAGTGCAATAATTTTATTGACATCAAAAAATGTACTACATCACAAGCACATTTTTGGTACATTAAATGTGATAGGAATAGTGTATACCTTATCAAGCATATAAAATGTTCTTTTTATTTACATCGAAATATGTACCACTTTACAGGCACATTTTTTGTACATTTTGTGTACATATTCTCAACAACATTGTATTTTGCACATTTAATGACTGGGTTGCGATGTCACTTTGACATTTCGATATTTTATGCAAGGAGGTAGTGTACGTATCAGGTCTCTACACCATCTTCTGAATTCTTCGGGAAGTTGAAAGAACTCTGAAATCGATAGATATTGTTTCAGGCATTTGATGAATAGAAAGTGAGCGCGTAGAGACACAAAGGTCCAAAATCCCAAGGGGTTGAATTGTTAGGTATTGTTGTTGTTCAGAATCGACAACTGTCAACACCGATTTCGGAAAATTAGAAAGTTTTCTAATTCGCGTCAATTAATTGCGATTCTCCTGTCAAAGCACACACGTATTTTTATCAAAATTGCAAATTCGTCGTATTTCGATGATTCTTATGTCAGAGAATTGCTCGTTTGTGTTCTCCTTAATGTGTTTCAGCCCTTAACTTGAATGCAAAATGCGATTAGTTTTTATTTTTATGGCTCATTCCACGTAAAAATCTACTGTTGTAAATAATGTAAATGCTATAGAAACTGAGTGTACAAAAATGATAATGAATTGGCCGATAATAAAGAAATAGTAACGGATGTTATGTATATGTAAAATAGATAGCATTAGTAGATGTACGTAGTAGATGTACGCTCGCGACTTATTCAGATTAGATTCAGAAAATGGATGGTTTCCATTTCACTACACACTCCATTTCACCTCTCTTGCAGGTGATAGGAATGTATGGAGAGATTCATTGTGGTTTTTGTGTGAACAAACGATAAGTACTCGATTGTTCAAGAATTTCGACAAATTTCAGCACAGAAGAGCTGCAATTTTTGCAGTGCATCCGATTGTTACCAAATACAAAGTCCAAAGAGCTGTGCCCGGACGGTGCCCGGAGCCTAAGCTTGGGCCCAGATTTGGTGTGTACGGATGTGTAATAAACTACCAACTTTATTGTTCTCTACGAAATCTTTAGCGTCAAGGTAGTGAACATTTGTGAACAATAACACAGCTACAATAAGAATTTCCCTGATGTGTAACTCAAAGTAACACATTTGCCTACAGAATGTAGTCGAAATTTCCTTAAAATAAAACAGTATTGTCAAATTACATTTTTTAATTCTATCTATCTAACAGGGGCGAAGTTGAGTCAAATGAATGTCGACGCTTCTGAATATATAAATCGTCGTTTCCATTCGTAAAGGATGTAAGTATAACTGTCAACTTTTGACAGCTGTCAGATTTGAATTTCGGCACTGAGTATTATAATAATGATTTAGATCCCTAAAATTATTTAAATTTATGTTAGTGTCCGGAATCACTATTAAAACTTAATTTCGAGCCAAAATTCGAATTTGACAGCTGCCAAAAGTTGAGAGTTGTATTTACATCCTTTACGAAATATGAATTCCTAATGGATGAGGTCGAATGAAAATGTTGCAGTGTTGCATCGACAAACTCATCATGATTAACATCACCAAGGTATTCCAACGTCTTCAGGTAATCTTAGAAAATTTTATGGAATTTTTGGCAATCTATAGGATTCTGGGAGATCATTCTCAGATCCCCTACCCCTCATACGTGACATGCTCTATAAATGACCTCTAAGTTATTCGAAACGAAGGTAGTGAATGTATGCAGCCATTTTCGGAAGTTCTTTTTCTTCGATACATTTAATTTGTTTCCTATATTTTAGAAGGACGTTTAACCCAAACTTAAATTAAATTATTAAAATATAAATCGTAAAACGTTCATTTTTCTGCTATTGTTGTAAATATTCAACCTAAGCCACAAAGCGTGACCAATTGGGTAATAACTTTTTCAGAATAGGACCAAAGTAAACAATTTAATAATTTAAAAAATGTTGCTTATTACTTCATTATCGAATAATATGTTCCACGTGACCATAGATGTGGTTTTTTATTGTCATTCATGAAATGATTGAAATGTGATAAAGTCATTAACAGACGTTATAGAAAATGATAACAAACTATACGACTACCAATAAATAATAGTAAGTATAGGTAATTAGCTGTTATTTATATTACTGTACAGTGTGTTGTCAATCAAACTTACGATAAAACAATATTAATGACCTCATCCCACTTGAGAAACATCTTAACATTCGGACCAAATATACTTTTTTAAAAATACCACAGAAATGGTAGACTTTTTATTAATGTGTGAAACTATGATGACGATGGATAACAACTATTTCACTAGAAGAGTTCAAAAACAAGAGCCGAGTACTACGTACCAGTTGATAATGAACTAATTAATTTATAGACTAACCTACGTCAACATAACTCTCACTGTAAATATATTGTGTTTGCATCATCGAATCTCTTAGAAGACTAAAACCCGTTTTTTGCGTTAAAATTTATCACACATTTATGGGATTTTTATTGCTAACTTATTTATCAAAAAAATTAATTCCCAGTTGTGTACCATAAAATTAATTTAATAATTAGCAAAGTGTGGTTACGAGGCTCTAATTAACGTCATTCCTTCAGACCGGTATATAATAAAAATTAATGAAAACCTATTCGAAAGTGTGATTTTGATTCGCAAATCAATCGATAAATTGTTTTTTTATTATTATTGTCCATTTAAGAAACCAGGCTGTGACCTCTAAAAACCTACAAGGCAAGGGTCAATTTCAGTGCTAAGTGACGGACAATTCAGTTAGTAATTTACGTAAATTACAGAAGTGCTTATCAGAAGCTATCATCGTGAGATAATGCAATCATATGCACACGTTATCTAGTCTGTTTGTACCTGAAACTGTGGATGGAAACAAAAAAAAATTGGTCTGCACATTATTAGAACGATTTTTAAAGAAATAGGAAACATAAGGTAGTTCAAACTTCTCATTTTTTCCGGCATTTAACACGTCCGTTTCTCAAGAGAAGCAGGAACAGCAACAGCTAAGTCTTTAGTTAAAGGAAGCGCGCAATATGCTATAATTCTTGTTATCTATCTAGAACGATAATCTCGAACTTATCCATCTAGGGCAAATTTACTTATCTCAATATATCTGTTCTCGATAGATAAAATAGCATATTTATGCACCTCTTGCCAAAATTGTTATTTTGACGTGTGGCATTATGACCCACGCCTTCGGCTAGGGCCACAATGCCCCACACGTCAAAATAACAATTTTGGCAAGAGGTGCATAATCTCCTATAATATATCGGTTTCCATTATTTCAAAAGTGAATGCGATATTGACGCGTTTAATGCGACATCGGATTCTGCGAAAGTATAGAGAATTTCGTGGGTCGATGCATAAACTCCAGCGAAATATAAATCGCTGCATTTTGACAGATTAATTTTTACAGAAGTCGATGTCGCACCAGACGCTACAATTATTTTGAGAAGCGAATTTCATATTTAAGGGTATCCACAAATTACGTACACACTTTGGGGGGGGGGCGGTCTCAAATGTACGGTGGGGGGGGGGGGTGAGGGTCGGTTGTACATACGAAGAAATTAACTGACTCATAACATCTATTTGATGTATTTATTTAAAATAATTAAATTGAAATCTGGATTATCATCACTATCATCAAAATCGATAAAAGAATCGATGTTGAAGATCTGATAGCAAAGGACGCAAGGTGGGAATCCCAGCACGTTCAAACGAGTCGTCACACAAATCGTGAAATGTCGAAACGAAGATTGCTGTGGCAAATTACGAAGCAACCTGTTTCAATTGTTCCGTAATTTAACCTTCATGCCTCCGTCGATTAAAATATGTTTTAATGGGGAAGGAGGGTAGGGGGTATGGGAAATCGTACGTACACCCCCTGTACGTACGATTTCCCATACCTCTCAAAATTCGTACGGAAGTGTACGGGGGGCGGGGGGGGGGGCAGGGGGTCAAAAATCGCGTACGTAATTTGTGGACAGCCCCTTAGTTGAGCAAGTGGAAAATGTTCAACCATATTTCCAAGAAAATGTTTGGTACCGTTTTTGTCACACATCTTTGCATATTATTTCACTTAGCGCGATTTCGGCTTCTGTCAAAGTTCACTTATTCTTGGCAGACTTTAAAAAAAAAGTTTTCTGCGGCTAAATTTTACATAACTACAGTTTCAGAATGATTTAGGCGCTGGGAAATCACTTTTATTAGAAAACGGAATATAGAATATTTCAATTTCTTCTAAAAAAACCTTCATCTGGCATGCAAAATACCAAAGAAAAAGGAAATGTATAAAAAAATTCTCTCGCTTCGCTCTACAGTACGCGTTGATATGAAGTGTACGGAATAGGTTACACTATGACCTTCTCAGTCCTTGTAAATACGTATGAAAGAAATAATAGTATATATGTGGACAGTTGAATATAAAAACCCCGGTATGTTCATTTCTTGTAAATTTATGGAGTGTAAATTGGTGAAACCAAAAAAAAAAACATTAAAAATATTAAACAAAAAAAACTTGGATTTTCCAATTGGTTTGGCCAGCCGAAGTTGTCAAATGTCAAATTAGGCATTCTTTTATTACATTATTTAATTATAGATAACAAAGAAATATATTAGCAGATTAGCAAAACGTGTAGGTATCTCTTTATGAATCAGATATTAGTTAATGATATATATTTGTAATGAACTAAAGGTCGGCCGATTGATGTTGAATTATAATAATACAGCTGGTCCGAAACGGATGTTTTGAGTATTGGGTTGGTAAAGCTTTCCTGCGAGATAAGTGGGGAAAGTGCAAGTCAAGTGGACCGTAACGAAGTATGACACCTGATACCGTTGGTTTCGTTGGAGGAAATGTTCTTCCCTGCACCATTTTACAAATAGAACAAACGTAGTTTCTCCAAAAAAAAAATCCTGAAACTACTGTCTCTAAAATGTAGCTTACCATTTGGAAGCAATTTTCTAACTGCCATAGTTCTAGAGATATGAGTCATCCTTCGCAATTTTAGAAGTGGTCACATCCCAGGATTGGGCCAGTATCTTTACCTACTTGTACATTTCAGCCCTTACTACTTATTAGAGATGAGCGGGCACCACTTTTTTGCTGCCTGTGCCTGTCCCACCGTAGCCTAAAATAAAAAAAATACCCGCCCCAAATGGTGCCCCTGTCCGAAATTTAAAAAAAATGCCCACCCCGCAAAATTAGCAGACAAACAATAGATTTTGTCAAATTCTAAATCAAGTTTCAATCAATTGCATATTTATTTATTTGTCAATGGATGTGACCTACTCACGATACACAACAAAATTAAGTTACTATACTCAAAAAAATTAAAAAAAAATCAAAATTTTTAAATGCTTCAGCGTTTTACAAATTCACGGGCAATGATGTCTTCAGACCAAAGATTGTCAATAATTACAGAGTTAAATATCCCAGAATTTACAATGACTTTAAACGGTACGAGGGGCACTCCGAAAATGACTAGAATCAGTATGAAAGCGAACGAATTGACATTTATACACTTTTGCATGCGACAAAACCAGTCTTCGAAACAGCTAGACCACTCAGAAGTAGGTATCTGCAAAATCACCACTTTGTACGCGTCGTCGGCTGCTTCTGCGCTTGTAAACCGGATACCGCGGAGTTTTTTTTTAGGTTCGGGAACAAAAAGAAGTCACAAGGGGCCAAGTCAGGACTGTATGGGGCGTCACTCATCAAAACTATTTTTTTCTCTTTCAAAAATGCATTTTTTACGGCAGCTGTATGTGAACTCGCATTGTCGTGGTGAAGGACGACCCGCCGCTTAGGGTTAGATTTTCGAAGTTCTGCAAGTACATACTTGCGGCAAACATATGGTAGCATACCATTCTGCATTAACCGTGCGTCGATTCTCTAAAGCCACTGTCGCCACATGACCGGTTCTTTGGAAGAATGATGCAATCATTTTCTTACCAGCGCTACGGGAACGCACTACCTTCGTGGGATTCACCTCATTTTGAAACACCCAGACCGTGGACTGTTGTTTGGTTTCCGGGTCGTAGCTGTATATCCATGATTCGTCACCTGTGCAGATGTCGTACACTGATTTTGACTTTCCTTTGTTGTACTTCCGCAGCATTTTCTTGCACCTCTGTACCCGGGCGTCCTTTTGAGCCGTCGTCAAATTATGGGGTACCCAACGAGAACATATCTTCTGTACGCCAAGATGATCATGTAAAATCTTGGATAAAAAAAAGGTCGTCCTTCACTGAGGTAGCACCGTCCACGTTGAAATTCCGAGAACCAGTTAAAAACAGTTGCCAAACACGGGGCCTTATCACCAAAAGCAGATTTCAGCCCGACGAAACTTTCTTGCTGCTTTAGACCAGATTTAAAATCGTAAAAAATCATTGATCGAAAATACTCGCGGTTCAAATCCATTTTTTCGAGTGCAAGATTTTTATTAATTACTACGGAGTCGAGCGTCACTCACTTTTTATTTTTTTTTTTGTAACTGATATTATCTCAGAAAAAGTCAAAGTTTCAGACATGGCTTGCTAAGTAATAAAAAATTAATCAGAAAGACTCGATTCTAAAAACTTTCGGAGTGCCCCTCGTATGAAGCTAATGCTGTCCATATTCACATGGGGTGACACCAGTTTTTTACACGACACATCACCAGCTGACGATATAACGTTCTTCCGCAGTAGATAATTAACAACTTCCTCTTCAGTCACAGACGAATAAAAATTGAACAAACAAGCGACGTTTTGTGTTTTGGGCGGCAAAGAGACGATACTTTGCGCCTGAGATGAATCATTTTTCTGTCGAATCGTCGAGTTTTCGACTTTGACGGATACTGCTTGAGCAATTAACGATTTTGTTAGCACCTCGGCAAAGGACCCAGAATTAGCAGGTTGTGTTTTAGGTTCCGATGGTTCATTGAAAACTCTGGAATCATCGAGCGGCTTGGGTTGAGCGACATCAGATTGAGTTATTACAGATGAGGTCAGTGGATTCGATCCATTTGCGCTATAATGTTCGACTGAATGATGTTCGGGTTGAATTTCGTTTACTAATGGGGAACAGATGACTGACATATTGGCGTTATTATTGTCTTGTTCGACATTCGGCGATCGGGATAACAAAAATACAGAACTGTTATTGGGTTTGACATTCATGTATGGATTTCGATTTCGATTAGTTTTAGCAGCTCGTCTTGTGTAAGATGGTGATGAGGTTGGAATAATAACGGCAGAGTTGAATTTGTTCAATGGAGGGTATCGTTGGAAGAGCGTGTTTGAAAGATGCAGCTATCGTACAACCATTGAAGATTTGGCATTTCTCTATAGCACAACAGCGCATTCTTGCCAAAGTTAACACATTCCGCGTGAAACGATTGACAACACATTCCATCACAAATCACTTTATTTGGATTATCATTTCGATAACAGCCATTACACACGTTGCAATTGTTCATCTTCGATGTTAAATGTTGAAGAGCGATGACAATACGAGCAGCTGTTCTCACACATTCACAAGTTAGTATAATCCGCACAGAAGCAATGCAATGAAATATGTTTTTCGATGATTACTGGCAAACGAGCACTAAAATGATGCGTAAACGACGATTATTTCATTTAAAGCACTTCTAATCAAAAGTTTAAAGCGAAGAAATGTAAACCAATGGTCAATAAATAGTTAAAATTAAACAAAACTCAAGAACGAAAAAAAAAATGTGTGTTGACGAAAAAAATGACGCTTCTGTTCAAAATTCAAATGTTGGGCAGACTGAAAGCGTCTACTATGATTTAATGGCGATGAATATGTATACTGAATAAGGGGACGAAAAATTCGAAATTGCGTATTGCGAGAAAAACGTGCGAATAATTTGTTCTCTCTATGTAAAATTGGTTTTTTTTAAGTCGCATATCGCCCGTTAAATAAAGTGCCCGTGCCCGTCCGACCCCAGCTTAAAATTTAAAAAAAATTGCCCACCCGAAACGCGCCCGTTGAATTTCTGCCCTGCCCGCCCCATTCCCTAACGGACACGGGAATAATTTGAAAACCCTCCCGCCCGCTCATCTCTAGTACTTATGTTAATAATTTTGGGATGGCTTTATTGGGAAAACAACTAAAATACAACGTTAGAACACTTTTTTGATTAAAAATCATCAATTATGCATCAAATTCTTTTATAAGTTTCTAGAAAAAATTTGAGAAAATTTTCTAAAAAATAGGCCTTGATCCCTCCAACTCCCACCTCGACCTACCCCATATTAAAACAAAGTTGTTTGTAGTCAACTTATAGGACCCTTTTGTACATCCTACAGGTCCAAAAATAAATGACAAAAATTAGTAAAATTTCATTATTAGTTGCATTAAACCTTAAGGACTTGAGAGGTTAAGGCTTTAGACGGAATCATATAACTCTTAATTGGATTGACTCATCCGCAGAAACAGATCCCTTCGTACACAGATAACACAGATTGCACTTTTTAATGCGGTTGCTCACTGAATGTACATTAAATGTGCAAAATCCAATGTTGTTGAGAATAAGTACAAAAAATGTGCCTGTAAAGTGGTACATATTTCGATGTAAATAAAAAGCACATTTTTAGTTCCATTCAAGCTCGAAATTATTGCACTAGATCACAAGTACATTTTTCGCACATTTTATGTGCTTGATAAGGTGTACACTATTTCTATCACATTTGTACCAAAAATGTGCTTGTGATGTAGTACATTTTTCGATGTAAATAAAAAGCACTTTTTTGTGCTATTAAAACTCGAAATTATCGCACTAGATCACAAGTACATTTTTCGCACATTTTATATGCGTGGTAAGGTGTACACTAATCCTATCACATTTAATGTACCAATAATGTGATTGTGATATAGTACATTTTTCGATGCCAACAAAATTATTGCGCTAGATCACAAGTAAATTTTTCGCATATTTTATGTGCGTGATAAGGTGTACCCTATTCCTATCACATTTAATGTGCCAAAAATGTGCTTGTAATGTAGTACATTTTTCGATGTAAATAAAATTATTGCACTAGATCACAAGTACATTTTTCGCACATTTTATGTGCGTGATAAGGTGTACACTATTCCTATCACATTTAATGTACCAAAAATGTGCTTGTAATGTAGTACATTTTTCGATGTAAATAAAATTATTGCACTAGATCACAAGTACATTTTTCGCACATTTTATGTGCGTGATAAGGTGTACACTATTCCTATCACATTTAATGTACCAAAAATGTGCTTGTGATGTACTTTCTATAATTTAACACTTCATACAAATTTAACATACCAACACATAAGTATCCGGTGGCACAATTGGTAAAGCAGTCGACTCATAATCCCGAGCGTCTTGGTTTCAAGTACAACAAATTAAAGAAATTTTTTTAAAAAAATGAGAGCTTGGCATAAAAAAATGTAGATGGAGGACCTAGCAATCATCAGAATAAGAAAAACCAAAATGGAAAAGACGGAAAACAAAACTAAATTTTCCTTTCTTTTCTTGTATAACATTAGATGTACATTAAATGTGCTAGTAATTTACACTAAAATGTACATTAAACGTACATTAAATGTATATTCAAGATGTTTTAAATGTACATTAGATGCACATACAAGTACCACACTTCAGTGTACATTTAATGTACATTAAATGCACTTCTAGTTCCAAAGAAAAGATGTAACGGTAAGGGCGCTTTTTAATATACATTAAATGTCCTGGAACTGGAGCACATTAAATGGGATCAGCACATATTCCGATGGCACTTTATGTACATTTCGTGAGGTCAATTGTTATCTGGGGTATTTGTCTGCCAAAGCAATACGTTCCTCCCGGTGATGACGAAATGATGACTTTTAGATGGCTTATATGAATCAGTTTGATATGTCATTTTAGCCAGGGTGAAGAATTAAAAACGTATTCAAACAGTGTTACTCACTTGATGCTGACCCGCTATGATCCGATCATTGTAATACCTACCCGGAGTGGACTTTGCTTCCTGAACTTGAATGGCTTGAAAATATATCACGCGTTTATACGCAATTGTTAGTAAATAGGTATATTGGCGATGATTTAGTGTAGTAGAGAGAAAAGTTCATGGAAGCCTAGTCTTTCTCAAACATTTAAAAAGCACTCAAAAACTCGTTCAAGGTTATCGACAGCATTTTTCGGTTAAATACGTAAATTTGCCATATTTATATAATATGAAACTGTAGGACGACAAAAAATATGCTTGCGCAAACACATATAATAGTAAGTAAATTCCAAACGAACAACTGACAAAAGAATATCGGCATAAGTATTGACATATAATTAAGTAATTTTCATGTAAAGAAAAAAGGCGAACATTAAACCAAAACTTCGAAAATAAAATTCGTTTCATTTAATGTGAAATGACTATAGTTGATAACATCATGCACCAAATGGCTTAGTTTAAATCGCATGGGCGCTTCTTTATGTCTCGCTCTAACATTGCATTACAAATCGAACTAATAATTATTTACAAAAATCTTACAGCCGCTGACAAAAAACTGAAAAAACATGATTTAACTTCTTGAACGAATCTAACTCCTTGTCGAATAACCTTAATAGTCTTTTCGTTAATGAATTTTTTTACGTGTGCATAATATGAATTTTTATGGCAACAAGTTTATGTTTTTTATCATTTTTTTTTAAATACAACAAAATCTGCACGTATGTTGAACGCTCAAATTAAATGACATCTCTTACATATACGTTCATATGTGAATTCAAAGTGCATGAACAAAAACGATATATAATTTATAACAAAATGTTTCAAAATTCGAATATCAATCACGTGAACGTAAAAGGAAAATCTTTACGTGCTTTGTGCATTGAGTATCTGATTTTGATTTGAGAGATGTGTCTGACGATAGCTATTAATTATATGCAGCAAAACGTTTTCGATCTGAATAACGAAGGATCTATTAACCAAATAGCTGTTAGAATCAATCGTATTTTAAATTTCAAAGCAACAATATTCAAGTTCCAAGTAAATATTATTGTTGGAGTAAATGAACCAATAAAAATGTAGGCTAATGGCCTTTGATCTACACCGGCTTTTATTTTGTTTGTGATTTATTGAAGGTTATCAACACACAACAATGTGATCATCTGGTTCAAATAAATCGGAAAGCATGTCTTAACCTTAGATGGATCATTCCGCGTTAATTGTGACATTTCCATTACTCGGTATACAAATGGCTCTATTTTTAAGTCATTGATTATTCCCTGTCCGTATCCATTAAATTAAATCAGTTTTTTCTTGCAATCGCTCCTTGTTGCAATCGAACACAAGACTGTTGAAATCGGTTGCGATGTGGAAGAGTTACTTCAAGAGAAGTTTAAAAATAAAATCGCCAATTACGTTACGAGATGGCACTTTTGTCGCGTTTGCTTCCCCTAATGACCGCTTAAAACTACAGTCCCAGATAACACAGATAACTCTTTTTAATGTGGTTGCCCACTGAATGTACATTAAATGTGCGAAATTCAATGTTGTTGAGAATATGTACATAAAATGTACAAAAAATGTGCCTGTAAAGTGGTACATATTTCGATGTACATAAAAAGCACATTTTTTGTGCTATTAAAACTCGAAATTATTGCACTAGATCACAAGTACATTTTTTGCACATTTTATGTGCGTGATAAAGTGTACACTATTCCTATCACATTTAATGTACCAAAAATGTGCTTGTGATGTAGTACATTTTCGATGTAAATAAAAGGCACATTTTTTGTGGCATTAGAGAAATTATTGCACTGGAAAGGATATCACGGCTGCTTTTGGTTGGGTAACATTAAAAAAAAAGTATCGAATTTTAAAAGAAAAAAAAGAAAAATGTGTTCAAAGAAAAAAGCAGACGGGGAATAGATTTTTTATTGTTTCGCATAAAATCAATTTCAAATAATAACAATTAAACAATGAAGATGATACAATAATTTGAATGTAGCATCAACGTGTGCAGGGATATAAAACCTTTTGGTAAATGTACATACAACCGCTACAGTGTGTTCGATCAAATGAATTTAAATAACACTCTCTGGAGTTTGTTTAATTTTCATTTACTAGCATATCTTCCAAAACGTTTTCTCTCAGTACAAAAAAAGTACATTTAATGTACTTTCTATAATTTAACACTTTATACAAATTTAACACACCAACACGTAAGTATCCGGTGGCACAATTGGTAAAGCAGTCGACTCATGATCACGAGCGTCTTGGGTTCAAGCCCGCAAATGGCAGAAATTTTTCTTATAAAAAAATGAGAGGTTGGCATAAAAAAAAGTAGATGGAGGACGTAGCTATCATCAGAATAAGAAAAACCGAAATAGAATAGTCGGAAAACTAAATTAAATTTTCCTTTCTTTTCTTACATAACATTATATGTACATGAAATTCACACTAAAAAGTACATTAAAGGTACATTAGTTGTGTAAAGGATTTTAAATGTACATTAAATGTGCATGTAATTCACATTTAATGTATATTAAACGCACTTCACGTTTCAAAGAAAAGATGTAACGGTAAGGAGGGCGCTTTTTAATATACATTAAATGTCCTGGAACTGGAGCACATTAAATGGGATCAGCACATTTTCCGATGGCACTTTATGTACATTTCCTGTGATCAATTGGTATCTGGGAGGCAAATTCAAAAAAAAATTTGCTTCAGCTTCAGTATTCATTTACACAGCACCCGTTTCCACTTTCATCTGAAAAAATGGAATCGACTTGAAAAGACTCTAATTTACTCGAATAACTCTCGAGTATTTCTGAGCCACAGATAGTGTTACAACTTTTTTCTGAAAAAATGACACTTTTCTGTCTGTGAAAACGACGTAGCTCTGTAATTGTTCCATAATATATTTTCGAAATGAAGAAGCTTTTTGATTTCATCATACTTTTAACATTATAAAGAACTTGGGGAGAACTTACCGTAATCTTAATTTTTAAGCAGTGTGTTGTAACATAAGGTAATAAACATGAAAATAAGAAATTCGTTGAATTTGATAAAAATGTAGTCCATAATTACGTCACGGTAATTTGTTTCTGGAGCTTGTTATGAAAATATAACAACAAATGTTATGTGAATGCTATAATCTCTCATTCATTTTAAGTATTTAAGTGCGAAAAAAAATAGGAAATAATGTGGTCAGTCACTGTAGGTCACAAGTGTTTGAATAGAAAGGATCAATTGAGAGGTCGAACCTTAACGATACCTGGTGTTTAAATAAGAGGTTTCTGATATAGCGCTATCTGCCGTAAGAGTTTCCTTTATGAATTTTCCAGGGCAATTCCACTCAAAATTTGAAAATAAAAATTGGATGACTTCGGAAAACATTTTCCTGTTAAACTGTTCGTCTGACAATGTTTTCTTGTACGAGGGACTTATAGATACGATTTTTCCTAAAAATGTTTCATACATCACAAAACTTTCGTTCCTTTGTATGCTTCAGGAGATTGACACAGTTCCCAGGTCATATACAAAATTCAAGGCAATTTTATGAAAAGGATTTTGTTTATGACCTGGTAACCGCGTCAATCTCCTGAAGTACAGAAAAGTCGGAGAGTTGTGATGTAAGAAATTTTTTTTTAAATAATCTTTTCTGCAAATCTCTCATACGAAAAGTTGTTGTCAGGCGAACGGTTCAACAGGAAAACGTGGTTCCCAGGTCAGGTCATAAACAATTTTATTTTCAATTTTTTAGTGGAATGTTTAGAATATCAAGAAGAATCCAATTTTTTTATAAAGTTTCATGGAAATATTTTTTCTTCCACTCGAAATATTTACTGCAGAAACACCAAAAGTATTTTCTTAATTTTCTCAAAAAAGCTTCCATTCTGCAAAAATCAAGATTTCTGAAATTTTGGGTTGTTTCCCGCAGATATTACTTCAATGTATTTTTTTTCTGATAATAATTGTGCTTTGAGATGATAAGGAATCATTTTCTTGATTTTTCGTGCAATTAAGCTTTTTTCGAAAAATGTAAAAAACAATGTGTTTTTGCATAAAAACAATATTGCTTGTAGACAGAAACGACTCCGCGAAACGTTGAAAAAAGGTGATAGGAAGGTATAGGAGTCTCTCTGATGAGATGATAACTAGAAAAGAAGGAACAAAAGATTCTGTGAGGTTGGGGTCTTCATTTTTTTCTTGATGTCGTTGGATTCGTGGAAATTCCCAATCAAAGTTATAATCTCATTTGAAGTATTTAATTTTTTACCAAGTAGATGTAATAAATCAGCTAAACGACTCTGTACTTATCAACGGAAGCAAAGATATTGATTTCATGAAGTGTTTTTACTGATTCTTTGGTAAAAAACAAGCCCGAACACGTCAAATGATAGAAAATTTAACAACGCAGTTTGAAGTTAATGTCTTTGAACCTTTTTTTGCTCAGAATTGAGAGGTCTGTGCACAAAAAGACTGATTATATAAATGACTTATCACTTCATATACTTAGTTAATTAAATAACGATAAAATGAGATTCGATAATCCTATGGGTTGATCAAAAAATTGTAAGTTGATGTTGATGACCCTTCACACAGTCAAATATTTTAAACTGTTTTGCGTGCCGAAACACAAATGTTACGAGATTGACACAAGTTTAATTTTAAATGTTGTATTTTAGAAATGTGTGCATGTTCTTCGAAATTATGAGGTCGATAAAAATCAGAAAATGATGGGTGAGTAGTAACTTTTTTTAAAAAATTTTTTGGCACTTACTAAGACCCGCTGTCGCGACTGCAATAGTTATTTTGATTACAAGGGATGAAAGTATAAAAATTCAACCATGTGGGATAACCGATAATTCACGTATTTTTTCATCACGACACAATGGAAATCATAATTTTTATCTACCTTGAACAGTAATGTCGCATTTATCCGCCTAGACCATTTTCATTTTTCTCGATATATCTGTTCTCGGTAGATAAAATATTGTATGCACCACTTGCTAAACTTGTTATCTTGACTTGTGGACATGACAAATCTCGCCTGACTCGTGCAGTTGTATACCTCGCCTTCGGCTCGGGATACAAACTCTACACTCGTCAAAAAACGGTTTTCAAAGCTCAAGCTCATGAGCTTAAAAACACCCTCTTGAGCTTGGCTCATTTCACAAAATTGATCCCTCATGTAATGACTTACTTCCGCACCCCCACTGTAATCTACTATTTCATGCTTGCTAGCAGGAATGAAAAGAAAAATGCTTTGGCCCCTTGGGCTTACATTTTTCAACTTTCGTCCCTGGTACCAAGCATGAAAAAGCACTTTCCGCCTGCTCCCTCGTTGCGTAAATAACTATTTCATGCTTGCTATCAGGGACAAAAATAAAATGTAATCCCACCCACGGAGCGAAAGCGCTTACATTTTTCAACTTTCGTCCCTGACAGCAAGCATGAAAAACTTGATACGTCACTCGGAAATTAATATTTACCTCGTACGTAAATAGCTATTGTGTGTCTGTTTTGGATGACTGGTTTTAGGCATTTTCGCATGTAGACCTCGCTCTGCTCGGTCTACAACACGCGAAATTGCCTAAAATCAATCGTCCAAAACAGACACACAAATAACTATTAGCATCGTGTACGTCGACTTTCGCAATGTGTCGATTTGAAGCATCCACCGAGTTTTGAGGACTTAGGTAGTCAACAGAATTTCTTTGATTACCGATAGTGTAATTAACCTCTACAATATCTTTATTTTCTTGATGAAATCATATTAAAAATTACATAAGAATATTGTGCTCCGTATTTACGACAGAAATGAATGAATGTTCGGTTTACTCTGTCAATTCGCAAAATTTTATAATAATTTAGTGTATTAATCCTGGAGTAGCGTTGGACCTATATTTTATTGTTGAAGTTCGTAAATATGATGTTTACAAAGCTAGCAGAAGTGAGCTGGGCATAATTTTTTGTCTCAATAGTGCATTATTGAATGACGAAGACGTGATTCGTTTAACTTAACCTACAATTGCAAGAAGTACCGCTTGAGTCATTGAGTTGTCCATTAAAGAGTTAAATTAATTGTCCAGCTAACTGCCGCTAGCTTGATAAATATCTGTTTTACGAATTTCATTAATAAAGTGTAGGTTCAACACCATCACAAGAGTAGTAATTAGCAAATGTTTACAAAATTTTATGAACTGACAGAGGCAACGAACGGATTCATTTGTGTCAAATCTTGAGATTTGAATTTATCGTTAGTGTTTAGCGTTTTTGTTGGATTTAGTGATTGCAATCTGACGCTCTCTTTCTTTCGTTATCCCAAATCGTGAAAACTTCATTTACGGTAACTGTAAGTATAATATTCTAACAACTATGATAAAAAGATTATACTCAGTATAAATATCCTCTTAAGCAGAATATTTGGATAATGAAAATAAAAATATACTTGCACGAAGATATTTACGATACTGGCAATCAAAATAATACTGTCGTCTGCCTAATTTTCTTTTTTCGGTGTGTACATAATATCTTCTACAGACTATTTATAATCGCATTTTCTCTTATCCGCAAACTTTCAAGCAGCAACGAACATACATTGCTGTTTTTTTCAAGTTGTTCCCGCTAGCTCTTAGGTTCAGTTTGCCCGGTATCCAGATTTTGTGGCCAATAAATTATGCCACAGATACATATCTCAAAGAGAAATGAATGGGTTACTGACATGCCCTGCATTGCTCCATACAAATCGTTTAGTTAGAAGATGGTTTTAATTGAAATGATCTTTAATAATTATACGCGTAAAATGTGAATGAAAAATGTTGATTAGGTTGGTATAAAAATGTGACTGTTTCTGCAAAGCAGCCTAACAGTAGTTGATGAGTAGAGTAAAACGGCATTTTTTGTTTTTACTCATTAAACAATCGAAAAACAGCTTAAATGAACCTTCAGGTTTTCCTCGGGATCAAAAAAGAGGCCCGATGGGCTAAGCAGTTACCCTTGGAGCTATGCACTGAGGAAAATATCTACAACCGACGTAAGAATTGGGTTTATAATATACGCCGCCGACGTATTTTATCCACCGTGCACGTATTACGAACGCCGTGGATGTGAGCTCATAGCACGTTCGTTACGTATGACATACTACACAATACTTCAATTAGGGTAATAATACATTCACCGCGTATATAATACGTCGGCGGCGTAATCATACGCCGCTTGTAGATTTCATTTCATTTATTTATTTCTAATTATTTTTAAGGTTAGCAAGCGTTTGCGTAGCTCCAATATGTCATTGGACAATTCGAAGGAGCTACTATTTTCCTCAGTGTGGTAAATCGCTGATTCGGGATGTGACTTTCGCCAACACCGCTTCTTCATATCTAAACATGACTTCACTACGGGTGCCGCTATTGATCCTTTCAATATAGTGAAAAACGTAATCACTATATCGACCTGAAAGAAAACTACGTCTTTGTTCCTTTAGCGTTTGAATCGCTTTCTTCAGTGCGTACAGAAACTGAATTCTTTTTTCTTAATCTGCTCAAACTCATGAAAAGGAACACAGGTGACGCTAGGTCGTTAGATTATCTACTACAACGAATACCCATTGTCGTCCAACGAGGAAACATTACGTGCATACGGAACACCTACTGTGATAACGAATCTTTTCATGTGATTTTATATCTACTTTTATTTACGACTTCTTTCTTGTTCCTTTATTGTATTTGCAAGTCTTATGGTACTAAAACTATTAATTCATGATAAAAACAATTTTGGTAGTATGTCCGACTTATTTCGTTCCTGTCACTTGAGTTAATTCGTGCTCTCGAGGATAGGACGGTACAGCGCTGTGATTGTATATGTAACAACTGATGCCTAACATCGTGTCGTATGGTATATTACAATCTCAATTTCTTTATCAAGTAGCTGACCACTAATACTTTTGATTTCAGGATCTTTACCCATATCTCGAACATCTGATTCAAATCTCGCCGGGAAAATCCTTAAAAGATATTTTTGGTGGGGGTCGTCGAACCAATTGAACCAAAATTCTCAAGTCATCGCACATGCTTCAGTACAAAGGTCATTTAACCATCCGTAAAGATTTATAAGTATAAGGAACAAATATAATAATTGTAAGAATTACATTGTCATAACATATCACTTCTGTTAGTGGTATTCCCCCGGTTAGATTAATTCTTTATGTAGTTAAAAAAAATACCCGCCTTAATTTATTCGCTTCTACTAAAAAAATTAAATATTAAGCAACGACAACTGATCATGAAATATCAATACACATGACAAACTATTGAGTTATGAAAGAAAAAAAAAATTCTTAAGAATCAGAAACTTGATTTATGTTACAAAAAATAATTGGAGCATTTTTGTACAGAAGAGAATGGTTTTGAATAGAATTTTGTTGGAAGCGGATACACTCCTCTCAGTTCGGTATACTCATTTTTGAACTCATTAATTAAAACTCATAAATTAGAAATAAATCGTAAATATTGAATAATTCCTGCTCAACCGTAACTCATTGGCATGAGAAAATAATATGTTTTGATTTTTACTTTCTTGCAGTTGAAACGGCTTTAGGTAACACCTTATGTTTTGTCTGAGTAAAACTTTTCATTATTAATTCATTACACGAACCGACACAGGAGCATTAACATAAAAAAATATTTTGATGTGTCGATGACCAATGACTTTCCGGAATCGGACAATTATGCTAATTTGAAATTCATTGTAACAATTGCCAAAATTCTAACAAATCCATGGATGTCTTCCAAAAAATCATAACCTTTCAAATTTACAGCATTTGTTGGAATGTTTACACAATTGTTTACACTGCGCTCAACAATAAGAGAACAGAATGATGTTAGCTCTTTAGACCTATATGAATTATACGGGACTTATGTGTAACCAGTCGAATTTACACCCCGGAGGTGGAGTAGGAGGGAAACACCAATTATGGAACCTGCAAAAAACATTGTCCTTCTTTTTGGATACACTTGAGTAGATCTTTGGCCCGTTAATTTTTTTTCTAAAAGATAATCGAAACATAACCAAAGACCCGTACGTATCAGAATAGATGCGGTAAACAGAATAGATGTTGCAAAAAGACTCGAACGTATCTAAATATACAAATGAGCAAACAATCCAATGTTTTGTGCTCTTTCATAACTATAAGAATTTCAAAGAGGACCACAGTAGTTTCTTGAAGAAATCCTGAAACATTTTTCTCTACAATGAAATTCTCACCAACTTTCTTTAAGGAGCAAATTTCAAACTGCCGTAATTTTATAGATATGAGTCATCGCACATAATTCTAGAAGTTGTCATAACCCAGGATTCTGCCATTTTTTCCTAAAACCCTGAAACAAGTGTTCTCTAAAATTTTATTCTTCAAAACTTTGCCTTTGGAAGCAACTTTCTAACTGCCATAGTTTTAGAGATATGGGTCATCCTTCCTAATTCTAGAAGTGGTCATATGCTGGGATTGTGTCATTTTTCCTTAAAACCCTGAAACACGTTTTCTATAAAATTTTATTCTCTACTTCTTTGCCTTTGGAAGCAACTTTTTGACTTTCATTGTTCTAGATATATGTGTCATCCCGCCCAATTCTAGAAGTGGTCGCATTCCAATATTGGACCATTTTTCCTTAAAACCTTGAACCTCGTGTTCTCAAAAATTTTATTCTCCACAACTTTGCTTTTGACAGTAAATCTCCATATTGCATAGTTAAGCAAATATAGACAAAAAACCATCTGCTTTCGTATATGGCGAAGAAACTCAAGTTCGTCCATTCCATTGGTCCCAGTGCCCAGTGTTCAAGCTAAGCACGACACTCACACTAATTATGAACATGCCAAGCGACCGAAGTTTTCAGGTAGAGATAAACGGGAAGTGGAGCAAGAAAAGAGTCTTGAACAACAGGCTTCCACAAGGAGGTGTTCTGTCAGGCGTCCTGCACTGCGTATACACAATGGATATCCCCTCCACACTATCCAAGAAATTAATATACGCAGATGACAACGCGATCGTATACCAAGCCAAGACTTTTGAAGAAATTCAGGAAAAATTAAACGAAGACTTGGAAGTCAAGTCTAGATTTTTCAAAGACTGGAGACTTAAACCAAATCTAAGAAACACTGTACATTGCTTGTTCCACCAACAACCGCCAAGCAAATCGGAAATCAGACCTGAAGATGAACGGAGTAACAGTGGAATATGTGGCAAATCCACTCTACCTCGGCGTCTTATTCGACCGAAGCCTCAAATATCGAGCCAATGCAGAACGCATTAAATCTAAATTGAAGTCTCGAGTGAACGAAGTACAAAAACTGGCCGGTTCTACATGGGGATGCTCAGCGAAAGCACTTAAAATAACTACTCAAGCAATGATCTTGCCTGTGGCCGAGTACTGTGCCCCTGTCTGGATGAACAGCTGCCAAGTCAATAAAATCGACACGCAAATCAACTGCGCATTAAGAATTGTAACCGGCACGGTGAATCCAACAGAAGTAGAACGGCTTTATATGCTGAGCAACCTGCCACCACCCCACATTCGTACACAAGAGGCTGCCCTGCGAGAATGCAGAAAAATCGAGGCCAACAACGAGCTACCACTGCACATCGACGTGGAATCAGCACCGAGTACTATACGACTGCGATCCAGAAGATTCTATCAAGAGAGAAACAATCTAACCGATCTAAAATCCAGATGGAATGAATGGTGGCAACATTCAGCAGTGACAAACAAAGAACTCATTAACGATTCCACCTCAGAAGTCAAAAGGCTTGAGCTACCCAGACGAACATGGCTCAGAATTAACAACTTTCGCACTGGACAAGGATGTTGTGCTTTCCTAATGCACAGATGGGAATTCTGCGAATGCGGTGAAATGCAGATAATAGCACACATCCTAAGTCATTGCGTAATTCATCGTTTTTCCGGAAACATGACCGAAATTCACAACGCAACAGATAGGGCAGTAACTTGGATGAACAATTTGAATGTAAGCGTATGACATAAGGCAGTGCAATAAGTAATGTAAATGTAATTAATTTCTTAAGTTTAGAATTGGAAGATTTCTTAAAGTCATTTGAATAAATAAAGTGCCCAAACCACTGACCTAATTTCCACAACAAATTTTTCCCAGTTTTATGAGATCAAATTTGACACTAAAATGAACAATTTCCTTGCTAAACTTGATGAGATATATTCGACCCTCGAAAAACCATGTTTTTGGTCACTTTTTCGACCAGATCTCCGGAACCATTTGACCGATTTTGTTCGTCTTTGAACTTGAATCATGGGACTTAAGTATGAGGTACTGAGGTACTGAGGAAAAAAAGTTTAGGGTGATCGGTGCAACCGTTTATAAAAAAATTACGGGACGGACAGACGGACGATACATAATAAATGTATCCCCCCAACTCCCACCTCGGTCTACCCCATCTTACAATAAAGTAGTTTGTAGTAAACGTATAGGACCTTTGTACTTCGTACGGATCCGAAAGTGTTGAAGAAATGATAGATGCTATTGGGGGAAAATGAAACTTTTTCACCCTCATAAGAGCGTCCAAAATGGGCCCGAGTGGTCCAGTCTGTATGGTCCACATAGGTAACAGAACCGTTAATGAATAGTTCAAAAGCAAATTTGTACAGAACTGGAAGGCTCTATGTCCAGAAATTGACCGAGGACTAGAAAATCTTTTATATTCTGGTCATGGAACAATAGTTCCTTGATATCATGTTAGGGTTCTAGATCGGCCTCTTGACGTTGGTTCTGCCCTTAGAGATGATCGTACGAGTCGGCATGGTCTTATACCTTATGTTGTTATATGGCTCGTTATAAAAATTCATGTAAAAATTTAAATAAAAAAATTGTGATAACGTAATTATTGTTTGAACTTGTAAAAGTAAAGTAGCATTTTGTGATAACATCTAATGCGACACTCTATTTGCATAAGTTTTATGGAAATGAGACGGCAATAAGAAATAAGTGTTTGTGTTATTGACTTACTGTTTTATTAGGGGCAATAATTAAACTTCAACTACAATTTATTACTTACACTTTGAAACCGTCTTCCGCCATCCTGTCAACATTTTCGTTTAAGTCAATCTTTCACTACTGGATATCCACTAAATATAGTCCTTAGAACAAATTTTAATAAAACACTGAACTATCAAAAATTGTCTTCCTTAAACATTGAAATTCCTCACATAAATCAAAAATAATTTCAAATGCAATAAACACGAACAACAAGACAAGAAAAAAAAAATTGTAAAAAATGTTACACGGTCAGCGTAGAAATAACGAATGAGAGTGGCCACTGTAGAGACTTTCCGTTTTATACTTGCACCTGTACTGTGCGTTACAAAAGTTTCGTTTACACACTGTAATCGCTTTGCTGGATTGAGTTAAAATAATACGATGAACGACATAACGATAATGTCGTCTATTCTATTCAATACATCGTTTCACACTAGTATATTGAGCTGAAATAAAAGGTACTGAGACACATAGGTATATCATTTTATTCATATTTTTTCAATGTTTAACTTTTCATATTTATTCGAATCGATTGGGGATAACATTAATCAAATCTGACATGATAAGAACACAATATTTCATGAATTGAGCTATTAAACTCATCTTTTTTTATAATTTTTCGATTTTTTTGATAGACGATAGTTTGAAGAACCATTTCGTTAGAAAAGAAATTCCAATTAATGAAATTCTTTTGATGCACCTGATAGAATTTGTTTATGTTAGATAGTATTTTCACAGTCAGTTGCGAGGGGAATGCCGTTGTTAGAAAGCGTGTACGTGTTCAGAGAAAAATTTAGCTTCAATTCCCAAATAAGCTGTTAAATGTTCGAGGGCGTCCTCGAGATATTCGTACCCAGGTTAGCTTTTTCAGTTTATGAACTCACCCTAGGGAAAATCATTTTATTCACCTCCCGCTCAAAATTCTCATATGACTTACAAAAGAAAACGAAATTTATTGTTGTAAATGTCAAAGAGCACGTGACACAATGTTTACATTTTTGCACATTTTTTCCGTACGGGAGAGAAACAATTGAGATATATAAATACCTCGTTCCGCTCTTTGCGGTGAACTTTTGCGTCTGTTGACAATTTTCTCACCGCGGATAACAAATAACCTTTTCCATTGTTTTCTCACTATAATCTCTAAATAGGGAATAGTAATTCTCTCAAAAAAGTTGGAAAGAAGGAACTTACTTACTTATCAGCCTTTCTAACCCAAGCGGGTTTTGGCTGACTCTACAACGTTTCTCCATCTGGAGCGATCCTGGGCCAGACTTCTCCAACGTGGTCGTCGTTGTTGAATCCGTCCGTTTATCCGAGGCTCATTGTAGAGTTTCTTGAACTGTGATTTTTTACGAGGAAGAGGCGTTAACACTTCGCTCATCCCACTGATCCGTTTCCCCGACAACCCGTAGGCAAGCACTCTTAAGTTTAGCACAAAACTCCGAAGAGAATTGAGGTCCCAGGGACTACGACGTGGACGTAAAAAGAGCACTTGATAGTTAGACAGTTGCACGCATGGCATATGACCCGGACTACCACACTCCGCTCATATGCTATCAAGCGCTACCCTATCTAACTACCCAATCCCCAGAAAGAAGGAAGGTTTATTCAAAATTAGAAGAATGAGGAGGTGAAGTCTCACGAAATCGTTTCTTCGTCGCATACAAAACGTTATTGTTTTACACTGCTAACACTGACATTTTAAAACAAAAGAAAATACAATAAATGTAACATTCCTGTCTAATTTTAAAGTAAGAGTAAAACTTTTTTCACATTTTCAAAAATGCTTTCTGGTTGGAAAAATCGGGAAAGAGAACTTTTCGGAAAGTTTTCAAAGGAAACATTAGAAAGTTCCGCAGTTTCCCCCTCGGTTATTCATCGGTGTATCTGTATTTTAACCTACATAAGAAAATGATATTTAATAAATTTCCGATTATCAATTCTAATCATTATCGTATAATGTTACCAACGATACCAATAGACTAGCAGCAGATAATAAACATTTATTTACATGAAATTAAAAGAATTCGATAACGCAATAAGATAACAAAAATGTGTAACAATTAAAATCAATTCCGTCAAATAAATAATAAAATACTATAATCTATCTGAGGATTTTGTAATAATCATTTTACCACTTCAAATTGTTGTAAATAAAATGGTTTTACATGGTTGGTGGAATGTAAGCACGTCACTACTGTCCACCTTGTAGAACGTTTTTGGTGCTTACATTCCACAAACCACAAGAGGGCGTCTGAAGAAAGATAAAACCCTGTGTATCAAGGCTGAAATTCTGACTACGACTAACTGGAAGAACAAGTGAGGTTATTAGTTAGTAACACCATCGAAGTCGGCACCAGGCTGCCTTCTTGAGACCTAAAGCTGGGAACAAATAAGGCAGCCTGGTGCTGAACATCTGTTCTTACTAAAGTGGAGGCAGGAGTGAGTTCTATACGTCACATAAGTTTCAATTTGGCACCAAGCTGCTACTGCCCCCTGCATTCAAAGTGTCATAGCTCAAGGACGCAGTCTGGTGCCAAGTTCAGGGGCATAACCAGACCGCTTCGTCAGAGGGTGGGGGCTGGAGGTGGGAGGCGTTCAATTTTTTCGAATCATTAAAAAGAATATGCGAGAAAAGTTTTTGAAATTTTGTTGGTAAGAGTGAATAGCTAGAAACTTAAATAGAAATTGTGAGCGAGACGGAATTTCGTCAATTGTGCGATTTTGAAAAAATTTCTTTTTGAACTAAGATCAATAGTGATAGTGAACGGTATTATTTCTTAAATCTGGTGTCCCAGTAAACGAGTCTAGCGCCGCAGGCAGAAATTTTTGAGCTCCTTACCTTGTTCTCTAAGTAAATTGAAGTATTTATAGCACAACAGACGTAATCTTTTGGGTAGGTAAAAAAGTTTCGGAACCGACCTTTTTTGGGCCGTCTCTTTGCTTTTTAAGAAAATTTAGGCGTATACTTAAGCGTTGTAGTCGAAAATTTTATTATATGAAAGTTCTGATTTGGTTTTATTATTATCGGTGAAGGTCCGGGCCATTAAAAACGGACCTCAAACACTGGCATGATATCAAATCCTTAATGAGGTGTGTGGTCCTTGTACAACAATGTACAATGTGCAATTTTTTTTTAGACGCTTTCACGAAAGTAAACAAAACATTTGAAGTTTTGGAAGACCCTTTCGGGCCTTTGCCCGACTTAGGCAAAAGGCCCGTGGGGAACCTTCCGAATTTACAGTATGGCCAGCCCCAGCCTGATGATTCCTCAGGAATTTTTAGAATGGTAGATATTCTGATGAAATACAATTTTCTAGTATGGCATAAAGATCTCTACAAAAAGAATTTTGACTCATTGGTTACTTGCACAGCAGAACCCATTTTTTAGGAAAATTTCAACAAATTTAGGGAAATTCGAGAAATCGAAGAAATTGTACATTACGCTTTTTTTACAAAGAGAGGTGTTCAAATTCAAAATGATACTAATGTACTCACTTTTTCAAGTTTAGATTTTAACTTTTTATTATTTTGTTCAAAGCTTCTGGAGGGGGGGGCGGAAGAAAGTCTTGGTGGTGCTGCGCCCTCCTTAGCCCCCCCCCCGTAGCTACGGATCTAACTAAAAATAACTTCCTATAACTCATTTGGGTGATAAAAAGTTTATTTTTTGTCACTAGTGATAAAAAGTTCATTCAAAAGTTCACGTTTCACAAGTTGTTGCATAAAGTCTTGTATGAAACACGATGCGAAATTGGTTGTTTTGTCACACAATGTGGTTATCCAACTCGCTTCGCTCGTTTTATAACTTCACATCTAGTGACAAAAACAACTCCAACGTTGTCCTGCTGTATTAATGCTGTAAGTGACTGTTACATTATTAGCAATACAATGAAATGCATCGGCCAACGCCGCATCGTTTATTCACACAAAATTTAAAAATTAGATTTCGATTGTAGAACGATTTTGGTTCTGTCTTTGCGCCGTATTTATGTCGAAATTATACGAATTTAGATGCAGAACAACAACTAAATTATAATTATTACGCATCTGCGGGAAAATTTGTTTATCTTCGAGGATGAAGTTTGTATTCTGAACCGAAGGCGAGGGATATAAACCTCCTCAAGGATAAACACATTTTGCTGCAGAATCGTAAGTATGTTATGCACCAAAGCAAAAAGAAAACATCTTATCTTATCTAAAGACGTACACTGCGATCGTAGAGGTGTGCGGGCCGACTTTTTTTTTTGAGCCCGACCCGAACCGAACCCGATCCTAAATTAAAACAATAAAACCCGAAGCCCGACCGTCCGGAAACCGCTGGAAGCTCGGCCCGACCCGAACCGAACCTGATTCGAAATTTAAACCCGAAGCCCGACCGCCCGGAAAACGCTGGGAACTCAATCCGACCCGAACCGAACCCGATCCGAAATTGAAACCCGACCGAACAAAAGTGATTCGAGTCGAATTTTGTTACCTGAAAAAATTCATATCGAGTTCATTGAGTTAAACTCAAGTATTAAAGGAGAAAATACAGTGAAAAACCGATAAAAACTGTTTTTGTTGTTTTTTTCTCGCTTTCTTCACACTTTTTGCGTGCTTTGTGCAGGAGGTGTGTACTCGCGTGACTAGATTCTCACTTGTTGTTGTTGTTTTTTATTTGCCGTGAAACTAAAGATATTTTCCGAATTACTTATTGCTGTATTAATTCGAAAAGCAAAACAATACGGCGACATAAATTATCCCCCAGGGAATTATCTCCCAGACAGAAAAAATGGGAATTATCGACCAAAGAATTATCGCCCAGGAATTATCTCGTCTGGGGGATAATTCCCTGGGTAATAATTATCCTTTTTTTTGGGCGATAATTCCTGGGCGAAAATTCCCATTTTTTTCAGTCTGGGGGATAATTCCCATTTTTTTCAGTCTGGGGGATAATTCCCAGCGAGATAATACTCGTCACCTATTGTCACAAAGTAATCACTGGGTAAATTTTAATTACAAATTTTGCACAAAATAGCTCTTCAAATGTTTACTAGTCGTGCGGTTCACAAGCGTGTAAAGTTCTTTTATCTGAAATCATTGCCAAAATATGGCGCAGACGCAAAATAACCCCGGAAAAAATAACCACCGACATAATAACCCCTAAAAAATATTCAGGACAAAATAACCCCCGACAAAATAACCCCAAGTACAAAATAACCTTGACATAATATCTCCATTTATTAAATAAATACAATTGTTGTTTGGACACCCTAAGCATATTGAGCGTCAAAGTCAGTAAAAGAGAAAGTACAACATTTATAGACTGAGTGTTGTATGATATAATAGAAATTCGTAAATTGAAGTGTCGCAAAAATCGAAATTAAAACAAGCAAGGCGCCGCAGGCCTGAAAAAAAAAGAAAAAAAAAGCGGGGTCGAGGGGCGGCAGCCCCCGCGATGGGGGGTCAAGGGGGGTGTAACTCCCCTTGTGGGGTCTAAGGGGCAGAGCCCCTAACGGGGTTTGGGGCAGAGCCCCATGCACGTTGGGCCGCCTGCAGGGCGTATAAAGCTCGCCGCAGGCGCGAGGGTTTAGGGGGCAGAGCCCCCTACAACAAAAAATCATTGCCTTTGTCAACTTGTTGTAAGGTGTACAGGCTGTTCATTAGAAAATAATGCATACCGTTTGCCCAATAAGTTTCAACTATGAGTATAGGGGATACTTTGTGGTTATTTTGTCATTGGGATATTTAGTCCGGGTTATTTTGTCTGTGTGTATAGGGGATATTTTGGGGGGTTATTATGTCCGGGGTTATTCCGCCCTAGAGCCCCAAAATATACTTGCAACAATGACATAACTGATATATTGCAATACATCATTGTTTCATAGTCGATTTGATTTGGATAGTTTAGGATGCATCATTTTCAAAATTTCTTTTTGTAGCAATATTATCGAATCCGAATCGTGAACCCGATAAAAGGTACACTCGAAACCCGCCCGACCGGAAATTTCAAAACCCGAAAGCCTGAAACCCAAACCCGTGCAAAGTAGTTCGGATTCGGGCCGGGCCGGGTTTTGGGCGGTTTTTTCCGAATTTCGGCAACCCGCTCACCTCTACTGCGGTGTATAAAATTTAATAAAATTCTTAATCAATTGAAAGCGAAAAAATCTTCACAAATCCTCGAAAAAACAAAAGAAATAAAAATTTTTTTCCTTTAAATCCATTGTAGACCGAAAGATGCGTTCGCTAAATCTAAAGCGAGACGTTAAACATTCAAAACATAAATGAAATTGTATCTGAACAAATCTGGGAAGTTTTAATATTTGGTCTAAGATCGCTCAGTTAAAGAGGTCATGGACGCTAGCAAGCCTTAATTTGACTCTGATATCGGAAAATTCCATCAATCAAGGAAATCAAAGGAAATCTAATTTACAGTAATCATCTGGATTCTTAATTCTGTCACTGTCGATGTAACAGTTGTCGATGTTTACAAATATTCATCAAAAAATTGTTTATACTTGCAAATCAACGCTTGCGATAAAGATAAAGCACATTCCACAATAAGAAAGCTTCTGTGTACAGCAACTGTGTACACATTCGAAGAATGTAATTAAATTCACCAGAAGTTTTGAAGAATCATTGAGTTGTTTTGTAAAGTACTCCGAGATAATACAGCTGCTAAGACAGTAAATCTTGATGTGAACAGAGTTTTGAACTTACAAGCGAATTCTTAAAAGAGGTTCAACCTTGCTTATAGAAACAGTCGAATGAAGCTTTTCTTAAAAAATCATTATTTTGTGTCTGTAGCATTGTAGGTTACATTAATTACCAAGGCTATGCTAAGGTTACTCTGACGTCTGACTCTTTTTCGGCGTTTTTGGACACCCTATCCAACTATCTAATTGTGTCCGATTTCTCTTAAACTGTCTTTACGGCGTCCACCCCCTTCAAATGGAATTTCGCAAACAAATTATTTTGAATATTTGAATAAAAGTTCATATAATGGTACATTACATTGGTCCCTGCGAAAGTAATTCATTGCATACGACTTTTGTTCTTCTATTTTAAAGCGTTGTTACTGTCCTAGAGCGACATTTTATAGAGGGAAAATTCAGTTAAAATAAATACCCCGATGATGGTTGTTTAACAACCGAAACCTAGGTCGGTAAAAAAAAAAATTATTAAAATAAATTGGTGCAATTGAAAAAATAGAGCGTTTATTTTTAACTCAACTTTTAATATAATTTTGAAATTGCACGGAGTTACGCGCACTCCCAAAATGTGGAAAAAACCCCAAGAGACGTTGGTTAGAAATAGACCAAATATATCTGTCTCTTTCTAACCAACGCTTTAGAATAGAAGAACAAAAGTCGTCCGTCACCCACCTAAATCCAATTTTTTCGAAAAATGATCTTTCTAAACGTTGACAAGCCGAACAAAAGAAATCAATCTGAAATGAATTTGGCTAATGAGGACACAACTTTGTGATGCGAGCCAAACTCAAGAGTGTTTTTTGAGCAAAACGCTTTGAAAACCGTTGTTTTGACGAGTATAGAGTTTGCATATCCGAGCCGAAAAGTTAGTGCATTTCAGCCCAAAAAATGTTCACAACCAAATCTGAAACCCGACCGTTACTCGAAACACGAAGCATTACAAAATTACCTGAATACGTGCGAAGTAAATCGGGGCAATTAAACTCTTTACCGTTTACTTATATCGAAACATCACTGTCCTGCTTGCGATGGCGTCGTTTCATAACCGTAGTATATAAAACATCAAACCATAAACTTTATGTCAATTTCAACAAACACTCATAATGTTCCATAACATTTTTCAAGATTTATTTGCAAATGATAAATAATTTATGACAAGCACTTGCTGTACATAAACAAAGATTTTGAATAATTAATTATAGGAAAATCTTGAAAAATCATATCGTAATATCACTCATTTTATTGTAATTGTGACATTGAATTTTTAAAATGGGATGCCTAGACAGAGAGGCAATCAACTCATCTTTTATGCGAGAGAAAAAATCGAAAATAGTGCTGTCTTTATTGGTTTTGTTCTCACAAGAGCATACTAGTTTATAAAATCGGCACTTAGTTGAATGGACGATACACGTTGAGAAGCAAAATGTAATTAACAACTTTCATGCATAATGATTCAAATTTTTCCATTAGAAATTTCATGTATACTTATAGTAAAATAATTCGACATATCGTTACAGGGCTTCCGAAAAATTCAGTTGGTTTTTGTTCTATTTGTCGTCGATATTCCATGACCTGAGGAACACCATTCTTTAAGCTCAACAATAGTCAGGCCGACCTGAACTTTTTTGAACGCGATTTTGGACCTTTTTTTTGATTTAGCAGGTTCTTTCCGATCATCGGGTAAATCCCGAAAACCTCCCAGTACCTACCATGACTTCCTCGATTCTTAAGCTTCAGTGAGGGAGACTTTGGGTCCGTGTACTCTTCAAGATCACATACGCAGTTGGGATCGTTGGAGAGTCCTATTTCAGCCATTGGGCACGGTGAAGAAGCGCTTCGTGTGGATTCCTCCTTCATAGGCTCCCGAATATTTGTCGGACTCCGACCCCACCCAACTCTTCCTCGCCTTCACGATTGCAGAGTTTGGGATGGGTAAACAAGGTTCTGGCCCACAGGTAGCCTTTCCTCGCTAGACTATTTGGCCAACTCGTTCCCCTCCACGCCAGAGTGTCCGGAACCCAGACTATCGTTACCTGATAGGGCTTGCTTCAACTCTTTCACTAGCTTGGATGTTATGACAGTCGACATGAGCGTCTTAATCATAGCCTCACTGTCAGAACAGACTGTCATATTTTCTACACATGCCTCTGCTTCGATTACCTTTAGTGCTCCCATCCCACAAAGACTTTATTAGTGACATCCTTTTTGATTTTCCCGTGGAATGAAGTTCTCCGATAGTCCATCCGCTGTGCCAAAGGCTTGCGCTTTCAATGCCATGTGGATGGGTGGTAGCTGACGATTTCATAGTCCGATTAAACAAATCCACATCAGTCTTTAAATCTCGTTCAGATCTTTCTGTCGAGGCTTTACCACCATGTACAGCAGGCGTGACTCATTATAGGCCTTAACACTGCTGCATATACCCACAGTGTAGCCTTGGACGGCAGGCGTCAGATTTTGGACCTGGTTAACATGACTTTTTAGACCCGTACGAAGAATGAAGTTCTTCGAAAAAGGGCCTATTGCGTTTACCACGACGCGACATTTGTAACCAGTCCGAGAGCTCTCCTTAGCACCCTAGGTCGGTCTTAAGGTCGGCCCTAGACAAAAAAATGGTTTTTACCTATGTTTTAGAGAAAATTGAGGTGAACAATTTTGTCTATTTGGAGGTCTTTCGGAAAGGTTTTTTACACCCTTGCTTCGGACAAATTTTTCAATATTGCCCTCTCGGCAATTTCCAATACAATTTAATGTGAACGTAATTTCATACACTTAAGAATTAAGACAATATTTACTTAAATACGTTCGAGTCTTCATCAACTCTGTTTGTCACATCTTTTCTGATACGTAATGGGTTCCTTTCATGTGTCTTGACACTCACACTTCTATATCTAGTACTTCTGGACTTTGATCATTAAATCATGCCCGGAGCGGCAGCAGCTTTCCAACGAGACTCATCAAAATACCTACACAGTAGGTTTCTTCAGGAAAGTCATATGAATGACACGAAGTGTTGCGAAGGTAGCCGAAGGTAGCCGAAGGTGACACGAAGTGTTCCGAAGGTAGCCTAAAGTGACACGAAGTGTTCCGAAGGTAGCCGAAGGTGACACGAAATGGTTTGAAGGTAGCCGAAGGTGACACGAAATGTTCCGAAGACAGCCGAAGGTGACACGAAGTGTTCCGAAGGCAGCCGAAGGTGACACGAAGTGTTCCGAAGGCAGCCGAAGGTGACACGAAGTGTTCCGAAGGCAGCCGAAGGTGACACGAAGTGTTCCGAAGGCAGCCGAAGGTGCCACGAAGTGTTCAGAAGGCAGCCGAAAGTGACACGAAATGGTTTGAAGGTAGCCGAAGGTGACACGAAGTGTTCCGAAGGCAGCCGAAGGTGACACGAAGTGTTCCGAAGGCAGCCGAAGGTGCCACGAAGTGTTCCGAAGGTAGCCGAAGGTGACACGAAGTGTTCCGAAGGCAGCCGAAGGTGACACGAAGTGTTCCGAAGACAGCCGAAGGTGACAAGAAGTGTTCCGAAGACAGCCGAAGGTGACACGAAGTGTTTCGAAAGCAGCCGAAGGTGACACGAAGTGTTCCGAAGGTGAAACGATGTGTTCCGAAGGTAGCCGAAGTCGACACGAAGTGTTCCCAAGGTAGTATTCCGAAGGTGAGACGAAGTTTTCCGATGGTAGCCTAAGGTGTTGGAGAACAATTTTTTTCGGAAGTAAAATATCTTATGGAGAAAAATTTTTTTGGAGAAATTTTTTTTTTAAGTAAATTTTTTTGGAGAACTTTTTGTTCGGAGAAAATTTTTTTGGAGAAAAATTTTTGTTGGAGAAAAATTTTTGTTGGAGAAAAAAATTTTCTGAGAAAACTTTTTGTTGGAGAAAAAATTTTTTTGGAACAATTTTTCGACAAAAGTTTTTATTGGAGAAAAATTTTTTGGAGAAACTTTTTTTCGGAGAAAATTTTTTTTCTGAGAAGAATTTTTTGGAAAAATTTTTTTTTCTAAGAAAATTTTCTTTTCTGAGAAAATTTTTTTTCGGAGAAGATTTTTCTCATGAATTTTAGTTATAACAACTGAAAACTTCCAAAACGACTGATATCACAACAAAAACCTCTTAAAAGGTAGAGTGTGACGCAGTCCGTAAGTCCGCTTCCAAAATAATGATATCGCTTGAGGTGACGCTATCGCTGATAATACGCAGAAGTTTGTTTGAATGGAATCTTGTGTTCAAAGTTTTAAGTTCCTGAAAAATTACAGCGCTTTTTTCAAAACAAAATTACGTTGTGTTAAAAAAAATTGCGTCACTGGTTACAGACATAGTGGTAAACACATCAGCCCCATATGCTTCGTGTGGGTCTAAAAACTACTTTGATATAAATTCGCTCCACTTTCTTATCGGTACGATTTTAGATTTACCAAATTCAACTTCTAACAATTTTACCTGACCTGAGCCTCAATTTGCATGTCAAACTCAGTATTACCACGCACAGTGGTTCAAAAACGTTCTCCGCATTCTCATTTTGCCAAAACGTTACTAAATACTTACATATTGTCTCAACAAAATCTGAGGCTACACAAATACCCACTTATTTTGACGAAAATGTTGATTTTCCCATACATTCTTTTCCGAAAACGAACAGGAGTCTACAAAAGTAAACAGACTTCAAAGCCTACTTTTGAGAAAATTTTTGAAAATTTGAGAAAATTTAAGAAAACTTGAGAAAATTTTCACAAGTTTTCTCAAAATTTCTCAAATTTACTTAAAATTTCAAAAAAGTTTTCTGAAAATTGGTACAAATTTTGAAGCATTATTGATGTTTTTTACTCGAAAAATTGTTCAAACGACCTATTTTAGGTGTTTTCGGGCATCCTAGAACTATTAACATAAGTACTAAGGGCTGAATTTTCAGCCATCCGTTCATGCTTGGTTTCTTGTGGTTTTTTTCATCTGCACGACCTCTTATATGGTTCAGAATATACTTTACGTCGATTCTCATCAATTCTACACTAATTTTAACTTGTTTGAACGTATTTTTTATTAAAATAAAATTCGAGAAAATTTAAGAAAATTTCTCAAAAATAGGCCCTGACAGACTCCCACATATTTTATTGTTTTTCGAACAGTTTCGCATTCCCTTAAGTTTCGAATATGGATCACTGTGCCACGGTTGACCAACATGCATTCGGAATTCTGTTTTTTCTCTTTGTTTAGTTTTTGTATCCTAAAAATTCTACGGGTTCCACGGATAGAAAAAAAACTCAAGCCAGTGATTTGAAAAATGATTTAAATGCTTTTAGAGGGATTGTCCTAAAGCTTTTGCAGTGGTTTTTGTATACATTTTTAGGATAAACAAAATTCTGCTTCAGGGATCTTCGGCACACAAAACTTTTTTCCAGTTAAAGGTCACAACTCTCGAAATCTGCTTTTTTAATGCAGAAATTTTATTGAATCTTCTGGCAAGCTTCTGGCAAACACAAAAAAGTAAATAACTTGTTGATGAAGACCGTAAAAAAACAACAAATAAATAAATATTTGCTGAATTACAAACAATCATTTTTGTCTATATTCAGGCGATTCGCTAAGTACATTCATATGGCAGTTTTTCTTAATATTTTAGAATTAGTCAGAGATCTATTTCCGAAATTCAGAAAATATATTGAACTTTTGCGAGTGATCCCTTCTTAAAAACAAATGATTCGCTTGAGCGGTAGAGCGGTAATTTTACTCTTAACTCTACAATTGAGTAGAAATTATAAATGGGAGCTTGATCGTCATTCCAAATTCGAACTCATAATCCGCCTTACCCTTATCAAATCGACAGCTGAACCAAATTTTCTTTTAACTGATGCATAGGTGTGAAGTCGAACGAAAATTCTTCTGTTGACCCATAGAAGTCAACCGAAAGGAGGTTGATACTCACGTTGCTAGAAGCATCTCACCTTGACCTCTTTCTTACCACCATAGACACTTCGGCATGTAGCATTATTGTCGCCTTCCCGGTGTCACTTTTATGGCATTGACGAATGCTTTCAAACGCACTAAATTTCACCTTGACACCTAGCTGCTGCTGCCAACTACATTTAGACGAATTCAAGAACACAGCCTGGTGTCAGGAAGAAAATTTATTGGTGCGTTGTGAAGCGTCACGTCATCTATTTATGACACCAGGCTGCCATCTTTTGTGCCGTCGAAACAAGACAAAGGACGTAGCCTAATGTCAAATTGACAATTATTTTCCCATAAAGTACCCAGCTTATTGGCTGTAACATTTCCTAGCACCACTTTTCGACACCTAGCTGCCCGGCCGAAAAAATACTCTTCTACTTGTTGCAACTTTCTGAAGGCTGCGTACTTTAGATTCAAGATCCAGTAGTTTCATACACTAGAGGAAGGAAAAATCTAGTGTGAAAGAACTATAATTGCTGGATGTTTCGGAGATTTTCAGAAAAACTGTAACAAAGCGAAAGACCACCTTGCTTCAGTTCTTCAAAAGTGTTTCTCTTCAATTTATCTTCTTATCACCGATTTTTATTATCAGCAAAATCTCGATATAAATACAACAAACATTTACTTTCACCAAGAAAAGCCTCATTTACTTAAATTACTTGAAAGGTTTATCACTTAACAAAACAATGTTATTATGCCATTGTCCCCTCCGATGAGTAAAGTTCTATTTAAAGGTAGAAGTGATATACTGGTTACAACTCCCTTAAAATTTTCAGATCTGAGCTTCGTTACGGAACAGGAACTGCCCGAATCGACGGAATGATAAACGCCAATGCGATTATTTGGAGTTGCGAAGATCAACTCCTTTCCATTGCTGATCAAACAATGAACAGGCTCAGCTGGACTCCTGCGAAAAACCAATCAAAAATACTTCATGAAGGTTAACTCACAGAACTTACTTTAGTTGGAATAATAATTTTCCATCTATTTTCCACACGCAAATGCTCTGGTCGAGACTAGTGCTGATGAGAGTATCATTCGTCAAAACCAGTTGCAACAATTCACCGTGGTAGGACCAAGAAGACAGGATTATTCCAGATAGTCCGTCGAAAACGCAAATTTGACCAGAACTCAGGCCCATCGCAACCCATTTACCATTTGGCGAGATGCTAAGGCAGCGTACACTTCCGCCGCCATTATTTCTGTCGTTGAAACATTTGAATTCGTTGACATACGAAAATGTCCGAGCGTCTATTATTTTAATCGTTGATTCAGCAGTTCCGCATAAGATCAGCGGACTGGGTGCTGGAAATGTTTTTACCACACTGATAGGCGTTAATTTATGTGAGTCCAATTGACTGATCCTGGAACCATCGAACGGATCCCAAAGGTGTACACCTGAATCGCAAGACACAGCTAACCGTAACGATTCCAAAAAGGCCAATGAGTGAACGGATTTACGATGTTTAGTGTAAGTGAATTGGCATGACGATGTATCCTTACCGTCACCTTGGTTACGCAAAGACCAAAGTTTTACCGTCTTGTCTTTGGACGCAGACATGAAACTATTTTCGTTGTCCAAGCAACATATGGACCTAATTGAGTTGGAATGTCCAGCGAATGATTGCAGTTTTATTTGCTTCAAATTAAAACTGTAATCCTTCTCCGACAGCCCGATTTCATGTTCCCAATAGATTGCCCAGTGGCCAGTCAAATGCCTCGAAGCATTTATTTGTTCGAACTTGTATGCAACAAGATCTAACATCTCCGTTGGTCCGATTTCCGATTCATTTCCACTTTGTACTTGAATTCGATTTCCGATTACTGTAGTGCCAAAACTGTTCGAATATTGATCGTCGATCGAATCTTCGTAATCGTGAATTTTGCCGGAACGTGAAAAATCGAATTTTACACTGTATTCATCCAACTGACAATCCGGCTGCTCGAACTCATGGCACAGATTCAAAATCAATGAAATATTTTTCACAACTTGATACATTGTAGCTTCTCCCAGGTATTTCAAAAACGGAATGAAAGAGACATGCGCCAAATTCGGAGTGAAGACTTCCACGATTTCTTCTCTATCGCGAATGGAAGACGCAGATCCCATTTCCATGTTCATTAATTGTGGAGGTGTGATACTTTCGATGGAGCTGTCTCCTTTAGCTTTCGCTAATTGTATTTGAATTGAAGTTCCCTTATACATTGACCATTCTCGTGGAGCTCCTGCTCGGCGAATTTCAACGAAATTGGAATCGTCTGATGAATTCGAACTTCCATCGTCGTTCTTTGAAAAAGAAAATGGTTGGAAAAATAGATTTTCAATATCCAATCGCAGCTCTGATTAGAGGTTTCATTATTTTGCCATTGGGGGGACAAGAGGGAGAAACGGACGGACATTTTTTATTGCTGATTTTACTTATTCAGGCCTCAAAACGCAACGAACATCAGCTCTGGAATTGCGTTTACCGCGTGACGTTTGTAACCAGTCGAATTTCAACTCTTATCATGGTTCTTATATGAAGAATCAGCAATGAAAAACATACGCAAGGGACTCGAACGTATCAGAATAGATATGGCAAACAGAGTTGATGTTGCGAAAAGACTCGAACGTATTTAAGTAAATATTGCCTGAACTCTAAAGTGTATGAAATTATGTCCGCATTAAATTGTATTGGAAATTGAAATATTGAAAAACCCGTCCGAAGCAACAGTGTAAGAAACCTATCCGAAAGCACAAAATTGACGCCCAAATAGACAAAAATGTTCACCTCAATTTTCTCTACAACATAGCAAAAAAACATTTTATTGTCTAATGCCGACCTAGGGCCATGGCCATATAGAAAAGCTTCGGACACATACTTCCATAGACAAAAATGTTTTCATAAATTTTCTCTACAACACAGCAAAAAAAAATTTTTGTCAAGGGCCGACCTTAGGACCGACCTACTGCCCTAAGTTCAGGCATCGGACACATACTTCCACAGACGAAAATGTTTCCCTAAATTTGCTCTGCAACATGGCAAAAAAAATTTTTTTGGTTGGGGCTGACCTTAGGACCGACCTGAGGCCCACTTGAGCCTTATACACAGGCACCGGGCCCAAATTGGCTTTTGAATATAATTCGGTACTCGGCTACCTCTCAAATAGAAAAGGAATCAACAAAATGCGTTAGGATTTACCCGAAGAAACATGTTGAGCTCTAGTAGAAACTCAGTTTTAAGGTCCTAGATGAGTCCAGAGGGTTCTAATCAAAAAATATTTTTCCATAAAAAGTGAGACATTCGATTAAAAAAAATGTTTTGAAAATCGAAAGAGATTTAGTCGAGTTATGTACAAAAAGCATGTTGGGCCCTAGCAGAGACTCGTTTTTAGTGCCCTAAGTCCAAGAACATAGTCACGAAAAAGTTTCTCCTGCAAATTGTTGGGTTTTCATAGAACTGTCGATTAAAAAAATAATTATGAAAATGGCAAAGATTTACTCGAGTCACGTACAAAAGGCCAAAAACCACTTAAACAGCCCTAGCTCAGCGGCCCTTGGGCCAAGAGTGCCTAGATTCAATCCTATAAAAGATAACCTTTCAGGGGAAAAAAAGTTACTGGAAATCGGTTGAGTTTTACTGGTGTTATCGTGTTGACGGACAGACGGACATTTTTTTTATTGTTGATTCGTCATCTAAGGACCATAATCGATGATCCCCCTACTCCAGGGTGGAAATTCGAGTGATTACAAACGTCGTGGTAAACGGAACAGAGCCCTTTTCGAGTAAAACTCAACTGATTTTCAAAAACTTTTTTCCCCTGAAAGATAATCGAAAAATCGAAGAATTATTTACGAGGGGTGACGCACTTCTGCGGTTTATGGAATAAATGGAATAAATGGAATAAATGGGAATAAATGGGAATAAATGGAATAAATGGGAATAAATGGAATAAATGGGAATAAATGGAATAAATGGAATAAATGATAATTTTTTCAAATTCGTCAAAACCTTAAATAGACTTGATGTTGATGGCAACGCACACAACAAACCATACTAATGTGTCAAAAAGTGAAAAAACCCTCTTTTGAAAACCCTAAAGAATTTTTGTTGAAAAATGGAATAAATAAATTTATACATTTATTCCATTTATTCCCAAAAAAATAAAATTTAATATCAAAATGGTTTAAATGCTTTATAATTTGTGCAAACCTTTTTTTGAACTTATTTGTCTAACTTGTGATGTGTTTGGTTCAGATATTTCGCAAAAACAACAACAAAAATTTTGGGAATAAATGGAATAAATGGAATAAAAGAATAAATGGAATAAATGGAATAAATGGAATAAATGTTATTGAAACTACTACATAGGAATTAAACTTGCGGAGAATAGAGTCCGCTTCTCATCTTAAGCGTAAAACCATTTTCGTTACTTGATAATGTTATGAATTATTTAATGTTGATGTGTTAATGTCTGAGCGTCATGTCAATGACAAAATAACATTATCAAGTAACGAAAATGGTTTTACGCAATCGAAAAATCTTTTTTGTGATTGAATCTGGGCACTGTCGACCCAATGTCTGTCGAGCTAGAGCCGTTTAAGTGGTTTTTGTTTTTGTTTGAAAGCTATGGGCATAGCTGAAAGAATTTTTTCGATTTTGAGCCCTAGGGCACTAAAAACGAGTCTCTGCTAGGGCCCTATGTGTTTTTTGTACCTAAGTCGAGTAAATCTTTTCCCATTTTAATAATTTTTTTTTGTGTGAAAGGTCTGGGTATGACCGACAATTTATGGAAGAAAATTTTTTGATTTTGAGTCCTTGGACTTAGCTGGGGCATTAAAAACGAGTCTCTGCTAGGGTCCTACATGTTTTTTGTACATAACTCGAATAAATCTTTTTCGATTTTCAAAAATATTTTGTTTAATCGGAAGGTCTAGGAATATCTGCCATTTTTGGAAGAAAATTTTTTGATTAGAAACCCTTGGACTCAGCCAGGACCCTAAAACTGAGTTTTTACTAGGGCTCATACATAAATCGGGTAAGTCCTAACCGATTTTGTTGATTCTTTTTCTATTTGAGAGGTAACCGAGTGATAAATTATATTCAAGAATAAATTTGGGCTCGGTGCCTGTCAGAGCTTATTGTTTGGTAACAAATTCCCAAAATTCTCTAAACTTCCCCAAAATTTCCCAAAAATTCTCAAAAACTCCCAAAATTTCCCAAAAATTCCTAAAAAAAAGTTTACAAAATTTCCAAATAATAATTTACTAGTAAACTTTATGATGAAGGGCATCTCTTTCCAGACAAGTTGAAAATTCGAAATTTTGAATTGTCTGCTCAGCGAAATGTTTATTTTTATATTTCAATCTTTATTAGGCTCCAATACCTTCATTTTGGCACTAATTTGTATTTTCTGCGAAGTGTGATGGCTGAAATATGCACTAGGGCTACCCTCGTAAAGGCCCTCCTAGCGCTCAGCAAGAAAGGGGTAGAACAAATGTTTTTCGTATCGGATAATGTAACACAATGGCATTGTTTTCAACCGGTTATGAGCGTTGTGAGGAATTGAAATCAAAATTTTCCCAAAATTTCCCAAATAATAGGCTCTGGTGCCTGTGCTGAGGGCTCAAGGTCGGCCCTAACCAAAAAAAATTGTTTTTGCTGTGTTGTAGAGAAAATTGAGGTGAACATTTTTGTCTATTTAGGCGTTCGTTTGTGCTTTCGTAAGGGTTTTTTACACCGTTGCGTTGCTTCGGACGGGTTTTTCAATATTGTCCTCTCGGCAATTTCCAATACAATTTAATGTGAACGTGATTTCATACGCCTAAGAGTTAAGGCAATTTTTACTTAAATACGTTCGAGTCTTTTCGTAACATCAACTCTGTTTGCCACATTTATTCTGTTACGTACGGGTCTTTTGCACATGTTTTTGTATGAAGTGTCTGTTTTCTTAGACCCTTCCTCCAGGGCCGTAGCAATAAAATATTGGCTTTAGGGTAGCAGTTTATTCTCACAATGATGTATCCATGCGTAGGAAGACGTTATTTGAAATAAAAAGTGGGGAGGAGCACTTGGAACTTAAGGAAGTTATGAGGCAAAAACACCATCTGATCTGATATAAACTGTTCGAAAAATTTGAGAGTTGATTTTTTTCCTACCCTGCCCCTCCCCCTAACGCACACGAAATTTATGAACGTGCTAAGGAGATGCAAGATGTGAATAAAAATGTGATAGAAAGAGATTCAAATAGTCTTCACGCGTGACATACTTCATGAAAGGCTAAGCTCTTGAAATTTTATCTCACAATTAAACATTTACGGCTCAAACCACGGTAATGTTTTTTTTTATAATTATCAGGTTGGGATGGCCATTTCTGGCTCATAAAAATCAGATCTATTGATCCTTTGTTTTCTTCCCGTTCATCATATAAGTCCTTATAACCTTCCCGTTCTCACTAAGAACCTGTCGAGCGTGGCAAGTCCTAGGCTTGGGACATCGAAGGGTTGAATCACATATCCACTCAGTGTCATGCTCTTTAGACGGAGGAACTTATTATGTGGACGCCTGTTTCCTCCTCTAGGCCGCAACTACATCTTGGATCAGCCAAGAGGATCATTTTGGCCAAGTGCTTGTTCAACCCACAGTGACTCGTGATGGCTCCCACTACTCTCCAACTGCCATTACGGTCCAGTCTGAGAAGCTCCTTGGCCCACTTCTCGTCGGGCGCTGGGAAGAAGAGCTTCATGTGCTCTCCTCCGCAGTAGGCGCGCCAACTCTTAGCGGACTCAGTCCGCACCCAGTTTTCCACAGCCCTTTCGCACAAAGAATGCGGAATAGGGATATGGGGTTCTGGACCTTCTGTCGCAGATGCTGAACCCTGTCTGGCCAGCTCGTCTGCCCTCTCATTACCGTCTACACCGGTGTGACCAGGGACCCAGGACCCAGAGACCAGTCCCAATCGACTTAGGGTCCCTTTCAGCTCTCCAATCAGTCTTGACGTCGTGACGGGCGAAGCGAGCGCCTTAATCATTGACTCACTGTCTGAGCAGATGGTCGCTCTGCTACCCGTCATTCCCTCTGGGACTAACTTTGTCACCCCCATCAACATCGCAAACGTCTCAGCTTGGAAAACGTTTGCCAATTTTCCTAAATGAAACACATTTCACCGGATCTTGTGAATAGATCCCGAATCCCGCTCCTTCCTCAGTTTTCGACCCATCAGTGAAGCTTACCAGTTCATCATCCGGAAGGCAGGTCGGCCAGTTTCCTAGCCAATCCACACTCTCCGGTATAACGATCTGATATCGCCTCAAGAAGTCAATCTGTGGAACTACGCGATCCCTGGGCATATGGAAGACCCTGTCGTTAATCTTTTTCAGGATCTTCCCATGGCCAGACTCGAAATTCCTCATCCAGAGGCCATTTTGCTTCAGCCTATCTGCCGAGGCGAAGGCTTTGTCTTTAACGATCGTCTGGATGGGTGATAGCGGAATGTGGCCGTAGTTTTCATAGCTCCAGTGACACAAATGCACACGAGCCTCTGAACTTCATTTAACTCCCTCCTCGCACACTCCACGTTGAGGCTTGACCACCAAACTAAGCAGCCATGGCTCAACATAGGTCTGACCACCGTCTCATAAATCCACAATATGGCTCTAGACGGTCGACAGTAATGTTGCGCAGACAACAACTTCTTCAGAAAATTATGTCCAAGAGCCCAGGGGCAATAATACAAATGCTAATTCCGACTAATTTGAGAAATGCCAACAACTTTCTCGAAGACGGGAGGGACATAGCTGTTACTTGCTCAGAAACGCAGATAATCCTGTTGTCCACGCTAAATTTTTCCATTTTTAAATGGTGATACCCATACGGTGAATTGAAGGGATTACACTTAGCATGCAAACTCTAGCTGCATTAGTCGCTTCCCTCACCCCACAAGATCGTAAAACCTTTGTGTTCTCAAATCCTGCGTCTCTATTACGCATTCACTAGAGTTATATTCCCTACGCTTCGCAAGCGAAGAGTATTCCTCCTTCTTTTTTTTATTTCATGCTAAGCTCAACGAATCACTCGAAGGACAGCCCTTTGACATATTAATTGACAGATCTTTTTCGAAAAATATCAAAATTACTTCAGCCTCCGAATCAGGACAATGATTTTTTCCATATAAGAAATTGGACCATCAAAATCTTACCTTGTTCTTATAATCACTTTTAAGGAAATGCTCGGATATTCCATAAGCTTTGTCAAAGATAAGAAAGTATCTGAAACAGAAGTTCGTACAATTTGAGTAAATAGTAAAAGTAAATCGGAGGGCATATAACAAACCTTTGCAGTGCTGGCACGCAGAGGTGCTCCCTTGTCATTTCCGGGCCAATTCGAATCGCAATTACGTAGAACAAATCGATCAATTTTCTAGCCAGCACTCCCCTTGCCAAGAATCCACTTGGCATCAAGCATTTGCTGGATCCAAGCAATCGAATTATTGGATTAATAATGCTCTTAAGAATGATATCCTGTAGTCAAGAGATGTTAAGGCGAGTTCTAACAAACATATTTGTATAGTAAAATTACATGTAGTTGATCCATTATAACGACATCTGTTAGACATGGTATCAAATACTTCAACAGTTGAAGAGAACTGATGAGACCACCTTCCAAACTGGACGTTATCCGTTTTTTACATAAAAGTATCAGTTCGCTGACATGTGGAAAGTATTGCAGTAGCACAAATTGATCACCATATAACGCTGACATAGAAGTCAAACATTCCAGAACTTTGGCAGCGTTAACATCACCAACGACGATTCCATTGGAAATCGAAAATGTGAGTAAATTTTCTTTCTTTGGGATGTCTTCAGAGGGCAGTGGGATGAGATTTTCTTGGCCGACATAACACAGAGTTAACATTTTTAGTAAATTACGTGAAATGTATCTGCCGGTCAGAATTGGTCCCAAGCGATACGACAGCCATATTAAGCTCTCGGCACTCATTTCAGATATTCGATTTTCGTGGTTGGACACAGTTTTCTTTGGAATGATTTTCTGCTGTTCCATCGGCTTTTTTTGTTCATTCGTCTGTTGAGATGATAATTCGACGGAATCGATTCTAGTGGAATTACTACCGATTTCGCAGTCAATTGTACTGAGTTCGGTACTCCTACGGAATGTTGGTATCGGTATGTCAGGAGATTTTGGTCCCAAGGTTGTTGAAGATATTTTGGATAAATTTTCCTGACTATCGTTTGTAACAACAATACCTTCGGTTGCCTCTTCAGCTGTGGAATGGTTGAATCGAAGTTCCAAGAGACTACCTTCTGACGATAAATCAAATTGATCCAGAATTTGTTTAAGATTATCACTGCAATTCGATTCGTCTGCATTTGTAGTCTTACTTCCATCCATTTCACCATCGAACGTGAACATCTCATCAGACTCTGTGCAAGTTTTCGATTCTTCATCCATTTTTTCAGTACTATTATCCTCGGAGAATTTTTTCGATTCATTGAACCCAAATTGTTGGCTCTCTTGTTCCATTTCGGCGAGCTCTTTGTACCCTCCAACAGCCTCAATCAACGGTGATATGAAATTTTCCAGAAATGTTTTCAATCCGAAGCGAATGATGAGCCGTTGTAAAAAGCTGTGGTGATAAAGCTTCACAGCCTTTATACTTTTGAGTGATGAATTTGCGGAGAATTTCATCGAGAAGTCGTAGTTGCTGTGTAGAAATTTCAAACGTTCCTCGTTGTCTGTTTCGTACAAATGTAAAATCGGACCAAGTAGATACTCGCATGATAGTTTTGGACCAAGAGCCGCTGCTAAGTCATCGAATAAATACCAAGCGACTAATATCCCAGTTTCACCGTTAGTCAACATATCTGTTATATGAGGCAAGATTATGTCAACAACGTCGAATTGCTCATAGGCCGTAGGTTCGAGAAGATCTTTAATTTGTGTAACACAAGTTTTCACCTTACAAGCAGCAATCTTCCGGTAAAAAGCAACTCGTACTTTGTCCATTGCTTCTTGTTTGTCGTCATTCGTCTCGCTAAATGTTAACAGTTCCAACAAATTTGTGGCGGAATCGAATTGGACCAACGACTTGATCAGGTGGTACGCCTTTTCGAAATTGATTGGAAATGGGAAGAGTATGTTGTTGAGTAGGGGTTGTAACAATTGATGAGCTGATGGTGGAGGTAGACCTTTCTCCGTTATTATTTCATTCTCCCTGCTGTTGAGTAGCATAATCGCCGGATACTGAACGCATTTGGGTAAAAGTTCCAAATTTTTTTTCAATATGTTCGAACACACTTCGACTCTCTTCTCGAAAGATTGCAGGCACAATCCGGACAAAGGTCGGATTTGTTTAGCTAAAAATATTTCGACAATTATACACCCGAGTACTTGTAAGTCACGGTAGCAACGATCGGCCATCACTTGCTTGTAGTTTTGTAAAATGTTTCTGTTGGTTAATTTTTGTTCGTTGTCTCTTAACTCAGTTGGCACAGCCAGTAACTTTTCGTCAAGTTGCAAGTTGTTCTGGAATGTATTACTAATGAACGCTTCCATGTTCTCGATCATATTCAGCGCAGCTACAGGATTGTAATCCTTCGGAAGGATGATTTGATTCTGAGATTTTTGAACGTTCATGTGGTAACTGGCTGACCTTTCAATACTAGACATTGAATCCTCGGGGGCATTCCAGTCACGGTTCCAGTCACTTTGGGAACTGTCACTATCACAATAACGGTAATTTGAAATATCTTCGGAGCTTTTCGTTAAACGCCTTGAGTCGTGGTGGGAGTAAATCCGTGGCGGAACGTTTGATGTCCACGGAGTGTGGTATTTCTTTTGTGGATGAGGATGGTTAAAGAGTTGAACAGTTCCATGATCGGAGAGTTGCACGTGGTCATCCACCATCGATAAACATACGTTTTTTGATTTCACTGCGGCAGCTCCAGTAAGCTTGTATCTAAAATAAAGTTTTATTAGGCATCAACAGAGTTTGTGGAACGTGGAATTTGATTCCATTTTTAAATAAACTCTGTCGAACCATTAATAGACTTTGTGGAAGATCCTAGATTTGAACGAAATGTTTGGAACGAAATTATAAAATTTGTGGAAGCAAATGGAATTTTTGGAACGAAAATTTTACTAACAAGGGATTTCACCTCCAGATATTTAGGATGTCTAAAAAATCCTAGAGTCTGGGGAAAAAGTGTGGAATTTAAGTTTGTACTTTGTACTGAATTGAAATAATCATGCCCGCAGCGGTAGCGGAGGGCGTGACGCAGTCCCCACACCCCAAAAAAACGTCCACAAACCCAAAAAACTCCATACAAAAACTTTTGGGACAAGGAGCCATATGTAGGCGAACTTTTGAGTTTTTTCCACTCGCTCCCCTCCCCTTCCAAATTATTAAAAAAAATTATGTCGCAGCAGCTTTCCAACGAACCCACACTCATCAAAATCGGTTGAAAATTGGCGGAGATATCGAGGTTTGAAAATGACATTTTTCTATGGAATTTCGATTTTTCTATTATTCCCTTCATTATGAAAACTTTTTTCTGATCTGTCGGTTTCTATGTTCTATACTATCTATCTATCTATCTATTAGAAATGAGCGGATTGCCCGAAACTTCGAAAAACCCGACCCGAACCCGAATTTTTTTTTCGCGTTCATGGGTTTCGGGTTTCGAAAATTTTAATCGGGTCGGGTTCGGTCCGGGCCGGGTCTGGAAACAGTTCGGGTTTCGTGTTTCGAAAAAGTTTATCGGATCGGGTTCGATCCGGGTCGGGTTTTGAAGCAGTTCGGATTTCGGGTTTCGAAAATTTCAATCGGGTCGGGTTCGGTACGGGTCGGATTTTGAAACAATTCGGTTTCGGGTTTCGAAAAATTTTATTGGGTCTGGTTCGGTCCGAGTCGGGTTTCGAAAAATGGTCGACCCGCTCATCTCTACTATCTATCTATCTATCTATATATCTATCTATCTATCTATGTTCTATCTATTAATAATTTTCGATCTCGAGAACTAGACAGCCGATCTTCCTGAAATTTTCAGAGAGCGTCAGTCTCGGCCCCAAATGAAAAATTTCATATGCCGCTTTTCCGGGAAAATTCTGCAAAAGCCGTGACATGTGGAAAAGTGGTCAATTTTGAGGATTTTGTGGTTAATGCTCGGAGTGACAATAGCTAGAGAGTTGGTTTCTTCGGGAAATTTATAGAGTTTGGTCAGGAGAATTTTTATCTTAATCTTAAGAATCTTAAGAAAATGGCTGTCACCAGCGCCATCTTGAATTTTCCCAAGCAATAAATTAGATTTTTTTTTTTCGACTTTTAGCTTCGGAATGACAATAATTAGAGAGTTCGCTTCTTCGGAGAAGTTATAGAGTTTGAACAGGTGAATTTTTTGGGATTTTCAGAAATCTGTCAAAGTGACGCCATCTTGGATTTTTGTTAGGTATAAATGATGCTTCTTTGGGTTTACGAATTTTAGCTCCAGAATGATAACACTTACAGAGTTGGTTTCTTCTAGAAAGTTATAGAGTTTCATCAGAATAATTTTTGGTATCGTTAGAAAATGGCTGCCAGCTGTCATAGCGGCGCCGTCTTGGATTTTCGTTTATACTTTTTCAGTTTTTGAATTGTAGCTCCGGAATGAGACTACTTAGAGAGATGGTTTCTTCTAGAAAGTTATAGAGTATCAGGAGAATTTTTTGAGATCATAAGAAAATGGCTGCCAGCTGCCATAGTGGCGCCATCTTGGATTTTCGTTTCTGCTTTTTCGGTTTTCGAATTTTAGCTCCGGAATGACGCTACTTAGAGAGATGGTTTCTTCTAGAAAATTATAGAGTTTCATCAGGAGAATTTTTTGGTATCATTAGAAAATGGCTGCCAACTGTCAAAGTGACGCCATCTTGAACTTTTTGCTAAATTCTGAATAAGAATACCTAGACAGTTGGTTTCTTCAGGAAAGTTATATGAATCAGTGAGAAGAATTGGTGACACAGTTTTCCGAAGGTAGCCGAACGGGACACGAAGTGTTCCGGCGGTAGCCGAAGGTAACACGGAGTGTTTCGAAGGTAGCCGAAGGTGACACGAAGTGTTCCGAAGGCAGGCGAAGGTGCCACAAAGTATTCCGAAGGTGATATGAAGTGTTTTGATGGTAGCCGAAAGTGTTGAAGAGCAATTTTCTTCCTAAGAAAGTTTTTTTTAAGAAAAAATTTTTTTTCTGAGAAAGATTTTTTTGAAAATTTTTTTTTTTGGAGAAAATTTTTTTTGGAGAAATTTTTTTTTCGGAAATTTTTTTTGGAGTAAGAAACATTTTGTTGAAGAAAACTTTCTTTCGAAAAAATTTTTTTGGGAGATTTTTTTTTGGAGAAAAAATTTTTGAAAAAATTTTTTTTGGAGACAATTTTTTTTCGAAGAAAAACTTTCAAAACGACTGATATCACAACAAAAAAAACCGCAATTTTTTTAACACAACGTAATTTTGTTTTAAAGAAAGCGCTGTAATTTTTGCAGGAAAATAAAACTTTGAACACGAGGTTCCATTCAAACAAACTTCTGCGTATTATCAGCGATAGCGTCTCCTCAAGCGATGTCATTAATTTTGGAAGCAGACTCACGGACTGCGTCACACTCTACCTTTTAAGAGGTTTTTGTTGTAATTGGATTTAGTGGTTTAAATATTTTTATTTTTTTTAGCTTTCGACAACTAAGCCGTTTTAATCTTCAGAGCTAACTCGAAAGTGATTTGAAATTTTGAATTTTGTTAATTTAGGAATGATAGGTTGCCATGAATTGTTTAGTTGTAGTCCTTTGTCAGTGTTCATTGTTGGGTTTGTTGCTTGTTTTATGAAAAGTCCTTCTTTTATCTTGCGAAGTTTAAAATGTCGTTCGTGTGCGATAATTTTTTAATTTTCCCAGGCGCTGGTTGGGGCGCAGATCAGTTATTTATGAGTAGGAGAATGTCTCTCATCTACATCCGAATTTTTTGACAACTAATTTAGTTGTTTAAGACTCATAGATCACGATGGGCTCAAAATTTAAGATTTTTCTGTTCAATTCTAGAACAAAAATTCTTGTACGCAAGCTCAGCTCAACCGGAATGAAGATTTTTAGTGGAACTAAAAGTTTTACCTCGACCCCAACTCACCCGAAATTTAGATCAATCCAGTGATGCAATCGTTCTGACACATGCTGACTCTCCAAAGCTTCCCGATGTTTAGCAATAAAATCTTCTGGGCACGTCGCCCATGTAGGAACTTCCAGGTCCATCAAATCTTCATGTATGCTGAAACAGAACAAAATCTACTTAATAAACACAAAACGTTATTTGAAATTCGTTCTACCTTTTAAATACCAATGGATCTGAAAAAAATTCTGGTATGCATTCGTCAGGTGTCCATTCCTGTAATCGTTGTACAGAAACGGGATACTCAGCTGGAATCCATTTCGATCTGACATTTTCGCAGAGAATATTCTTTGGTGTGCGTCGTGCCATATACACGAAATACGTGATTTCCGATAGAATGTCGGACACATGATGCGGCACAGCATTTTCCAGTGACTGTGCAAACATTAAATCTAATTGCGCATCGCCTTTATTCAAACGATATTTTGATTTTTTCAAGTCGCGCCAATTCGCACCATTCCTTGATGCAAAATCTGTGACCCACGGCATTATATGGTGAAATTGTGGACATCCTAATCGACGACCCGACAGATTGTTTAAAATCGTAAGATAATCGTAATTGGACAATTTCCCTTGGCTCCACATTTTACAATATTCTTGCAATGTGAATACAGACTTGCTCTTTTCGTTGGCTTCATTCTGTTGCTTTTCTTGAACAATTTCTTCATCACAATCAAGTATCGACGCCTCCACTTGGGGACAAATGTACAGCCATAAATTTTGTTTGAGATAAATATCCGACAGGTGAATGTTACCCAAGAACTGTCCACGCAAATGCAAATGATTCATCAGCTGTAGAATTTGATAAATCAAAAATAAAGGTTTATTATACGATTTAGACAGCAGCGCTGGACTGTATGTGACGCAATCCAATAAGTTATTTGAGATGAATGAGTTGTAGACGATAACAAAACTAGAATTAGTTTCGATCGCTGCAACAACTGCGCATAAATTGACTTGAGCATCAAAAGAAGAGTTTTCATTAGATGATGAACAGCTTTTATCATCGCATTCCTCCTCCGCTTCTATGCGACATTGAACAATCGGTACGTTGTACATTCGGGTAATAACGTCCTTGAGTGCATCGTCATAGGAAATTCGCTTCACCGATTTCTTATCGATGTTTTTCCCATTGTTCGGCTGATAGAATGTGTTCGAAGTGACATTGGAGTATTTCTGATGTGCAAATTTCCATAAGTTTTGATAATTTGTTTGTGATATGTAATACATGAGTTGAGAAAAGCAAAGTGGAGTATCTTTTGACTCAAAATCTCGTTGGATTGGAGCAAATGCATGTTTACCGCTGCCTTTAGGTATCACCTGTGAACGAAACGATAAAAATGTAGAAACATAACATATGTACCAGACATGAGAGCCGCTTGGTGTCGGACAACGCCGGCTCATTTTAGTCCAGCCCAGCCGAAGACCTCTCAAAGTTGCCTTAATCGAGCTTGAAAACGGCTGTTTCCTAAAGTTCAGGTTTAAGGTCTGTCGTTTTAGGCCGAGTTTTCGCAGCCGTCGACTGTTTTTTCGCTAGCCGTCGCTGGCATTTTATGGACGACACTCATGTCTGATCTGTAGTAGGATACTACAATGTACTGCTTGTGCGTATAACATGCATCTTAGAAGTATACTATAGTTCCTTAATGTACTACAAGTCAACAAACGAACATGCTATTCGGCTTACTGACACGTCTTTCATTTAAATTTTGATTCTGATATCGCAACCACTTACACAAAAGTTGACAATCATCCAAGATTTAAGTTTGTCGCACTGTTTGCTGTTATCGGGCCATTGATCTAAATCATATGTGTAGAACTGATTCACCCTCTTATGCTTCAACAAACACTTTAACCACGATTTATTAGCTAACACAACAAATCGATTATCCGTTTTCGTAGTTCTTATTTGATGCTTAGGTATCCCTAAGTCATGACGCAGAGTTTCCATTTTAAGACAATTTCTGCAACAATAACCAAGTCAATTTAAAAATTATCAAAATTAATATGCATTTTGCTTTCGATTTTTTAATGTTTTTAAACTTTTTCGTAAACAATCGTGACGTTCTTATCGCGTTTTTCACTTGTCATTTTCAAGACCATATGTGTAGTCATAGATCTTTGCATCTTTTGTACTTGATTGAGTCACACTGTTAACATAACTGGGTATTTTCAAATATAATTTTGGAGGTTGCAAAATGTTGCAGATTAATGTGCGTCCCCGTCCCACGTCAAATTTATCAAGACCTTATTTTGCAATGGTTAGCTCTACCGAAATCCCTCATTCCTTCAACCTTGATAGACGGCGAAACATTTTGAATTTATTAACGATACCAAATTCGAGAGAAAAATCCCTTTTGTAATTGCTAAATAAATTCTATGTAATGAACGGAATGTTCAGCTGACCGAGAAGCGGAAGGTGGCGGAACAGAATGTTCGGTCGGAACTTGATAGGCGGAAGGCCGTTATTTATTTATGCGATATGTGCACGCTATACGGTTCTTACTAGTGAAACTCGTTGACCATCAGAGTTCATCCTTGCAGAATTAGCTTCGGAAACGTACTGTAGCCTTTTCTTCTCGCTTTTAGGTCGGATTCTACGCAGTCTATTGTTATGGAAGAGCATTGAAGGGACTCTATTTTCATCCATATGTTGCAGATGCCTATATCGATAGCTGAACTTAGCGACATTGCGACATTGCCCGGTTCACCGTAGTCACTTCTCAGTTCAAAATCCGATATTTTGCCTTTTTTTATAGCAATTTTACCATTGCATCAAAATTATTTTTGCAGTAAAAACCCGTCCGGGCCAGAGGCTAGATCATTTCATTTACTAGTTCCGCAATTTTTTGTGATGGATTCACATGGATTCTCTTAAAGAAAGATCCTTTGGTTAGCGACGTTTTTGCTGGGTCAGTGGTAAATTGCACACAAACCTAGAGTCATCTATGATGTACTAGGTGGGTGCGAAAACTAGTAGGGCTTAGAATGCCGGTTTGCCCCATAAATGTGTTTTACCGGCAGGCATTTTTTGGACCACATGCTAAACGTGAATTTCGAACCACGCCTAACGGTAACTAGCATTTTACCATTAGGATTTCTTCTGGTGCTAATTATATCTACGTCTAAAGTTAGACTCAGATATTCGTACACAGAATTCATCGAATATGGGTGACGTCATATTTGTCATTCTTCTATGTACGATTCGTTGCGGCACCTAATTCACAACCACCCATGTTATGAGGCATGGCATGCCTGGATTTGTCCCGACCAGGACTGAACGCGGATATTCTTGGTGGAAAGCCAGTACGTTACCACTGAGCTAACCCGTTCCTAACTCTCATAGTTCTAGAAATATTGGTCATCCCTCCCAATTCTAGAAGTGGCCATTTACCAGGATTGGGCCATTTTTCCTTACACCCCTGAAACACGTGTTCTCTAGAATTTTATTCTCTACAACTTTGCCCTTGACAGTTAGTCTCCATATTACATGGCGAATTATTCAAAAGCTCGGACACCATACCATTTAGTTTAAACACAACCCCATGACAGTTGCCATCTAAACTGTTTGGCGAAATTTTCGAAGATATCTGTGACACCAACCGTCGTATACTCGAAATTGATTCAAATTTTGAAAGGCATGTTACCCGCGCTGTTATTTGCGGAAGCTCACATAGCGCTAATTTCGAACTCAGCAGTCAATATATTCAAAGACGAAGAAGAAAAAAATGTTTCTACTTTCTTTACATATCGATTCCAAATTAATTTTAATAAATAAAAAGTGTGTAAACAATAAATCGAAAAACCAGAACCAAGATCTGGAAAGGAACTTTTGCAAAACATTTTCCCAAATAGTAGCTTCAGGTGAATATATAAAATAATAATAGAAAAGTGGAAGTGTTTGTAAATCTGGAAATGTTTGCAAGGGTTATAGAAAATATTTTTTTAAAGTGAAAAATATTAATTAATGGAAAAAGTGCGACCAACACTTAATGAAATAAAGTTCAAAGTTTTTTTTTGGTGCTTAATCGTGTCTGGAATCTTCGTATTTATGGAGATTTTTGGAAGTGTTCAAGCGCAAATTTCATTGAATTTACATGGTCTGTCCGAGGTTTAAGGCGGAATAATTTTTCAACAATTACAGTTTTTACACGTAAAAATTTAAATTTACCTTAAAAATCTACGCAATAAGAAACAAAAGTCAAATTTTTGCAGCTTAAAAACTGAAAGTACAGAAAAATTATTTCGTCGTTGGGTCCGGCATTTGTGGTGCAATTTTTTATCACAACGTAAAAACTTCTGCGAATTATCAGCGATAGCATCACCTCAAGCGATATCATTAATTTTGGAAGCAGACTCACGGACTGCGTCACACTCTACCTTTTAAGAGGTTTTTGTTGTGATATCAGTCGTTTTGGAAGTTTTCATTTGTGAAAAAATTTCTATTTTTTCCGAAAAAAATTTTTCTCAGAAAAGAAAATTTCCTTGGAAAAAAAATTTCTCCGAAAAGAAATTGTCCTGTCGAAAAAAATTTTTCTCCCAAAAAAATTGTCATTCGGAAAAAAAATTGTCTCCGAAAAAAGTTTTTCTCCAAAAACATTGCCAGCAAAAAAAATTTTGTCTTCAAAAAATTTTCCTCCCAAAAAAAAAATTCTCCGAAAAAAATATTGATCTTCTCGAAAAAAAGTTTTCTCGAAAAATTTTTTTCCCAAAAAAATTTTTTCTCCGACAAAATTTTTCTCCAAAAAAAATTTTCTAGAAACAAAAATTTTCTCCAAAAAAATTTTTCTCCAAAAACATTTTCTTTCCGAAAAAAATTGTTCTCCAACACCATAGGCTACCATCGGAACACTTCGTTTCACCTTCGGCTACCTTCGGAATACTTTGTGTCACCTTCGCCCAGGGTTCGAAAATCAAAATCAAATCAAAATTTTGTGAAATCAAATCAAATAATGATCACGGTTCTCTAACGTGAACATCAAATCATTTGATTTCGTTGGACAAAATAAATTGAACTTCAAAACCTGAAATCTGAAGTTCAGCACGAAAAATTGAAGTTCAATTTTTATTGTTTGAACTTCAAGCGCAAAAAAATTAACATCAATTTCAGATGTCTGATAACTAATACCTAATATTTTTTGATGTTCAATTTTTCGTATAGAAGTTCAACCATAACGTTTAGCAAACGTTTATTGTCACATAATGTGTTTAGCAGACGTTCTCGATTTGTCAAAGCAAACTACATTTAATTTTGAATGCTCTTTTGATCCTTTTTTGCATTCATCTAAATCATTTTATTATTAGTGCTCATTTGAGCTTTTTTTTTACTTTCTTCTTGAATACTTAGCGGGCTTACTTTCAGGATTTATTTACATCTGTCAATCAGGTTGAGGAAAATGATAGGGGAGCAGGTCCTAGCTCGGAGGTGGAGGAAGAAATTACACTGGATGAGGTGTCCCGAAAGGTCGGCAGATTAAGGGCAGGAAAATCCGCAGGGGTGGATGAAATTAGGACGGAATTTATTAGGCATAGCGGATCAGGTGGGATCCAATGGCTTTGTAGGATTTTCAATTTGGCCATGAAGTTTTCTACAGTACCTGCTGACTGGAGCTTCAGTGTTATTGCTCCAATTTATAAGAAGGGCAACAGTAAGGTTTGCAGTTACTACAGGAGGATATCGCTCTTGAGCGTGGTAGGTAAGGGGTACGCGAGTGTACTTCTTTGCAGTAACTACAGGAGGATATCGCTCTTGAGCGTGGTAGGTAAGGGTTAGGAACATAGTGGAAGGTGTACTGGATGAGATTCAGAGTAGTTTCAGGCCTCTGAGGGGGTGTCAGGATCAGATTTTCTGCCTCAAGCAGACTATCGAAAAGCTTTATGAAAAGAACAGGGACTTATATCTATGCTTCATCTACTTCAACCGTGCACCAAGGCAGAAGTTGTTCGGGGTTCTTAGCGAGTACGGTATCAATGGGAGTTTACTGCGTGTCATTAAGAGTATTTACTCAGGAAGCAGGGCAACAGTAAGAATAGATGGTGAAATTGGCGAGCCTTTCGAGGTTAAAGAGGGCGTTCGTCAGGGTTGTTGTCTTTCCCCGCTTCTGTTCATAATTTTCATGAACAAAATCATCAAAGTGGGCAAACTTGCAGGGAAATGTCGGGGTGGGTGATGTAATAGTGAAAATCTTCGCCTTCGCAGATGACTTGATTCTGTTAGCATATAATACCAGGGATTTGCAGGTGAATGCCTGAATGTTTCATGTGAGGAGTATGGGATGAAGATAAGTGTAGGGAAAACTAAGTTTATGCATGTCGGCAAATCTCAGAAGGAGATAGCTTGCAATTTAAAAGGGGAGGAGCTGGAGCAGGTTTCTGAATTCAAGTACTTAGGAACCATTTTTTCAGGAGATGGCAAGTAAGTTAGGGAATTATAGGAAACGAAGAAAATGGGAAACGCGGTGGCCAGTCAGTTGAGGTCCACAAAAGGGAATCAAGTAGCGAAACAAAGCTAGCTATCCACAGGTTCCGGCCGACTATACTGTATAGTAGTGAGAGTTGGGTTGATTGCGGATGTCTCGTGCATGACCTCGAAAAAAAAATTGAAAACAAATTAATTTAGCGAGGTTTTTGTAAATTCGTCATTCATCTGCTCATAAGAATATTTCGACTTTAATCAAGACAACACTGTCCATGCATACTTCGATTCAAGTGAACGTACTCTTTTTCAAATTTCACTTTCGGTCCACATATGAGGACCAAAAGTAAATATTGGCTTTATTCTTTCACTTTCTACCCAAGGGCTACACTTTTTAATTTTCAGCTCTCATTTGCGGGCCGAAAATACAAACTTTCGCAAGATGTGTCATAAAATAGTAATTTACATCACAAGGTCTACTCGTTTTCGCGTGATGTATTGAGTTT
>CM055403.1:44726653-44744354 GCA_029228625.1 Pseudolycoriella hygida | reverse complement strand
TCGGATACATACTTCCATAGACAAAAATGTTTCCCTCAATTTGCTCTGCAACATAGCAAAAAACATTTTTTTGTGTTAGGGCCGACCTTAGGACCGACATGAGGCCCACTTGAGCCCTAAGCACAGGCAAAAATTCTTCTATAAATTGTCGGCCGTGCCGAGATCTTTCAAACAAAAGAAAGTTTTTGAAAATCGGAAAAGATTTACTCTAGTTATGTGCAAAAGACCAAAAACCACTTAAACGGCCCTAGCTCGGCGGCACTTGGGCCGGCAGTGCCCAGTTTCAATATCATAAAATATTTTTCGACTACCTTTCAGGAAAAAACAATTTTTGAAAATCGGTCAAGATTTACTCAAGTTATCGTGTTGACGGACAGACAGACAGACCGACAGACAGACAGACCGACAGACGGACATTGTTTTTTTCGCTGATTTGTCATCTGGAGGCAACAAAAAAAGTTTCCCCCTTACTCCCGGGTTCGAATTCGCAATGTAACAAACGTGGTAGTAAACGCATCGGACCTACGTACTTCGTACGGGTCTAAACAACAGTGCAACGTTTGAATTTGTCTTTTCTATACTTTTTTCTTGGGAAAAATATTCACGGAACTAAAATAAACAAATTCACCCAAAAATCGAATAAAATTATCTTGGAAAATCCAAAAAAAGTTAATTCACATCGCTGGACAATCGCACAATTAAAATAATGAGAAAAATTATGACAAGCACCAAGGATATGTAAAGGTAAGGGTAAAGCCAATCATATTTTTTTTTTCAGATAGCAGTCAGTTCTTATGCAACTTGCTTCGGATCATGGTACTCACTCTGTTAAAAAATTTGTCCGTTCGTCCATCAACAAAATATCTACATCTAGTAAAACTTAACCGATTTAAATTTTTTTTAATTATTTATTTATTTATTTAAAACGAGAAAACATACTTCTCACATTGGAGCAGCCTGTAGAAAAACGATCTTTTCAACAACAACATTCATCTACTCTAATATTCCCTAATGTTGCTAGGATACCATCCGCATTGCCTCTCTGAATAGCGATTGAAATCTTCTGTAATAAGAATTCTTTCGAGTGTGATTCTCCTGAAGCTGCTCTCATTAATGTCCCTAATTTGCCTATAAATTTCTTCGTTTATGGACCCATGCAACCTAAAGTTTCAAAAGCAATAGGAGTGAATAAATGATTTTCTTTTAAAGATATATAATAGTTATGCTTATGTCTCTCCGCGTTGTCGGCTATTGAACGCGCTTTCTTAGAAGATTCAGTGACCTTATGATGGAGCTAACGTGTCTCGAATAGTTACATCCCAGAGAAGAGACTTTCCCTGACTCCACGGAATTAGGGTCATACCATCAGGTCTTTTGCCATCATCTCGAGAAATGCCTGGTGGTTGTATTATATTTGGGAATCCTGCAGAAGAAAATACATGAGAAATAATTTTATTGACCTCGTCTTGCTTAGAAATTATCCCTGCTTAACCATGCAAACCATCCTTTTTGGCCATAGCACCACAAATGCACTCATGTTCCTCACATAGTTGAGAACCTAAACGAAGACCAACAGTAATTCTCGCGGAATCTAATAGCAAACCTGTATTACTCGATGGGACCACCTGCAGCCACTTTGAAGATTCATTAGTAGATGACGCAAGTGGTCTTGCACGAGTCACATGTTCACTAGAATCAAAAATCCCAGAAAACTTGCTGTTGATCTTCGGAAGATCCCAATTTCCCTGTGCTTTTTTCTGTTCGTCGTTACCTGGAATAAAGTCTTGAGGAATTTCCTCAATTAGCCCTAAAATATTATCATCAATTATTTGCAAATTAAAATTTGTAAAATTTTTTTTCCCTGAAAGGTAATTGAAAGCGTTTTATGGGATTTATTTTGGACATTGTCGAGCTTAGGGCTTCTGAGCTAGGGCCGTATAAGTGGTTTTTTGTACATAAGTCGAGTAAATCTTTTCTGACTTTCAAATTTTTGTTTAGTAGAAAAGAATGCCCAACAATTTATGGAAGAAAATTTTTTTATTCTTAACCCTTGGACTCACCAAAGGCCAAAAGTGAGTCTCTACAAGGGCCCAACTTGTTTTTTTTTGTACATAAATCAGGTTAATCTTATCAGATTTTCATAAATCATTTATTTCCTGAAAGGTAATCGACAAGCTGATTACGAAATTGAATTATGTCAATATCGGTCAAGAAATTTAGAAGGCTAGTGAAGCTTTTTGACTTGTACCTCTGCGAAATTAACACGAAAACCGCTCTTAAAGGTTGTGAATGAAAGATATGGACTTTAGGAAATTAAAAAAAAAAAGTTGAAAGAAGACCCGTATATGGGTATTTCAGGTATTTCAGCGTAACCCACATAGTAGTGTGTGTTAATAATCAATATTTTCTAAAATTTTTGACATTGTTTCTAGAACTTACCAGAAATTTCTATACATTTAGGTCAAAATGAAAAGAAATTTTGTACTTCTGCGCCGGGTTTTACGGTGTTAAAAACCTGGGCAGAAGTACAAAGTTTCTATTTATTTTGACCTGAATTTACATTTCGTAACCTTGAAATTTCACGGATTCCAATCCGGACCCCCAATAAAACAGTGTTGTTCACACTTTGAACGTTTATTAAAGAGTGACTTAACATATGGAAAGAGACTCGTATTTATACTAGAATCTATGACTACTAGACTAACTCATTTAAATGTTTACTCGTTGCACACTGGATCAGAACACGTTTCTTGAGTGTAAGTTATTACCAAATATTAATTCCAACACTCCCACCATTGATAATAACTTACGACTCCCACTCAAATTTGACCATTGAGTTGAAAATTGCACTGCAACCATCGATCGACAATTTCACTTCGCCAGCCTCTTTGCATTAGACCAAGCCATAGACATTGACCAAACCATTGACATTGACCATCCACTTCGCCATCGAACCATGGACTTGACTATCAAACCATCTACTTCCTCATCGAACCATCGACTTTACTTGACCAAAATTTGACATTAAGATTGGACTGCTCACCCAGTTTTCGCATTGACTGGCCACCCAGTTCTTTGTGAAATTATACTGCTCACCCAGTTTCGCATTGACGGGCCACCCAGTTCTTTGTGAGATTGGACTGCTCACCTAGTTTAGTGGACCACCTCAGGCCTCGTTTGTGAGATTGGACTGCTCACCCAGTATCGTAGTGGGCCACCTCAGGCCTCGTTGTGAGATTGGACTGCTCAACCAGTATCGCTTTGACTGGCCACCCAGTTCTTTGCTGTTGCCACCAATGAAAATACATTTGTTGCGACCTTTTTCATCAGCAGCCACCATTGCCATTAATCAAATCAATCCTACAGCCAGTGTTATTGACACCCTTTCCAGTGCAAACTGGCGCTGCAGATTAATTGCCACAATTACAATTAATCATAGCAAGTGTTATTGACACCCCTTCTATTCACAGACTAGCGCTATGTATTAATCACAACAAAAACCCTTTTAAAAGGGAAATGTGACTCAAGTCGTTGTCCCTTCTTCCAAAACAACTGATATCACAACAAAAACCCTTTTAAAAGGGAAATGTGACGCAAGTCGTTGTCCCTTCTTCCAAAACAACTGATATCAATTTGGGTGACGCTGAACGCTTCGAAACGCAAAAAAAATTTCAAAAAATTTTCACATTTGATTAAAAAAATGCGTCACAAATGCCGGACACTGGTGTTATAGTTTTTCTGTTCTTTCAATTTTATACGCAAAAATTTGACTTCCTGTACAAAAATACTACATACATTCCTACATTCAAGCCAAATTTTTGTGGTGTGAAAGCTGAAAACCGAAAAATATCAAAAACTCTAATGGAAGTTGAATACCTCACTCACCCAACTGTGACACTCACACACATACACATTATTTTATATGGGATTTGTATGGGAGCTTCCAGGAGCCCTAGCGCCCAAACGAAGCCGGTGACCCCACTTTTTTAAAATCTTAGATGGCGTGGAATGTCCATCCGAAGGTCCCTGCAAAATTTAAAGAAGATCTGACCGCCAGTTATGGAGAAATCGCCAAAAAAGTCGTTTTTCATACAAATGGAAATGCCACAACTAACTAACTAACCCACGAACTAACTAACTAACTAACTAACTAACGTAGGATGTATACATTTTCTTTGGCTTCTATGAAGCAGCACATTTTGTATGGAAAATGACGATTTTCTAAAGGTCATATCTTCGGATCCACTGAACCGATTTTAATGAGTGAAAGGTCGATTTCAATCAAAATTTTACGTAGAATCCGATAAACTAGGTCTCAGGGGGGTACGACGCAAGGGAAAAAAGTCAAAATTTAGCTGTATATATGGTTCCGCAGTCTACGAAAAAAAATTTCTGATTTTTTTAATCGTATGGGGACTTGCGTCACGGGCGCAATGCTACCGCGCGCCCATGATTGCCACAGTTTCAATGTGTCTGGGCCCATAACCTATTGAAATTTCACGGATTCCAATCTGCTGTTGTTTGATTTGTTTCATTCCAATCAGTGTTGTTCACACTTTGAACGTTTATTAGTTTAGTTAGTTAGTTTATTATATGGAAAGTGACTGGAAAGTATAAATATAGAATCTATGACTACTAGACTAACTCATTTAAATGTGGACTCCTTGTTCACTGGATCAGAACACGTTTCTTGAGTGTAAGTTATTATCAAATATTAATTCCAACACAAGCAACTTCTAGAAAGTTGCAGAAATTTCTAAAATCTAAAAGGTTCTGCAAAGTTCAAAAAATTTTTGTGAATAACTTTTGAGAATTTTCGAGAAATTTCCAGAACCCTACAGGACTTTCCAGAACATTCCACAACTTTCTGGGACTTTCGACATTTGCTCAATGCATACCCTCCCCACAATTATCTATAGGAGGTCTAGGAGCCGAGATATGCGTGATACGGACAGAAGAAAATACGAACATAAAAACGTTACCCACATGTGGGTTACGCTAAAAAATATTTGAGAAAATTTTTTGGATGATTCGGGCTGTAGAGTAGGCCCAACTCACGCTACGCGTCCCTACACGATATTTGGTGGTTTTTCGTGAATATACCTCTGAAGATTAGATTTTTAATGCGCGCAGTATGCCGCTGCTTAGGACCCTTAGGTAGGTAGGTCCTAAGGTCGACCCCAGCTATGTTGTGGAGTAAATAGAAGGAATCTTTTTTGTCAATGAAAGTATGACTCCTACGCCTCAACTTAGTGGTCTTTACCGTTCCTATTTTATCGGTTTTTTAATTTTTTTTTGATAGTTTGAATTTTTTTATTTTTGGGTTTTTTTGAGGATTTGAAAGTCTTCTACACCGTTTCTTGGGGCAATTTTCAATACAATTCAATGTCGTAATTTCATATACTCAAGAATCAAGACAAAGTTTATTTATTGCATATGTTTTTATTTAAGTTTCTGTTTTTTTTTATATCCCTACCTGTCCTCCCTTTTTTTCTCCGCCTCCGGGGCGCTTTCCCCATAAATTTTCAACTAATTGGGTTCTCAAAGCCCCCAGTTGTGCTAGCATCATCCTTACAAACAATAAACATATTTTTTACCTTGTGTCAATAAATAACTTCCGGCAAGTAAACTGTTACACGTTATATGCAGTGACGGAATTTACAATATCTTTTTTTTTGCAATTTCGTCCCTTCGAGTAAAACTTTGTATACTTAATCCGTTTCGTAGGGTTGTGCTCTTGCTGTAACGAGCGAAAATTGTTTGAAAGAGATATCTAAATAAACATTTTAATTATGTTCATCAACTGCAGATTGATTTTGAATAAGACCCTTTGTATAGTTTTGTCTTTCGAAATAATTTTCACCGTGATTTGAATAATTTTTTCCTAATCGCTTGTGCTCTAAGAATCATTAGCTTTGAAATACATTTTATTCCAAATATTTTGACGATTGTTTAAATGGTTAAGAAATTCATTAGATTCAATTCAAAAACTTATTTTGCAGTTACATTCGGTGGATGCATAATATACGGTGCATATATACACGACGCGACACGTTTAATTCATTATATCGATTGTTTGGTAAACGAACTTCACTGATAGCAACAAGTGTTGGAGGCGTTGTGACACGCGTTTGCGCTTTCGATTCGATCTAAATATAGCCACCCTTATAATACGTTGTTCGTCGGAAAAATAGAATAAAATTAGATTTCTATTTATGTATTTAGTCGATGGTAGTAAAGTATTCCTCATAGTTCTGCTGGGTTGGTAAAAAGCCAGGGAAAGCTATTGACATCGCGACGTTGTACTTTTAGAAAATGTGGAAAGCAGAATTTTCCTCAAAGAATCCTTTCGTTTGTAGCAAGCATTTGAAAATGTTCGTACCAATGAAACGGCCATACGTTTGAACGACGGTGTGTGGATACCCTTGGAGCGTCGGAAAATTTCTATGCTAAATATCCAATTTTCCGTTTTTCCGTTTTTCCTAAATGTATCTTATGCTGCCTTGGTCATACATTACGGAATATTATCGACGCCAAAACGTCTACACCCAAATGATTCTCTTTAAGAAAAGCGTCAACTTTTTGCTATAATAGAAATACGAAAAGTAAGAGTAAAAACAACTAAACACGCAGCACAATAACATTGAAAATACAGGTTCATTCAACTGTTTCTGTTGCCCTATTAGAGAACATTGAATGACAATCAATTCTATAAGAGAGTAATACACAGCCGACACACAACACAATAAAATTAACAGTTGTAGATGTTTCTCTAAGAGATTTAGTCGTCGTTTGCAATGAACGACCCACGCGGTTCATTGTAGACGGTGGTTTCGATGAAGAAATAAGTGGTATTTCCAGCTTATGTTTTCTTGGTAATTTTCGATGGAGTCTAGATTGATGCGAACGTCATATATTTAAATTGCTTTTGTCAATCGTAGATGGTAGAAAATAAAGAAAGTTTTAATGTACATAATGCTTGTGGGTTTTCCAGTAAAGCTCCAAAATTTTCACATTATTACATTCGAAGAAAATGTTTTTCATCGACTGGAGCGGTTTTGTTTTGGTTCCCAATGGTCGAGCATGCGCAAATGAGAAGTATCTGATCATGGGGACTTTTCTAGTCTTCATAGTCCAATTGCTTTGAGCACTGCTAACCTTTAGCAGTTTCTATAGTCATTATTTATCGTTCATTTGCTAGTGAATTTAAATTTTACTCATTACATTTGTTCAAGAAGATGTGTTCTTTACGGGTCTTTTAGAAACAATGAATCCATCGTAAACTCTTCATGATATAAAAGTCAATAAGTTCAGAAACGTTAAAAGACTGGTAGAAATCTGATTAAAAATGAATGCAAAGTTGAGTAAAAAAACTGAGAAATGATTTAAAAACATATGCAAGGGACTCGTACGTATCAGAATATAGATGTGGCAAACAGAGTTGATGTTCCGAAAAGACTCGAACGTGAATATTGCCTTAACTCTTAAGTGTATGAAATCACGCTCACATTAAATTGTATTGGAAATTGCCGAGAGGGCGATGTTGAAAAAGCCGCCCGAAGCAACGGTGTAACAAACCCCTTCCGAAAGCACAAAATTGACCCCCAAATAGATGAAAGTGTTCACCTCAATTTTCTCTACAACACAACAACAAAATTTTTTTGTCAAGGGCCAACTTTGGGATCGACCTTGGGCCCTAAGTAGAGGCCTCGGACACATACTTCCACACACACACTTTCCCTCACAAAAATTATTTTTTTTTGGGTAGGACCGACCTGAGACCCACTTGATCCCTTAGCATAAGCAACGACCCAAATTTGTTTTTTAATATAATTCGGTACTAATTCGGTTACCTCTCAAATAAAAAAAGAATCAACAAAATCGGTTAGGATTTACACTATTTATGTAAATAAACACGTTGGGCCCTAGAAGAAACTCAGTTTTGGGGACCTGGCTGAGTCCAAGGGCCTCTCATCAAAATATTCTCTTCCATAAAAAGGGAGACATTCCTAGACCTTTCGATTAAAACATTTTTTGAAAATCGGAAGAGATTTACTTGAGCTATGTACAAAAAACATGTAAGGCCCCAGCAGGGACGCGTTTTTAGTGCCCTAGTTAATTACAAGGGCCTAATCTTAAAAAATTTCTTCTGCAAATAGTTAGGCTTTCATAGACCTGTCGGCTAAAACATTAATTACAAAAATAGGAAAAGATTTACTCGAGTTATGTACAAAAAACTCAAAGAGCCCTAGCAGAAACTCGCTTTTAGTGCCCTAGCAAAGTCCAAGGGCTCAAAATCAAAAAAGTTTCTTCCATAAATTGTACGCCATGCTCAGATTTCTCACACAAAAAAAAATTATGAAAATCGGAATTAGATGAGTTATGTACTAAAGACCAAAACCACTTAAACGGCCCTAGCTCGGCGGCCCTTGGGCGACAGTGCCTAGATTCAATACCATAATAGAATACCTTCGAAAACAGTTTTTGAGTTTTACTCGAGTTATCGCGTCGACGGACGGACTGACGAACGGACGTTTTTTTAGTGCTGATTCGTCATCTAAAGACCATGATCGATGCTCCCCAACTACTCCCGGATAACAAACGTCGTGGCAAACGTAATTGACCCCTTTTTAAAGAACTTCGTTTTTCGTACGGGTCTAAAAAACTGAATTGAAAGCTAAATCGTCAGAAAGGTAATCTTTATGCTATTCTTTTAGCTTTCGGATTTAAAAATTGTCGATAGTGTTAATCGAAGAAAGGTATCTATGAAATTGACAACCAAAATTATTATTACCAAAAAATTTTTTATTTTAAATTATGGAGAACTTAGAAATTGTCTACTACACTCAGAGAGTTTTTAATGTGCGATGCGCATGTCAGCTGGTAGCGAAAATAAAACAAAGACAAAACAGCTGGTGTAAATGTAGTGCACATGTTTCAAATTCTCTAAGTGTAATTATTATCCTGAAATCTTGATTGGCACTCGCTTACTTTTCCAATTATTTTTTTGTCAAGTTGACAGCACGAGCACTGGGGGTTTAAAGAAGGTTTTGAAAATAGTCCGGGCGAGCACCCCCACCATTTTGGTCTGCATCGAATTTGGGTTCTTTCGATTAGGCTACTTTTAAGGTATCGAAAGGTCATCAACAGCCTGTGAGATGAATACCTCAGAAGAGCGAGCCGAATTCTGCATGTGTTGTACGTATTCGACCAGCTGGACAAATTTGCACAAATTTGTGATTCACTGTATGTATGACTAGAGGTGTGCGCCGATCAAAAAATCTCGGCCGCGACTAGCCAAGTGTGACGGTGTCGGCGGCGGGCGCGCCGATGAACGATTTTATCGGCGGATCGTCTCAGCCGCGGCGCGCCGACAAATTTTTGCAACTTTTCTAAAAATTTTAAAGTTACTGCTATTAATGTACATTTTCTCACATTTATGCCGATCGTACTATTCCCTTAGATTTCACTCAAATCACTTTTAGAATAGTTTGGGTAATTGACTCAACTAGAAAATTCCTAAAATCGGGTAAAACTGGATTATATTTAGTATATTAGTATTATTGGCATAAGTATAGCATCGGTAGTTCGAATTTTTGACATCAAAATCACCATCACTTTTCATAGCTGAATACGGCTTCGCATTTAACTAATACAATCTATCTTTTCTGTAACAAACCATCCATATCATGGTCAGCTGTAAATTAAATGTATTACCTACAGAGAATAGATTGTGGAATTAGTTTAAGGCCAGGTTATGCCCGCCTACATCTGTGCGACGTATCCGACCATAACCTGGCCTTAAGACAAAGCCGTATTCAGCTACGAAAAAGTGATGGCACAACTAAAGAAGGGCTTAATTCTGCTATGAATCGTCATCATCATTATCAAATTTTATAGATTAAAGGTCTTTACGCCCGGTGATCACGCACAACCCTTCTCCATACCCTCCTGTCCTGTGCCGAGGAGATGATTTGTTCGCCTAGAGAAAGTACCCTAACTACTAAATCTCATTTAACTCAGTCTGCAGGGTGGACACCTCTGGGCAACGTTTCTGGGGCAACCCAGGGCAATCCCAGAAAGACCATTGGGGAGTGGCGACCCCACAGCCCCGAGCAGGTCTAGCAGTGCCGGGAATGCAAGTTCCTAACTGTAGTAGTCACTTGTGGCTATGGGCCCTACCCGAGGGTCTAATATCGGTACCACGGTGTTGGGGGGCCCTCAAGTGTCAACAACATCGATGCTTGACCCCAAATGGTTGAGGTGCCTAACGGTGCTGTAACGTGGTGGCTGTGGTTTTAAAATCGGCGACTGCGCCATTCCATCAAAGCAGTAGAGATTATGATAGACCCAGAGTGAAGGAATGCACTTGCATGCAGTATCTCGATTGGGTAGAGTTTTCATACTCGTGCTAATTGGGCGTATCCCAATTCCACGCCTATGAGGGCCGTGTGGTTAAGGCTATGCCAGGTACGCACGTTAATCTGCAATATCTTCTATGCTCTCTACGATTCACCCTCATGTCAGAAACCTTCGGGTCATGCCCAAGTTATCCACAGTCCACCCAACTTTCACTACCATGGAAAATCGTTAGCATAAAGATTGAACTGTGAATAGCTTACTTTGTGCTACTACTAAAATCCTTCTTGTTCAACACATACGACCTCAACTGACTGGCAACCGCGTTTCCCATTTTTCTCCTTTCCTAAATTCCCTAACTAACTTACCATCCTCTGGAAAAGCGACCACTAAATATTTAAACTCAGAAACCTGTTCCAACTGTTGCCCATTTAAACTGCAAACTAATTACTTCCTAGATTTAGCGACATCCATAACCTAAGTTTTGCTGACACTTATTTGCATTCCGGACTCCTCACATGCAACGTTCAGGCAGTCGATATTCCTCTACAAATCGCTGGTATTATCTGCTAATAAAAACACTTCTTATTCTTCTTCAGATCACGCTAGCCATGCTGTAGCTGTCACAATTGTTCAAGTTAAATAACTGTTGCTCAGAAAAAACCTTAGCATTTGCTTTCATTCTCAAATGTTGCAGAAGGCATTTGACAAAATTAACCTAATTTTCAAGCCGATGAAAACCGTCAGCGGCTGATGATATTTTCGTCTTCGGCGGCGGGCGGCGCTCGGCTGAGGACCTCCAGCCGGCGTCGCACCGGCTGAACTCGGCGGCGCACACCTCTATGTATGACTCACTCACTGTATGTATTGAAATGTAGTCGACTGTAGAGTTTTCTATAATTTCAAATTCCTCTAATTGTATAATTTTACGCAAAAAATTCAACAAAAAAAAGTCAAGAGTAAAAATCGTTTTATTTGTAAAATTTCTCATCATTCATACGAATTTTCGAATTTAGCATAGTAGTTGCTGCCAACAACGTCCCATGTTAAGAAGATCGACGGCGGAGTTGTTGTGTTGCTGGTCCTTTTTTAAAGTTCTTTTGTCAATCTCTTAATAATATTGTACTATAAAAGAGACTTTCAGGTATACGAACACCACACACGCTGAGAAAAAGAATAGACGGTGATTCGTTTAAAAATGAATTACATTCTAAAATTTCCCGTCAAATTCAGTTGTAATATAAAGGATGATATGTTTTTCAGGAGCGCATGCACTTCACTTTAGAAATATTCGAACACATTTGTAATAACCCATTCGATCTTTGTAACCCAACGAACAGGATAACAGAAATTTTGAAACTACTTATTAACTATACAGTCGAACATTTAGTACAGGACATGATGCTTATAACATTACATTGTGGTACAAGCACCACGGGTGTTTGTATTAAATAAAAGTGGAATGAATTTTCTGCAACGGTGACTTGCGTAAAAAGTTGACGTGATTTCGTTTTGATTTCAATTGGACTCATATCACTCACGTTCTTTTCTATTCTCGTTATTTAAATTGCTTAAAGAAATTGACTGAGTGAGTTGGTCGTCCTTAAAAAAATGCAATGAAGGAAGACTCATTGGTTTTTCAAACACCTAGTCAGTGCAACCAGGCGCACGAAACTGAAAGCAAATAAAGACGAACGAAACAAGGGTCAAACGATGCAAGCACTGATTTCCTCGGAATACGACCGACTAGGGTAACATGACTCTGGAATTCGCTTAATTTTTATCGGGTCATTGTAATGTTATTCTGCGGTTGGTGAATGGTAAACATCATTTTACGTTTTGCTTACCATGTGATATAAATATTTTGAAGTTTTGAAAACCCTTTCTCGAATATTCGGCTGAATCATCAAATGTGAGAATATGTACATGTACACATCTTTTTAGTCGTTTGGGTAGACAACCCCAAAAATTAAAGTTGAACGAATATCATGCTTTACATAGAGAACTATTCAGTTATTCGGTTTGTTTTATATTATACATACTTCCCATAACCATTTAATGACTTTCCAGAGCTTGGCTCTTCATTTCCTCAATAAATAATTATTTTCCGGAAATGAGAGCATTTTCATAGCACATCGTATACAGAGTATTGGAAGCAATATAAATGAAAGCTTATTGATTGGAAAGTATTATTAACGAACCATTTTTTTCTGTGATATCAATCTTCTATTTTAGGTGCTCATCACTAAATGTGTCAGTACAAATGACACGAAAAAGAGAGAAATTAAGCTTCTGTTAAAAATAGATATTCGTCCCTTAAAAATATATGTATTTTTTGTACACTGTCGTCTAGACTAAATGGTTCTCCATTTATTTCGGCTAAAAGGTGAAAAGTTTTTTCTGATAGAAATAGTATAGTTCTTTGCATAGCAAGGAACGACAAACACTTAACATCCGAAACAAATTGATAGAAATATTCCAAATGTGAAGCAAGATGTGACCAGTCTCGTGATGAACAAAACTATGAACCAAAATATCGCGAGATTAACGAAACTTGTCTTAAGACATGTTCCTTTTTGGAAATTCGGTGAACTTGTGTGAACTTTTAAAGTTACCCGAAGACTGCTCAAAGAGCGATTTCAAAATGAGATTTTTTCGTCACGGGACAAGATCAAAGAATACGCCATATATGGCATTGCCTTCATTATCCCCGTGTATGTGTATGATCAAAATTTTTCGAAAACAAAGGACAATAAACGATCAGATTTCTAGAAAATCGAGGACAAAATTTTAACTAACTGCCTTATACACGATTTCTCGCGTAATAGGTCTCGTTTTGTGTTCGTTCAATTGCAACTCACAATGATGACGCTATTGTCTCTCACATTCTGAGATTTACTTATTTACTTTTTCAGTACAACATCCACTTGTGGGCCTTGACCTGCTCCAGAATTCCAATCCAATCCGGCCTGTCGTTTGCCGCGTATTGCCAATTTCTTATTTCGAGCGTCCGAAGATCCTGTTCGACGTCATCAATCCATTTAATTTTTAGAAGACCAACTCCTCTTCGCCCTTCTGGATCGATACAGAATAATTTTGAGGGCACTCTCTTTTCATCCATGCGTGTTAAATGCCCCGCCCACCTCAACCTTTAGACTTTCATCATCGCCACTATATCCGGCTCGCCAAAACCACGTTCCAATCAAAAGTCTGCGCCACCTCTCACCCTCGCGCATCGCTCCAAATATGGTGCAAGCTAAGCTTATGTAATTTCTAAAACTTAGTTTCCTTATTATTGGTTTAAATCTTTGGTTTGAATACCTTGGAAATTGCCTTGAAGGCAATTTTGAAGATCCCGTACGAAGTAAGAAAACACAAGAAGTAGGTCCGACCTGTGGTCCTATTACCTGCGGCTACCTTCGACCCGTAAATACCTCTGTAACACTTCGTGTTACCTTCGACTACATTCAGAACACTTCTTGTCACCTTCGGCTGCCTTCGGAACACTTTGTGTCAACTTAGGCTACCAGCACCTTAGGTACTGGAATGATCACAGTCATCACATCTACAACCCTCATTCATAAAACTTTTTGGCGCCACGGCAATTCGTGCGGCTGCCATAGCTGGCGGTGGCGACCACCTCTTACATGTACTGGAATGATCACAGTCGTCACCTCTACAACCCTCATCCATAAAATTTTTTTGGCGCCACGGTAACTCGCGCGGCTGCCATAGCTGGCGGTGGCGACCCCCCACCGCCACTAACTAACTAAAATTTTTGCTTGCGAGCACTTAAGACATTGATTACCTATCGAATGGAAAAATAATTACGAAAATTGTATGGAATTTACTCGATTTATATATAAAATACAAGTTAGGGCCCTCGTCGGTTCCGCTTTTTAGGGCTCCAGCTAGGTCCACTAACCCAAACATGAAAATTGTTCTTCCAACAAAAAAAAGATTCATGAAAATCTGAAGTAATTTATCCGATTTTTGTATGAAAAACATTAGGGACCTTAGTCGCTCTTTTAGGGCTCCTGCTAGGTCCATTGAACCAAGGTCAAAAAAAGTTCTTCCATAAAATGTTGGGCACTCATTAACCTTTCCAACAAAAAAAAATTGTTGGAATCGGTTGAGATTTACTCGAGATATGTACAAAAGACTGAAAACCACTTAAGCGGCCCTAGCTCGGCGGACTGACGGACATTTTTTTTATTGTTTATTCGGCATCTAGGGACCATAATCGAAGCTACCCCTACTCCCCCCCTTCAAATCGCCCGGATACAAACGTCGTGGTAAACGCATAGGACACGTACTTCATACGGGTCCGAAAAATATTTTCGGCGTTTTCAATGTCTTTGAATATTTTGTGTGTGGATAACGAAATAGTTTGCAACAAAAAAAACACACTACTGTTGCTGTTCTATTACAACTTCGTTTTTCAAGTTCTATCACTTTTTAATCTTTCAGTTTTGTCAAAAATCGAAACGTTTTGTTTGTTTGACATTGTTTGTCGATCCTAGGCAAATCCAATGTCAAATAATCACGAGAAAACGCCTTTTTTCATTTTTTCCCGAATGGTGTAGTTTGTAAAATCCGTTGTACTTGCGCCTCAGATTCAATTTTTCATGACATTGTTTTCTCGTCTATTATTATTCTATCGTCTAAACTGGTTAATTTCTGTTTATTTAGATCCCCTAAAGAAGCTATAAGAAAAGTGATAACATTGAGTCTAATATTACTAATTTTTTGTAGCACTTTCATTTGCATTAATTTGATACTCTAACATGAAAAATCATAAGAGTATGAAATGTGCGAGCGAGAAGCAAGCAAAGGAATTTTTTATTAAAATTTGAAAGTTAAAAGTTTCACGAATCCCATTTTGAACTCGCTTTATTTTTTTGCTTGTTCAGTGTTAAATTTTTATTTACTTCATTTACTTCGAAATCCCCGAGGGGCAAAGCGAACGCCAGGGGGCGGCGGAATCAGACGAAGTGTCAATATTTGGTCAGTTGTCGAGCGATCTCGTCTGAATCCGCCTTGATAGTCCCCAATGACGCTCTCAGCCAGCGGATTTAGTCTTTCGAATAGCACTCGAGCAAAAACTTTATAGGTCGTGTTCAGCAAGGCAATTCCACGGTAGTTTTCGTATTCGGTTTTACCACCTAAATCCTAAATTTTATCATTTAAATCCCATTACATCTCAGAGCATGGGACCCTTCGGCCAAACGTCAAATTTAGCCTATGCTGCACTCACTTGACAATATTGGAAAAGTAATCTTAGACCACGAAAAACAGAAAAATCTTAACGATTCTGTCACCGCTACCATTGGTCGTAAATGTCAAATTAATCTCTGACAGACATATTGTCAGCACAGGGTAAAACCGAAAACTGGGCCTCGATTCTCATGATTTTCGTAAAATTACGAATTTGTAACTTGACAGTTGTCAGTACAAAAACTGCGCATGGTCAATACTATGCTTAGCAATTTACGAATTCGTTAAGTTACGAAAATTGTGAGAATCGAGGCCCTGATTTTTAAAACACAACATGTATTTCATAAGAGAAAGCAGCAACTCAACTCAACTTAAATGACCTTTTGTTTCGGGTATCCGGTCGTCTATCGGTTAAGTCGATCCAGCTAGTTTGGCGTGCACATATCGCATAAATAAATAACGGCCTTCCGCCAATTAAGTTCCGACCGAACATCCTATTCCGCCCTTTTGCGCTTCTCGGTCGGCTGAACATTCTGTTCATCACTTAGAATTTATTTAGCAATTAGAAAAGGGATTTTTCTCCCGAATTTGGCATCGTTAGTAAATTCAATAATTCAATACAAATGTTTGTAATATGCAGAGTAGAATAATAGAAACGTATTGTGATAATATGTATAAAAGCAGAGTACGAAATACATTTGACCACAGTCTCAGTATCAGAAAACTGCAACTTTCACAGTAGGTGCATATGATACAATGTGTCACGCAGTAGATTTATTATGTCGATTATGTGTTTGTCATAAAAATTCAATAAAATAGGTCAAAATATCATTTATTTGAAGGCTCCAATATCGAAAATGTTTGCAACTATATTTCAAGCTCGTCAAGTCAACGTATATATTCACATTTCAATTTTATTGCGATTGCTGATGCATATTTACGGCTAATATAAACGACAAAATACTTACCTATTTCTGACTTGGGAGTTGATCCTGAATTTTAAAACATGTGGGTAATAAGACTGTGAAAACTAAGCTAACACTAGCAGAACATTTAACACACGAGAAACAAGTCGGTCAAGGAAATTATCGTGTCGTAGTGATAACAACCCGTCGGGTTTAGGCTATAAAAATATCCTGTTTCTCGTAACATAAAGGCGAAAGTTAAGAAAGCTCTTTTGGCAGTGATTGCATTTTATCTATCATTTGCTGACTGACACAGAACTATACAACTCACATTGGATTTGAAAATATATCTTCTCTTCTGACGGTCTACATTTTCAAAATAATCATCTCGATGCATTTTTGCATAGTTTGCTTTTAAGGTTCACATTGCATTTGTAAAAACTTTCCTTTATTTCATGCACTTAAAAGGTAACATTGTAGCCTGTAATTCCTTTAAATTGATTACATTCGAGTTTTCTGAAGTGAAATAGTTAAAGAATATTCATTGTATGAGTTGTAGGTCAACTTTTGAAGTTGACGCGGGTGGCACTTCGCACACGATTTCGCAGAAGCTGAATTTGACGTATATATGGTTTATATGGTATATATGGTTTCGTAGTCTACAAAAAAAATTCTTATTTTTTTGTTCGTATGTGGACTTGCGTCACGGGCGCATTGCTACCGCGTGACCATGAAAAGTAAGTGATAAGTAATAAGGGTAGGTTCAACACCATCGACTCTAAATTCTTAAAGGTAGGACAAATTATGAACAATGAATATTTAGTTATAAACGTTGTATATTGCCTTAATACATTAAATTAAACTATTTATAAGAATTTATTCAAACCATTCTCCTTCATCAAGGCGTTCACATCCACTTGCAAGCGTTCACGTTCACATGCTATTTAATACGTTAAATATACTGTAGGCTCCACGCATGATCTAATCAAAGAAGAAACATTAGTTCAAAAATAGCATGAACGAGTCAGGTCACCAATAACTTTGACGATGGTAGCTATCAATGCTTTGTGCTGGTAACTACATGCCTTAAAGTCATCGTCTACTCTTCCATAAAATTAGATATGAAATATCTGCACTCATAAGAAAAATAAACGTAGAGAAAATTTAAACAAGAAATTGTAAATTAGAGAGAAAACTAAACAAAGATCTTGTCGCTCAAT